>JAHHUM010002662.1:15106-450531 GCA_036173005.1 Crenichthys baileyi
TATAGATATATAGAAAGACATGGTTACATTTGATTGACTAAGACTAAAAATAAGCTGGCTGATCTTTAGTGCTAAAAGTTCATTGCGTGTTTGAATGATGATAGTTTAAATTAAACGTAAATATAAATGAAAGTAAATAGCAAATTAGATAAATTGTTATTTGCAATTTATGTCATTCAAGAGGAAGCAAAGGGCCAAATCTGTTTTGGTCCATTATCTCCCCGTGAGTCAGATTTGTAGGATGACACACACCTTTTCAACTCTGCCCACTGTTCTTTTAACTAAGCTCAGGTCTTTTTGATGGCCACTTAGAAACATTGGCTTTGTTGTGCTTAAGCCACTATTCAACTAATTTGGCACTATGCGTTTACTTCCTGACTGATGTTCCAGTATTTCTGCATACTGTTCTTTCCTCATGATTTTGTGCACTAGTCAATCCTGCAGCAAAACACCCACACAGCAGGATACTGTCACTTCAGTGCTTCACAGTTCGGATCGTGTTCTCAGGCTTGCAAGCCTCCTCCTTTTTCCTCCAAATGTAAAGATGGTCAATATGACCAAAGACGTTTTGTTTTACCAAACCACAGGACATGTCTCCAAACATTAATGTTCTACTACCTGAGTTGATTTCTAAACTGTTAACTGACTTTTAATGTTGCTTTTATGGCTTTTAGTGGCTTTTTTTCCTTTCTGAGTGGCCTTTCAGCCTTTGCCAGTACAGGACTCATTTGGGGTTGATATACACATTTCAATCCACAACACATTTACCTCAGGGGCACAGAGTCCATCTCCCTGATGGCTGGACATACACATGTACCCAAGGATCAACATATAGGCTGGAGGTCCTAAATTCTCTTCTGCAAATTAAACTGCAAAAAATGTCAACATTGTTTTGTAAAATCTTTTTTATACCTCGTTCCTCTTAAAATCTTCTTTTTAATCATGCTCCAGGTTTCACCAGCATTATCTCCCTCTCTTTACCACATGTTTCTGATAGGATGTTCTCTCTCAGCAAAGATGTATACTATTTGCTGCCTTCTCAGGCTTCGCCTTTGGATTCTTTTATCATGGCTCCATTCAACCAGTCTCGAAATCTCATCATGTATTCTGTCTGCTTGCATGCCTACTCTTGACTTCCGTTGATCCATTTGACCTGTCTGGTTTTAGGTTCAGCGGCTATAAACAAGGCGTTCTTCACCAGAATACAATATCAGTCCATATCACACTGGAACAGGCCATTTCTATGGACAGAGGCAACAGATTTTTAACAGCTTTGAACCATGTGCAGCACAAAGTTCTGTGTTTGGACGACAAATGTTTGACAAGTTAAAATGTCATGCACAGTTTAGAATACATTAAAACATGCAATGGAAAAGCACAGCACTGGCTCACTGTTAAATACAGAATAGAGTTTAACATTTTTCTACATATAATGCCTGCAATAATCAAGCTCTTCCCACATCTTCCCAACAGGGCCCTTCACTCTCAGACTGAAGGTTTACTAGCAGTTACTAGAGTTTCTAAAAACAAAATACGAAGCAGATCTTTTAGTTATCAGGCTCCTCCCCCAGGGAATCGGCTCCCATTTTTTTTATCTGTGAGGCATACGCCCTGTTAACCTTTCTGACTACGCTTTAAACTTTACTTTTTTTATCAAGCTTTATAGAGTTACCCATATTATCATGACACAACAGTGGCACTGTGGATGCCCTGGTACTGCTTTTTTCTGTAACTGAGATTGTGTTTGGAAGCTCTATGTGCATATCGCTGGAGAAGCAGATGGTGAGACAGTCAAGCTGTGCCAATGGAGAATTCAATACAATACAACAAATACAACGCCCCCATCTTTAAAATCACAATATCATTAAAAAAGGTCAATAATCTTGTCACTCATTTCAGAAATGAAATTGATTTTATAAAGATTCATTACACACAGAGTGAAATATTTCAAGTCTTTAATTCTTGTAATTTAGATTTTTATGGCTAATAAGTAACAAACCCCCCAAATTCAGTGTCTCAGAAAATTTTAATATTTTGAAAAAGTAGAATATTCGAAACTCATGGTGTCACACCCTAATCAGCTAATTAACTGAAAACACCTGCAAATGTTTCCTGTGCCTTTTAAATGGTCTCTCAGTCTGGGTCAGTAGGCTACACAATCATAGGGAAGACTGCCAAAGCTGGTTGTTCACAGAGTGCTTTACACAAGCTTATTTATAGAAAGTTGAGTGGAAGGAAAAATGGTGGTAGGAAAAGGTGCAACAGGGATAACTGCATCTGTGAGAGATTGTCGGGAAAAATCCAATTTAAAACGTTGGGGGAGGTTCCTTGGCGTGGGCCAAGGCTAGAGTCCAGAGTGAACTTTCCACAGTCAGTGATGATTTGGGGTACCATGTCATCTACTGATGTTCATCCACTGAGTTTTCTGAGGTCCACAGTCAACACAGGAAGATTTAGATTCATGCTTCCTTCTGCTGACAAGCTTTATGGTAATGCTGATGTCATTTTCCCTTCTGTGAAAACCCTTAAGTTTGCAAATGACACGACCGCCATTGGTCTGCTCTAGGGGCCTCATGTATGAAAGAGTCCGGAGGTTTCATACTATAAGTTTGTGGTAGGGAGAAATTCTGAAACTTTCGGGGCACAAAAAAATTCAGATGTACGAAACAGTGCGTAGACATGTCAACTGTGAGCATTTAATAAATGTTGCATGATTACATGGAAGGATCTCACCTTATTTTGAAAACACCCAATCTTTGAAAATCACACGCAACATGCCCACTTATTGCATGTGCAATGTTTTTGTGCAATCAATTTAGCACCCCTCTTAGGGATCTTTAAAGATCAGAGCCTAAGAGTGTGTGAAACCAATGCCAAATTCCTTTCTGTTGTGCCTAAACTTTGAGAGTAAAGTTTGTTCTGATTCTACTGCTGTAGTTATGCAGGTAACCAAAACCTTCATGTTTTCTCTCTTGGTCAAATAATTATGTCTTTGAGCTTGTCTCATCCCTGTTTAGAGGTGCTGCAACAACTATGTTTACTCTCTCTGCCTAACATCTCATAAATCCTGTAGCTCAGTGATTATCTGGTTCACAGATTTTCTCTACTAGACAGGGCCTTGCTTGCATGTATTTTCTTTTTTTTGTTTTGTTTTCTCAGTGTTTGCTGTCTCTCGTTACATGTTTGCTTAGAATTAGGTATTAATACAAAGCCAATGATTCAATGCAACTAACTGGGCTTACTTACTTAGAAAACCTTTGACCAGCTGCTATTGTAATCTGAATTAGACTCTTTTTTTATTACATTTAGAATCAGATTGCGCTTTCAATTAAACTAATCTGTCTATGACTGGATTGACTAATGTATTGATTCTCTGTAAAATGAATTGGACCTGTTTGTCTTGTTTACCTCATTACCTTGAGGTGGCATTTGTTTTGAATTGGTGCTACAACAGACACAATTGGAACAGAACCACTCCTGCATGTAGAATTTGGTCTGTTCTTGGTCATTGCTCTAGTGATTAATATTTTTTTTTAGATGTGTCATTGCAGTAATACTTGCTTTTGTTGTTTTTTTATTTTTATTCAAGCTCCACTTCAGTCACACACATCAGGTGAATCACAAATAAACCTTTTCCCTTGACTACATTTTATTTTGCTCTTTCTTTTGATAAATATTTTATCAGATTTGGTTTGATCATGAATGAGCACGGTCTTTATTTAGTAACCACTTTCACACACATTGGATCAATTTGATATGCTTTTTACTGAATTCAAAAGAAAACAGTAAAACAATTTAATTCTAAACTAACAGAAAGTTGTATTACACTACAAAAAATTAAATAATTATGAACTGGAAAATTTTAAAAACCATTTGTGATGCAAAAACGGTACCTTACCTATTGTTGAGGGGATTTATACAGAGACTGAAACTCAATGCCACAACAATAGAGCCACAGAGGGAGAAAGAAAAACATTGAAGCGTTGTTGTTGGTATTAGTAGTGCTGAGTCCATGTAAGTAGGCTGAAAATATATGAAAGCCAACCACCTAAAACGTTGCATCTACTTTATTTTTTTTGCTGGTCCTTTAGATGCAACAGCTTCTATGTGGAGGATAGCTGGACTCTACATAATCTCATAGTTAAACAATGTGACTGGCATCTCTCACCATGGGGGTGGTGTGTTAGTTTTCACCAACACATTGCATTTGCATGTAGGCCAGAAAGTTCCTGTTATTCTGATCAATGTTCTCCAATTCTGCATTCATTGATGCTCCTGCCTGTTAGGTTTGCAGCTGTGTAACCCTCTTTCAATTGACAAATGAATGAACAGAGCTTTGTGAGATGTTGAAATTTGGATTTTTGTTTTTACAACCTAGCCATGCCTTAAACGTGTCCACCAGACTATCCCTGACCGCTCGGGTGTGTTCTTTTGTCTTCATGATGCTGTTTGTTAATTAATATTCTGAGACACAGTTTTCATATGTTTTATGTAAATTTTTTTTTTTTTTTTTTTTTTTTTTTTGTTTACCTTATCCTGTCCGGCAGAGTAGCGCCTCAGAATTGTAGTCTGAGTGCCAAGAAATTGCCCAAACCAAAAATTTATTTTTTACAAGCGGAGCATCACAGCTATTTTTTAAGGCCCTCTGCTTGATATTTAAAAAAAGGAAAACCCCTTTTTATAAACTTCTTTGGGAATTTTTTCAATTGTTACGGACACGGAGACTTAAATGAAAAGGAAAAACAGAAGCCCAAAAAAGAGAGAGATGGGGCAAAAAGGGGAAAAAGGGGAAAAAAAAGGGGGAGAAGAGTGGAGGACAGAAAAAGGGAAGGATGAATAGAATAAAAGATTACACCCTGCTTGCTTTACCAAAAAAACACACGGTATTTATGAATGTAAAAAATGTATTTGTGAAAAAGTGCACCCAATATAAAATCATCTGTTTATCTACAAACACCTGTGGGGATGCACTTGTATAAAAGGTTTTTCCCACAGAAATATGAAAATGCGAGGTGAGGACCCCCCCCGACCTGCCCCGTGCCCCCGGGCGGACATGGGGGGTCCGAGAAAAAACATCCAAAGGCCCCCAAAGACAGGAACCCAGGAGGCCCACCCCCGGGACTACCGAAACCCCCCCAGAGAAGAGCGGGGAGAGTCCCCGGGGGAGCCACCCACCAGCAACGGTGCAGAAGCCCCGGGGAACCGCAGCGACGAGCCCACAGGCCCCGCCGACAGCCGTCCACTCCCGAGCAGATCCAGCCATGGACCCCCGAGACCCCAAGACCCCCGGGACGCCCCCCCCAAGACAGAGGCCCGACAGAGCCCGGGGTCCAGGCCTCGGCAGGCAGCCACCGGGAGTGAGCCAGCCCCACCAAAGCATCCAGGGCCCCCCCCCCCGGGCACCGAGAAACCACAAGTACACCAGGGCAGAGACTCCCCCACCGGAGGCAGGGGGGGGGGGGAGGAATAGGCCCCCCCATTATGGGGGGCCTAAGCTGATCCAGGGAGGGGGCAGTCCAAGCCCAAACTGTCACAAAAAAAAAAGGCACTCACAGTCCCGTCACCCCCTCCACCCTCATCCACACACATAAACACTCTCTCTCAACGTAAAGACAAACAACAAGGAAATCCTACACTCACTCAACCCCCCATGCATATCTATACTAAAAGGTCCGAGCCCCGGACCCCCTGGGGCAACCAGGCCCCCGGACCAAGGAGGGGTCCCTTCCCCCGGGGCAGAGAAGGCAGACGGGCCCAGACCCGGGCGGCCTGGGCCCCGGCCCCCCGCCGGAAAACCCAGTCCCCCCCAAACCCCCCATCCACCCCCGGAAGGGGGATTAAAAAAAGGGGGCCCACAGGGCCCAAACCAGCCCCCCAACCCAGAGCCGCCCCAGGGGGAGCAGCCCCCGCCCCCCCCAACGAGCCCCGATCCCGACCCATGAGTTTTCCCACCCCCAGGGAACCCCAACATGAACCCGCCCGGGGGCCCACCCCAAAGGGACCCCAAATACAAAACACATGTCCCCAACCCAAACCCCACGAATCCCCCCCCCCCCAGCCCGCTGGCCACCCGCCCCCCCCGCATGGCCCCCAAAGGCCCCACCAAGTAGTCTAGCGCCGCCCCTTCCATCGGAGGGGGCCACATTCCCAAAAATCCCGGCTGTCCCCCCTCCGGAGCCGGGGCACCCCCCCCACCCCGGCAGACCAGGGCCCAAACCAGGGCCGAGCCCAAAGGGGAACCCCAATCACCCCGAAGAGGAGGGCCAAACGTCACCCCAGCACCAGCAATCCCAAGACCCGCCCCCCTAAACCCAGCCCAGACCGGACTAAGGGCCCACCCCTCTCCCGGCGCCGACCACGATGGGAAATAGCGAAGGGGGGTGTGAAAAAACCCCAACCCTGCCTCCCCCAGCTAAAATGGGGGTGTTGAGCGTGTTTTTGAGGTTGTTTAAAAAGAACGGTGGGGAAAAGAGGGTTTCCCACCCCCCCCCCCCCCCGCACTTAAACCCCTCCATGTCAAAATGCAATTAAACCCTTAGAGGTGAGCGCAGGCACCAGGAGGTTAGGCTACGAGGTATCCTCCCTCTTGAGCCATGGGTGCGGCACCCCAAGGCCCACAGTAAGCCCGGAAAATTTTTAAAATGAGGTGTCTAAGTTTTACAGTAAAAAGGGCACAGGCGCCATGGGGCCCCAAAAGATGGGAAAACCCTTTCGGGGACCAATGGCGCACCTGCACCCCCAAGGCCCTCCCTGAGTGGGAAAAGTGAGGAGTGGGGAGGGAGGTGTCAGGATGGGGAGGGAAGGGACGGGGGGCAAAATCTCTCCCAGGGGAGCCCGCTCCCCGGTGACCCCCAAAAGGCACCCCCGTTTTGCCCCAAATCTCAACAAAAGGTGGAGGGAGGGCGCATCCAGGGCAAAAGATAGGGCAGGTTACAGGCCCGGAACCCAAATGAAAAACCCGGGGGTAAAATCCCCCAGCCACCCACCCCCCCTGGAACCACCAGAAAAATAAATAATAAATTTCAAGTCAGTCATATTTACTAGTTGCTTTATGTTTACATAAAATACTGAAAAAACACTTGGGGGAAATTTGAATTACCCCGAAATTTTAAAAAGGTTTCCCGGTAGAAATTTTTTCCAAGCTTGAATGCGTGGGTGATTTTTTATAAATTTTAAACACCATGAATTTTAACTTGGTGTTTATCTCAAAGTTTAAAAGGCCTGATTTACTAATGTTTTATCTAATTCAGCTTATTGTTGTACCTTTTAAAAGAATAGGTCTTGGGTCCAACAACTGCATTGTTCGCAAATGATGAGTGGCTGTAGTGACAAGTAATCACATAAATAAATTAAAAAAGCCAGTAATACATATTTCAGAAAAACAACATAACATTACTTGGATGTTGAGCAAACAATATGGCAAACAGCGTGAGTTCAGAAAACGTATTATGTGAGTTTATGTTCATTTTTTCATATGTTGCATGTTATCCACACCAACCACCACTGACTTTGGTTCCCCTGATGATATTTACCAAAACACAGTAACCATAGATACAGTATACCTTTTGTAGCAGCTGTTGCAGAATATATGTTTGTCAGGTATTAAACCAGGTGAGGAGCCACTTAGAAACACTCCTACATCACAGTGTAAGTTGTGTTAACTGGATGTGCTTTTTCAGAATTTCCCTCACTGTTATACTAACCAGACACATTTCAATGCCTGCAGCTTTTGAGGACATTGCGACGTTGGATTTCCTGTAACATGCCCTAAATCATATCTTCTTTTCTTGCGTCTGGGTGAAGTAATGACTGGGTTCCACCCAAGGTGAAGGACATACTAATTCACTCTGGCACAGTATTGTTTTGATGTAGAGATAGCTGCAGTCAGAGGTGAGTGATGGAGCTGTCCAAAGGGAATGAGAGGAGGCCGGGCCCTCTGTCACAGCAGGATAGACAGATGGAGCATCATGGGAAACATGCCTGAGATCATAAGACACTCTACAGGACATAATGAGAGACTTTCCTGAGACGGTGGGAAACTCCCACGAAGACATCATTTAATGGCTGTTAAAAAAACAGCTCCCGATGAGTGACTTATTTTCACTTCAGCTGTGATGTCTCTGTTTGTTGTTTCGTGCTTCTGTTTCTGACAGACATGCACCCTCAAAGACCTTCAGAACAGTTGTAAGAATAACAGGTTCTATTTTGTTCACGATTTTGTAAATGACATCTTTATGAGACTTCATCACAGACAGATGGCTCACTGCAGCACATCCATCAGCAATGGAGCAAAGGAGGATTGAGTTTCCAGATTTTCCTAGTCTGTCTTGCTATCTGCAACATCCCTTTATGAGTCACCTTGGGAACGCCTCTGAACTCAGACCCGCTCATTTTACTGTATGGACATGTCTTTCTTTTCTATACTCACTGGAGGGGACGATTTCCAGGGTCTAAGGTGGAGAAAAAAGATAACTTTGAACAGAAACCTTTCAGCAAAATTCCCAAAAGAAAAACTGTAAAGGAGTACAAAAAGGTTTTTTCTTGAAAAAAGAAACGTTTAGAGACGGGCCCATAAAATTTTGGTTTTTCCTTTAAATCTTATCTTGAATACCCCTTTTCCCAATTTTAATTAAGGTAAAAGCTTTATAAAAGTTTTCCTCCGGGTCATTTTAAAGAGCCCAGGGAAAGAACTTAACTTCCCCCCAGATTCTTCTTTCCATATTGTGGGTCTCCTCTGCACATGACACCTATTGTAAAGTGCAGAGGGGGAGAATTCAGTGGCACATGAGATTTTAGTGACTGAAACACATCAAAACACACTGATGCGGGAAAATGCAAAAACCCCTGATATTTAAAAAATCGGGGATTTTAAAGCATTCATTTAAAAGGGCCAAAAAACCCCCCCAAACCCAAACATAAACCCTACCCCCCTTACTCCTGTCAGTCTGGGAATTTTTGCCTTTACCAAATGCACATGCTAAAGACCCGGAAAAAGGGGGTCCTTGAAATGTGTGGTAAGGGGATTATTGAAGGGTTGATTTTTCCCTTGAAATTAAAAAATTTGGAAAATTTAAAATTTCCCCAATCTCTAGTCTTCAGTAGATCAGAAAAAGAAGAATGCTTGCGGTTATGGCCATCTTAAACAGAATGTTTTTCATTAATTGAGAATTAAATGTTCAACATTTATTGATATATACAGGGGTTAGACAATGAAACTGAAACACCTGTCATTTTAGTGTGGGAAGTTTCATGGCTAAATTGGACCAGGGCCCGGGGGGCCCTCTTCATTGATGCAACAATTTCACCAGTAAGAGCAAGTGTGATGGGCCCAAATTTGCGGGTAAGAGCCCCAGTTTTGCTCAAAATATTTTAAATTTCACACCAAAATTTGGGTGACATAAACCCAAATTCAAACGAGGACAAAATTTTGGTGCACGTCTTTGCTTTCGCATCTGCGGACCAAGACAGCAAAATCTTTTTTGATGTATCCCAAAAAGCCATTTGGGACCCGGGTTTAAAGCAGCTACCACCAAGAAGGAAAACCCCATCCAACCGGGTTAACTGTGGACGGGAAGATGAAAACCGTCTCAAAGGGATGTTCGGGTGTTAACCCGGGTTGATCCAAAAAAAATTAAAAAACCCCACGGTGCCCAAATCACAGCAGAAAAAAATTTAAAAGTTTCACCCAACTCTCCTGGTTTCCACCAGAATGCCGTCGGGAGCTCCACAGGGTCAATATCACGGCCCGGGGGTGCTAACCCAACCTTTGGTCCTATCCATGCCAAACGTCGGGTTTCAATGGTGCAAGGAGCGAAATCTTGGGCACCAGATCTAATATTATTGAGCCATTTGGGGTGTTTTGGGGGGAGCGAGTCAGGGAAAACGTTTTTCCCCCACCAGTATCACGTAGTGACCTGGCCCAACCCGCAAGAAGAAAGGGTTAAAATCCTTACCCGGGCAGGACTTTTTGTATTCCCAAGACGAATTGACGCTGTATTGGCCGCAAAAGGAGGCTCTACACCATACTAATCAATTATTGTGGTCTAAAACCAGGTGTTTCAGTTTCATTGTCCAACCCCTGTACTTCTGTGAATTTAGCTTTTTATTTTCAGTCAGTACCTAACTATTGTTGTTGTCTAGCCCAGATTTGCAACTTATCCTATTGCTTCATGTGCTTTCTTAAATAATGTGTCTTGACAATGGGTTTGTGCTAAAAGCAGATGCTAACGTTGAACAGGACATCCTAACCCCAGTTTCCTTGTGAGCTCCAGGTGATAATGAGAGGACTGGAAGGGCAACAAAAGACTCGCTGCCTTGATTTCAGATCAAGTACATGATCCTGACTGGACCACATGTGATCCAGTCTCATAAAACGCTCAAACAAAAGCGCCTTCCTATATTTTTTTTAGCAAGATATACAGCATGGACAGTTTTTGTTTTCAGCCTCAAATACGTAATGTTGTAAAGGGTAATAGGTAGGTTGTTTCTTCCTTACGAACCTGTTTTTTCTAACAAATTCCATGAAACAGATGTTGTTTTTTTTTTTTGCTAGTGAGTCATTTTACTTTAAACAGTGTTTCGCCTTTCTTTTTTGTAGGACACACCGGTCTTGAGTTTCAAGTATTTATTAGCCAGTTTGGACTGTGGTATAATGTTTAAAAGTCTAATGTTAAGTTTGACGTGATACAAAAGCTATCCCGCAAATATGGTGACCAGTTATCCGTAAGACTTCATGGCCCTAATGGAAGGATTTATGTCGTCAAGCAAGCAGTTGGTTTGCATAATAAAAGCTGTGACTGCATTTCGGTTACGTTTTCAAGATAAAAAATTTTGTGTAAAAAACTGTGGAGGACCGATCCTGCCATAATTAAGAATAAATACAAAAAAAAATGAATGAATCAATAAAATAATTACTGGGCCAATAAGTAGCTAGAAATATAAATTAGTGCGCCATTACATGCAACAAAATAATAATAAGAAGAGTTTTATTAAATTACTGATTAATCCAGTAATCAGTATTTATACAGCGCTTTTCAAAATTTACAAAAGTGCTTTGAAATATAAGACAAAAGAGAAGCTGCAACTGTTTCTACCTTTAAACTTGACCACGGACCTTCACAGTTTAAGTGTCAGCTGAAACAGCTTGACTGTCTCACTGTGGTGGAATAACAACCTATTCAGGGTCTACATCTCCCCCTGTGTCAGCTGGTACATGGTCCACCCCAGGACTCTAAACAGCATGCAGCCACTGGGAAGGCAAGTATAGTCTTTTTAGCTCTGAGCCTTTGCATGCTCAACACAAAATTACTATGATTATTGGCAGGAATTAAGATTTGAGTTGGTCAACACATGATGTATGCCATTGCATATTCAGCCAAAATCTAGAAGCAATGTGCAAAACATAAGTTCAGGTTTGATTCAGTAATATGTAGAAACACTTATTCAATCAAACATTTTAAATTCATCAACTTGCTTTGCCTATTTACTTTAATCTGGTTAAGGCAGTGTAAGTGTGCAAATGTGATTGGATAAATGTGGTTCTAGTGCAAAGTGCTTTGAGCAGTCGTTATGTCTAGAAAATGGCTAATTCAGTCCATAGGTTAGTACTTAACATAGTTGATGATGGTAGCATGTGTGCTCAGTAAAACAGATTGACATGTGAGGTCGCAATATATTTTGTGTTGATTTTTAATATCCAGTCATTTAAAATATAATGCGGGCACCTAAATTACCATCTCGACAGCAACTCAAAAATGTGTCCAGAATATTCATCCAGGATTAGAGTTCAGCAAATTCAGAGAAAAGAATTTCCCAAATGAAACTAAGAGGTATCTTGTGTCAAAGTAATTACTGCCAAAGTGGGCACTCTCTTTCCAAGTGCAATGCATTTGCTTCACAATAAAATATTGATAAATATGCAACTCACTCGCCTCTGTGATTACAGTGCAATAAAGTGAAAAGAGTGGTGAGTGAAACACCCCTCTACAGCTCTTTACTCGGTGTTGTTCCTGCGAAATGGAAAAAGATGGACATGTTTGGGTCTCTGTCTTGACAGGTGGGATACAGGACTGAACTCAGGTCTGTAAATGTACAAGGAAAGCCTGTACTGGAGGGATTTCTGTGATGATGGAGTAAGTGGCTTGCTCTGGCTGTAAAGCATACAGATCAGCTGTCCCTTAGACAGTTCTCCCAGCTTTAGTGCAGAAAGGGTATTTTTCTCCCCCCAACTACCACTTCCTCCTCTCCTGAGAAAGGATCATAAAAATAGAGCTTTTCATTTTAAAAGCAGGTTTGTTCTATCACAACAAGGCCATTTTCTTCCATGCAAGAGTTATTATTCTGGAGTATCTTGATGGACTAATGATTTTCAACAAAAAACATATTTGTTTTAAAATTTAAATCATCCATTCACCTAGCTGTGCAATTTACTGCTGCAAATTTAATATAGCACGGGCTGCACGGTGGCGCAGTTGGTAGCACTGTTGCCTTGCAAAAAGGTCCTGGGTTCAATTCCCGGCCGGGGGTCTTTCTGCATGGAGTTTGCATGTTCTCCCCGTGCATGCGTGGGTTCTCACCAGGTACTCCGGCTTCCTCCCACAGTCCAAAGAAATGCGTGTTAGGTTAATTGGTCACTCTAAATTGCCCTTAGGTGTATGAATGCGTGTGTGCATGGTTGCTTGTGTGTTGCCCTGCGATGGACTGGCGACCTGTCCAGGGTGTACCCCGCCTCTCGCCCATAGACTGCTGGAGATAGGCACCAGCTTCCCCACGACCCACTACGGAATAAGCGGTAGAAAATGACTGACTGACTGACTGAGTTTTTACTGTACATTGGATAAATGTATATTTTGTAAATGTTTATTTTAACAGTTATTAGAAAAAGAAAGAACATCTTAAAATTCAGGGGTGATGTATTTTGAGGTGTTCGGGGTTTACTTACATTTTCAAAATCTCTTTCCTAGGTGTTTAATAAATGATAGCATGGTGGAATCTGTGGTGTGGGGTTTTGTACATTTTTTTGGATAGATCCAAATCATTTTTAAAACATGCTGGATCGAATCATATATGTGTCATATGTGTTAAACAAAAATATCGTGTATGATGTAACTTTGTTAGTGGCATCATACAGTGACATTTTGGTCAGACTCTAGCACAGATATCCCCATACGCACTCATGTAAAATCCATTATGCATGTTTGGCTATAGAATAAATAAATAAGTCTTACAAGGAGATATTGGGAGTGTGCCCCCCCATAAAGACCACTGACAATAAGGACAATAGAAGTCACCTCGACGTGGGCCCACCACCTTTCAGGAATGGCTTACAGAAAATTAAAACCCCAAATTTGGTGTCTCCAAAAATCTGAATATTACACATGAGCCCAGATTGCTTTGATAGCTGCCTTCAGGTGATCTGAAATGTTGGGTCTGGTGTCGCTCATCTTCCTCCTGACAATACTCCATAGATTCTCTATAGGGTTTACGTCAGGGCAGTTTTCTGGCCAATCAAGAACATGAACACTATGGTCAATAAACCAGCTTTTGATACCTTTGGCAGTGTGGGACTGTACCAAGTCCTAATGGAAAATGAAATCAGCATCTCCATAAAGCTTTTCAGCAGAAGGAAGCATGAAGTACTCTAATATTTCCTGGTAAATGTTTGGGTTGACTCTGGACTTCAGAGCACATAGTCGATCAACACCAGCAGATGACATGGCTCCTCAAATCATCACTGACTGTGGAAACCTCACACTGGACTTCTCGCAGCGTTGATTATGTGTCTCTTAACTCTTCCTCCAGACTCTGGGAGACTAATTTCCAAATGAAATGCAAACTTTACTGTCATTGGAAAATAGGAGTTTGGCCCACTGACCATCAGTCCAGTTATTTCTCTCCTTATTCCAAGTAATGTGCTTCTCTCTTGTCTGTGGTTCAGGATAGGTTTCGTCTCTGTGTCATGGCTCTTGATGCGCTGACTCCAGCCTTAGTCCACTACTTGCAAAGCTCCTCCAACTTAAAATGGACTTTGGTTGACAATCCTCTTAGGGCGGGTGCATTTCTTTCTACCACACTTTCTCCTTCAGTTGAACTTTGCGAACAACTGGTTTCTTTAGCAGTTACCTTTTGTACTTATCTCCCTTGTGGAAGGTGTCAGTGACTGCCTTCTGGACATCTGTCGAGTCAGCAGTTTTCACCATGATTGTGTAGCCTCTAACCCAGACTGAGACACCATTTAGAAGCTCAGGAAACCTTAGCAGGTGTTTTGAGTTAATAATCTGATTAGGGTGACACCACAAGTTTACAACATTTAACTTTTTATAATGTTACATTTTTTTAACTAAACTCATAATCCTCAAAATTGCAAGAAATAAAGGCTTGACATACTTTGTGTTTTGAACCTATATAATATGAATTACACTTTCTGAAATGAGTGACAAAAATATTGAATATTCTTTTTTTTCTATTTCTACTTGTAGTTAAACCTATCTCCACCACAGCTTTAATTTTAAGAGTTATTGCTAATACCTACTTTGGATATAAATTATGTTGATGGTGAATGTTTTACTCATTTTGTTGCACTCCCTGAAGGCCACAGTGCCCTTAGCATTTGACTATATTGCCAAATGGGTGAAACAGCTCTTACTGGAGGTTTTGACCTGTCCGATGCTCTGGGTAAACACCTCTACCCTTTCTCCCATCCCTTTAACACACATCCTCCACTAGTCGAGCATCTGGTCTTCACTGAGTCTTGGCAGAACCATTAAGGGCAAAACATCATATGAGTATTTTTATTTCATTTTTGGTGGTGCTTTCTTAGGAGTTTTTACACCTGCTTATTTACAAGATACCATGATGGTAAGATGTACTCACAAATATTGTCCAATTTGGAGAATGAGGACAGCTTTTTGCTACATATTGTGCCTAATAATAATAATAGTACAGAGAAACAGACGAAAAAACTCAAAACACAAACACCTAACGCAGGAGGATCATGACATAATATGATTTTCAACTATGTGCGAGGCTATCATAGTTCTACCTTAAATCTGTCTTTGTGTAGATTTCTCACATTGTGTGCAAAATATAAATACTTCTTGAAAAGGCAAATGTATTATAGAGGAAGCCACAGACCCAAAGGGCTGAATACGGGCCATAAGTCTAGTAATGTCCCTGCCTCATGTAAGCTGCTTCAGCGAGCACACTGAGCTCTCCATCATCATTGGTATAATAAACACTTTTACTGTGCTATCAGACCCTTCCAGATCTTTATTGAGCTTTTATTGAATGCTCCATAGCAGAAAAAGCCACCATTGCACCCCCCTACCCCCCCATCCCGGATGGTCTTGTTTCACAGAGCAGACACTGACCTTGAAACATCTAGGCTAAGGTGAACATTGAAGACATCCAGAATAGCTCTGGCAGCCCAGGCACTCAGATTCTGGCGGCTAAATTATCTGCTTTTACTCTCAAGGTGTTTGTCCACTCATGTATGAAATCTGGCTGCAGCAGCCAAGTCTTCATAAAAGAAAGTATAAGAGTAGAGCATGTTGGTTCAGGAAACCTCAGGACAAGTTTGAGGCCTTTCCGGTCACTTGTTTGACTGGATATGAGATTATTGGGTTAGAAATAACTTTGAATGTTTATTTTTTTTGCTTTTTCTGGTTTACTTTGTAAAACCTGCAGCAGATGCAATGTGAGAGAGGAAGTTCTGTGATGGCATATTTTAAACAGTAAGCATCTAAAGCTTACTAAAAGTGTTGATTAAATTAAAAAAAACTATAATATAGAAATTAGTCTATTAATTAGCCTGTTTTGTTCTGTGCCTGAGGGTTCTAGTTTATGTTGTTGGAAGTGTCTTTTTCATCAGGTATCTTTGATAAGCACACCATCTAAAAAAAGCTGTTCCTAATTTCCTTCACTTTTCTTTGACAGACAGCAAAACAAGTCTGAAATGATAACTAAAAAGCATTTTATTGGAATCTTATCTAATTGAGCAACACAACGCAGTGAATAATTGTGAAGTGGAAGGTTTCCTGCATTGTTCTTGTTTTCTTTTTTCCAATTAAAAATCTGGTGTGGTGTGAAAATGCATTCAGCCTCTTTACTCTGATACCCCTAAATACAATCCAGTGTAACCAATGGCCTTAAGAAGTCACCCTAATTAGAAAAAACAGTTCGCTTGTGTATAATTTAATTTCAATATAATTCTAGTTTCTTTAAGGCCTCAGAGGTTTGTTAGGGAACATTACAGAACAAACAGCATCATGAAGATAAAGGAATACAGTTGATAGGTCAGGGAGAAAGTTGTGGGGAAGTAAGCTTTGGTTCCAAAACAATATCTCAAGCTTTGAACGTCTCACAGAGGGATCTTTTTCTTCATCAGGGACAGGCAAGCTGATCTGAGTAGATGGGATTATGGATTCAATTCAATTCAATTCAGTTTATTTATATAGCGCCAATTCACAACACATGTCGTCTCAAGGCACTTCACAAAAGTCAGGTACATACATTCCAATTAATCTTAATCATTGAACAGTGCAGCCAGATTCAGTTATTTATTCAAATTGGATAAAAAGTTTTTCTATCTAAGGAAACCCAGCAGATTGCATCCAGTCAGTGACTTGCAGCATTCACTCCTCCCGGATGAGCATGTAGAGACAGTGGACAGTCACTGGCGTTGACTTTGCAGCAATCCCTCATACTGAGCATGCATGTAGCGACAGTGGAGAGGAAAAACTCCCTTTTAACAGGAAGAAACCTCCAGCAGAACCAGGCTCAGTGTGAGCGGCCATCTGCCATGACCGACTGGGGGTTAGAGAGAACAGAGCAGAGACACAAAGAGAACAAAGAAGCACTGATTCAGGAGTACTTTCTATGGGAAGGAAAAGGTAAATGTTAATGGATGTAGCTCCTTTAGTCGTTTCACCTAGAAAGAAGGAACAGATAAACTCTGAGCCAGTTTTCAAGTTTAGAGTCTGAAGAGAGCACATAGAGTTAGTTACAGTAAAAGCTCAGTCAGTAGCTATGTCTAGGAGAGAGAAAGGGTTAAACACTGAAAGACAGGGCCATGTGGATCATCGGTAGAGGGTGAGCATTAAGTTGTTGCCAGCAGAAGCTTGGAGGATACCCCTCTCCAGAAAGGTGTCCCAGGTAGACACAGAGTCAGGCCAGGTGTAGCTTCTAGGAAGAGAAAAGAGAGAGAACAAAGTTAAAAGCTGAAATAACAGCAAATAAGGATGGAGTTAAAGATGTGGCAACCTGTTAAAGCCTTCATGAGAATTGTTCACCTTCTGACAAGGCGACCACTCAGAGGTACAATGGAAACCTTTGATCAGAGCATAGTCATGTGTCATTCATGTCTTAGTCTAAATTCAGATGCAAGAACAACTGAAACTCTGCTGCATGACTTGAAAACTGTTATTCACAAACGCACTCCATCCAATCTGAAATGAGCTTCATTAGATTTTGCAAAAAGGAATGGGTAAAGATTTCTGTGTCTAGAAGCTGGTAGATCAGGGGGCCAACTCCTGTCCTCAAGAGCAACTATCCCGAGACTGTTGGATGCATCCCTTCTCCAACCCAAATGACTGAATTCCCTCATCAGCATTCCGTCATTCTGCTCTGCAGAGGCCAGGTAATATTATATCCATTTGATTTAGGTGTGCTGAAGAAGGAATTCATCTAAAAGTTGCAAGTTGGAAGTGTCTGAAGGATTATAGTTGGGCACCCCGATGAAGGATACATACAGCATCTATACTGCAGCAAAAGGTTGTTAAATAAAGCAGCCTGACTACAAATACAAATATGTCACTGTTAAGAAGCACTAAGCTCTTCTTTAACCTTTTTACATTAGTTCCAGTGTGGGATTAATTGCAAACACTGTGTATTCATATACTGTTGAATTGTTTGTTTACCATGTGGGTGTGTCTTCTGTGGTAGCCATCTGGAGTTCAGTTAAAGAGGAGGCCCGCCTCAAACCCAGCTCTGATATAGGAAGTGAGCTGATGAGAGCAGGAGTTTGATTGGTTGAAATTGTGTAGAAAGTCAAAGTAATTTAAAAAAATTATTTGACTTGTAAAGTATGTATCTGTACACATACCAAGTTTGCTAAATGTTTTATTATTGATAAAGAATTGTTAATGTCTTCAATATCAATGTGAAAATTGACTTCTTTGTTTCTTTTCCCGCTCTGGAAGAAAGAGATGATTGGCTGTTTTGAATCAGGGTGGGGTCTGGAATGTATAATATAAGATGACTGCTGGATGTAGTAAAAGACTGACTGAAGGGCTGCCATTTTGAGAAGTGTTGTGATGGCCTGAAAATTAAACAAAATCAGCTTTGTTTGCTGTACTGCAAAGCCAGAGTAATGTTTTCTTTTCCACACCGATGCCTCTCAGCGTAACAGTCACACTTCCCAAATTAAATGTTTTTAATACTTATAAAACCATGCACCATTTTCCTTCGACTTAACAATGATGCACAATTTTGTTTTGGTCTATCACATAAAGTCCCTGTAAAAGACATCAAGGTTTCTGGCTGTGATCTGAAAAACGTAGTTCAAGGCATTTGGGACTTTTACAGGACACTGAACTAATTATTGTTGACTGCACTGGTGGTGATCTACACACTGAGGGTGAATCTTAAGTAGAAATATATTTTTCTTCCAAAGAATGTAACACTATAAATGTTCCTGTCTGCAGCAAATTCACTAAGTTATGCCAGTCTATTGCTTTGGTGTGTACCATTGCAAAAACAACACTGGACTGTGTTTAATCTGACCAGCTAACCTCCATGTTCGCTCCATGTTGGAGGAAATCTGATAAGACAGGACAGGGGTACTCAAACTTTATGTTACAAGGTCTGATTTCTGGATCATGTCAAAATTCTGTAAAACCTAGAGATGAGGAAATCACATTGAATAAATTTGCTTACAACGGATGAGCAAAACAAATGTAACTTTATACCTACAACTGTTTAGCTGTGATTCTAAGCTCCTCTAATTTATCACAGTAAAATGCTTTGAATATAACGTTTTTAAAAAATTAAGAAAAAAAGAAATTTGCCCTAGGGGAATAAATACAATAAAAAAAAATAAAGTAAACCCCTTAAAAAATTTGTCCCAAAAAAGTCTTGACATTTCGCCCCCCTTTTGCCTTTTAAGCGGGGCAAAAAAGAGGGAAAAACCTTTCTGATAACCCAAAATATAAAATACAATGGGAAATTGCATCATCTTTCAGAGTATGTGGTGGGTTTGGACCAAAACGCAGATAGAAAAACCCCCCCGGGCAAAGCATGATTAAGGGTATGGTTCTTCTTTTAAAGAAAAAAAAGTTTACCAAAAAACATTTCCCCAAAAAGGGGAGTGCCAGGAAAAGTCGGCGATGGGAAAGGAGGGTAGTTAACGGGAGGAACCCCGCGGGGGAAAAAGGGTGTGGGCCCAGGCCCGCCCGGAAAAAGAGGGAAAAAAGTTTAAATTAGCGGGGGGAAAACCCCGGGGAAAACGAGGAGCTGGGGGAAGATTTCTAAACCCACCTAAAATAAAAACCCGGGGAAAACAGATAAAACCCAAAATATAAGGGAAAGATAAATAACCCTATGAACTTTAAGGAATATAGAAATAACCATTAACTAAAGTAAAAGGGGAAACAAAAGGGAAACAGGGAAGAAACACCTGACTGATTTAAAAAATAAACAAACACTAAATAACTGGGGGGGGAAAAAAGGGGAAAAAGAAACCTACCCACAAAAAAGGGTATTATAAAAAGTAACTCTAGAAAGAAAACTAAAAAAGGGGTGGGGGGAAAAAGGTAAAAAATAAGGAAAAAAAGGGCCTAAAGGGGAAACCTAATAAATTTTAACCCCCAAAATAAAACACAAAAATAAATTTTGGAAGTAAATCAATAAAATTTGACAAAGCAGGGACACAAGGGGAAATATTTCAAAAGACAAACCTGGGGAAAAAAAAAAAAGCTAGCTTGTTTTCTCCCCTGGGATGACATGTCAGGTTTTGGCGTCAGCCCCGGTTTTTTTTGCAGTCGTTTAATTTAAACTGGGACAGAAAAAAATTTTTTGATCCCAAAAAATATTTCCCTGCCTTTAAAAGGGAAGCAAATTTTTCCTTTTTAAAGGTCATATTTATTAAGGAGCAGAGTTCTGCTCCAGTCAGACCAACAGCCAGGCAGAGCTGAGCTTTAGCTGAGTAGGTCACAAAACAGAGGCTGCGAGAGAGCAGCAGACGGTACATGTTGTCTGTTACCTGCTTCTTCACTTTGAATGTTGGCGTAAGGGTACACTTATAGGACACTTTAATGTTTGGAGGTTTTTATATCAAACACAAAAATGACCAGAATATGATGTTGCACATTTTCAAAGGTTGATTCCGTGTTTCAGCCCCCATTTTCTGCACCTTGTTCCAGGTACAGATTGACATGCTGATTGGTTTTGATCCGGACCAGACTTTGAAATGTTAGAGAAAATAATTTTTTTTACATGACCGGATACAGTTCAAAGATAATTACAACAATTACAAGCATCTCTGCTCCTCAAAAAAAAAGAAACCAATTCTGCTGGAGGCAATCATAAAAAACTGTAAAAGACCCCAAAACAATGTGACAATTAATTGTGGATTGTTACATACTCTTTTTTTATTCACATCTTCCCTAGTATGATATGCTGTTTTGCTGTCTAGGGGGCACTTTACAGAAAACACTTTGGATATTTTTTTCTTGTTTTTAATTAATTATTAAAATATTATTAACTTGATTGGGGGAAAAATATCTAAAGAAACAACTGCTTGAATCTTTAGCCTGTACAAACAGATAATAAAAAGAAAAGGTAAAGATTAAACAGACCCAAATTGGTGACTACATCTAAGCAGACTGGAAGTTGTGGCCTATTAGTGAAGCACACTCCTTGCCAGTTAGTGTTCTTAGTTCTGGTGATTGACAAGAAACCGGCAAATGCAAGGAGGATAAACTGAGATTTTAGGACAGGCATGGGGGCATTGAGGCGAAATGACAGCGGAGACCACTTTTTACCTCTTGCAGTGAGATGTATTGATTGGCAGCACAGCTCCTGATAGCACATTTAGAGAAGATTTTCTATCACAGCACAGATGAAGGAAATAAAGAAAGATAATCCTTACAGCAACCTCACAAGCTGTGCTGAACACATCCTTCTTAATCCTGCAGGAGCTGCCCTCTACTATTTTCCTGGAGCTGACGGTGGAACTAAAAAGTACTCTGCAATGTGACAGCCACTCTCAATCGGACATGCTTAAAGACAGCTGCAGTCCCAACAACAAGGTTATCAACATCTTGCACAGACTGCCACAGGCATTTTGGGTCCTTAAAAGGCTGCCACTCTGACCTTGCACTGACCATAATCCCATTTTTTTAGATGATCAGAAAAGAGGAAGCAGGCTAATGGGTCCTCCACAGTGGTGAGATGTCTTCCTGTCACACTTCATCTAGAGTGATGCTTTAGGAATGTTTCACCACTCAGGCCGAGCAATTACTGCCCAATTCCCATCTACTTCTCAGCACTGCTATAATGAGAAATAATTAAGAGACTGAAAATGAGTTTTCTCATGAAATGGTTTGGGTGGTCGGAGACAATCGTACTTGGCTGACGGCTACGCGAGAGTGTTTTAATATAGAAAAGACTCTTCATCATATAACAGGTGTATTTGGCAACCTTCAGTGTCATTCCATTCAACAAAACAGATGGCCAACACTTCACATTGTTTTAACCAGCTATTACAAACACTATATCAAAGGAAACCTATTTTTCTCACATTTAATCAGACTAGACTTTTTCTGTTTTAGGTCAGTTAGGATTACAAATAATTTTATTATTGTTAAATGCCAATGTAATGAAGCATACAATTTTTAAAGCATATTTTTAAACTTTTCTTTACATTCATAAGTTTACATACATTTACTTTACATTATTTGTTAAACTGTATGACCTGGGTCATTCTGGGTATCCTTCCAGAAGTTTCTTACAAGAGTTTGTTGGAATTTTGGAGCATTCTGCCAGAACTGGTGGAACTGAGTCAGGTCTGTAGGCTGCATTGTTTGGAGGCAACTTTCCAGCTCTGCGTACTAATACTTTTAAGAGATTGAGGTCAGAGCTCGTTATCTCCAAAACAGTGACATGTAGATATTAAGTCACATTGTAACTAATTTTTGTTATGCTCAGTGCCACTGCGTGATTGGAAGTCTTCCTGGCTGATGTCTTGAGATGTTGCTTCAACATTTTCACAAAATTTCTCTCCTTGTGGTGTCATTTATTTTATGAAGTGCACTAGTTTATTCTGCAAAAAACATTCCCACAACGTAATGCTTCCAGCCCTAAAGTTCACAGCTGGCATGGTTTTCTCAGGCAGACAAGCTTCTCCCTTTTTTTCTACGAGTGTAACAATTGCCATTATGGCCAAGCAAAGGCATGTAATCTGTGTACGTAAACTTCTAAATTTGAAGAAAATATGAAATCATTATAAGAATTATTTAATGTCACAGTGAAAAAAATGGTTGTATCTTTTATACAAAGCACATACATTTTTAGTATCAACTGTACACACCTCATGCTGCACATTCAGACAGCACAGAATCAATAGTATGATGTGTTGTATGAAAGGTCAGTGGATATTAATGAAATTAAATGTTTATAAATGGAAAATAGTCAGGAATAGTCCAGGTAAATGTCAACTGACATCAACACCATGGTAAACATCTAGTGGCGCAGACCAATAGAAGGCTTTAAGAAACGTACCCATGACACTTAATGAGCACTCAGATTAATTTATCTAGATTTATTTTTTTGCGGGGTTACAATCTTTGAATTGAAGTTACCCACCTTTCACACAATGCAACAGGAAACAACACTCTCCAATTATTTTTACCTCTTCCTTACTCCCTCCCTGTTGGATGGAGTAAGGGCAGGGGTGAAAGTGAGCCGGTACGGTCCGGTACTCCGTACCACTAAAAGAGGGAAAAACGGCTGTCTGCTATGAAGCCGTCATCCAGAACCAGTTATGGCTGCAAAAATTCACGAGCACACAAAGAAGATCAGATCCGCTACCAATAGGCAGTCTATAACACGACTTAATCTGTTTATAAATATAGCTTTTTTTCCCCTCATTCCAAATTGTTTCTGAACTGTTCGAGGTTGTTGTGAACGGCCAGCCTTTAAAACGAGCACCGCTACATTTAATGTCTGTCTGCTCGCTGCTAAATACCCCAGTTAAAAGCAGAGGGAGAGTAACTAGTTGTATTTCATGTTATTTTGCTGAATTACAACACAGTACAGCTCAAAAACACCGCTTACGACCAGAGATTTCACATACGATACACGGGACTGCATGCGAGCTTACCTCCAAAGCAGAATGGTTGGCAAGGAGATCGGTGCGTTCGATTTATTGGACTGGGAGATTTTACACAGGCGGTGGACAGACATAAAAAACGCCGCTTGCATTAGGACATAACAAATAATAAGTCACTTACCATCTACAGACTTTTAAATAAAAACCACGAAAACAATCGAACTGTCAAATTTTAAATTTAAATTTAAAAAAACTTGACCACAATGCAGAGAACAGATGGAAACTTAAGATGAAAAGTTGTGCATTAGAAAATGGTTTATCATTGTTTCATACATGGCAGTTCTTTAACAATTGAAATATATAGTATATACATATACTCATTGCCAAGTGATTCTAATTTCTGCCTTATACAGACAGCCTACAGTAAAGTAAAATATTGATACATTTTAATTAGTTTGAGTTTGGACTTAGAGAGAGAGAGATCTCGGGGGGGCGGCACAGATGAGAGTAACAACACACACACACACATATATATACACTGCTCAAAAAAATACAGGGAACACTTAACACAATATAACTCAGAGTAAATCAAACTTCTGTGAAATCAAACTGTCCACTTAGGAAGCAACACTGATTGACAATCAGTTTCACATGCTGTTGTGCAAATGGAATAGACAACAGGGGGAAATCTTTGGCGATTAACAAGACACACTCAATAAAGGAGTGGTTCTGCAGGTGGAGACCACAGACCACTTCTCAGTACCTATGCTTTCTGGCTGATGTTTTGGTCACTTTTGAATGTTGGTGGTGCTTTCACACTCGTGGTAGCATGAGACTAAAATAGAATTTTTCTTATCAAAGTGGGAGAGAAATTAACTCACAATAAGAGAAAATCCGGACTTTGTCTTTATAAGTTTTATTTAAAGGCATTTCTGCGTTTGAAGACCCTGTCAGTGACGAGTCAGTTAAACAGAGCCCAGAGCACAGTTTACAGACAGTATTTATAGCAGAATGAGGGTGTTGTCTCAACTTCAAAGAGTTTAACTTTATGGCCCCTAAACCCTTCCCAGGACAGAGGTAAGACAATTATTAATGAGGACAACCATCTGCTCTTCCTCAGGTACAACCCTCCAGGATGTGTTTTAACCATTAAACTTCTGGTAATGGTTTAGAGTCCATCTACTCTAAATACCAGAACACTAATAAAAACACTGAGGTCAGAGGAGAGAGGTTAATGAAAGTTCACTGCACTTTGGAATACTTTGTAGCACTAAATAAAAGAATTTCCATAACTACTTTCTTCTGATTACAAGATAATCACAACTAAAAGGAAAATGTTTAACCCTTTCTCTCTCCTAGACATAGCTACTGACTGAGCTTTTACTGTAACTAACTCTATGTGCTCTCTTCAGACTCTAAATTTGAAAATTGGCTCAGAGTTTATCTGTTCCTTCTTTCTAGGTGAAGAGAGCACATAGTTAGTTACAGTAAAAGCTCAGTCAGTAGCTATGTCTAGGAGAGAGAAAGGGTTAAACACTGAAAGACAGGGCCATGTGGATCATCGGTAGAGGGTGAGCATTAAGTTGTTGCCAGCAGAAGCTCGGACGATGCCCCTCTCCAGAAAGGTGTTACAGGTAGACACAGAGTCAGGCCAGGTGTAGCTTCTAGGAAGAGAAAAGAGAGAGAACAAAGTTAAAAGCTGAAATAACAGCAAATAATGCAAAATTGAAGAGTAGTGTGAGAATGTAGCGAAGAGGGTGAAAGTGGTCATTATGTCCTCCAGCAGCCTAAGCCTATAGCAGCATAACTACAGAGATAGCTCAGGATAACCTAAGCCACTCTAACTATAAGTTTTATCAAAAAGGAAAGTTTTAAGCCTAGCCTTAAAAGTAGACAGGGTGTCCATCTAGAGCCCACTGATGGCCATTGTTATACTAAAAACCACAATGATTGGGATACCTCTCTCTGTCAGATTGACCATAACCATTGGAAAAGAGAGGGGGTCATACAGGTAGCAGAAATGGAGGGTGTGTTTTAATGAGGTCTCTAACCATTAGATTTATGGGATACAAACTCTGACAACAGAAAACAATATGAAGGAGAAGCCCATCAGGTGTTACGCATGATGAGTTTTAAAAATGCTCCTTCATGAGATCTGTCCTGAAAATAACATAGAAACACATGATTACTGCTGAGTTTTGAAAATGTAACTCTTTCTCTGCTTTTTAAATAACTTTTAATAACTAGAATAATTCACCCTGAATATTCCACGATGAAAAATAACTTGCTTCTCTAAAGAAAATTAACTGGAAAATATCAAATGAGCTAAGTTATCACCCTTTTGAAGATACTTTTCTAACCCTAAAATAATATTTTAAACCGCTATATCTGTCAACGTCAAGCAAGCATCACATAAGCAGCGGTTAATAAGCGTTCTTCGTTGGAGAAAATAGGAAAAATGTATGCAAATGTGTGTGTTTGTACATTACCCCCATCAGTTTCTTAATCGATCTGTCGATCGCTCGACTGTCATGGCACACAGTCCTCTATCTGTCCAAAAAAAACACAAGCCCTTTCCAGGTGTGATGGTGGGACATTCACTCCTTCCTTGTCCACTTTAACTTCTCCAGAGAAAGAACTTTGCTCCGGCCTGTGTCTCTTCTTCTGCCCGCATAAAATGTGCTTTCAATATAAATCCAGTGTATCGCTCTTCTGGCTCTGTCAAACAGCATGGATCGTTGTCCATCTCAGTGGGTTAGGGGCCAGACTTCTTCTGAGTTTCGTTCTGGTGGAAACTCACACTGTCATTTTCAGCAGGCAGGCAGGCAGACAGGCAGGCAGGCAGACCCTCTCTCTTTCAGGCATGATGAAGAAGCGTCTCTGGTAGAATAGCCATGGGAAGGGCAGGTTTCTAAAGTCCAGACTCAAAAACGCAGATGTTACACACATATACACATATATGGGATTTGAGTGCGTGTGAGAGACAGAAGAAAAAGTTCAGTATAGGTTCAGATTTTGCACACAGAAATATTATCAGTCAGTCAGTCAGTTGTCCTGTCACTTCCTTCCAGAACATGCACTATACTCCTTTCTAAAACAACTTTATTTTCCCATCTCTAATGTTCCTTTTCACTTTTACCTTCTTTTCCAATTAATCGCAGCATTTAAGACAAACAAAACTTCCTGCAGTAAAGTTTTAACTCTTTAACCCCTTATTTGAGGCACTGCTTTTTAATCTTTTTCTTATGTTTTATTTTTTCCTCATCTCCGTCCATCAACTGTTTCACTTTAAACTATTTAAACTATTTTTTTTAACTATTTAACCTATTTACACTCAAACTTCACCCTGTGGAAAACCAAACTTATCTTCCCAAATTAAAGCACATTTACACAATCATCCCCATCTTTTCCTTTCATTATTTTATAAATCGCAGAGTTTGGAGAAGGACGCACATCTGATGCCTTTGGTTCCGGAACCCATTTAGCTATAGCCTTTTTACCTGTTCAGTGGCACGTCTGCCCACTGGCTTTCTCTCCTTTATAAGGTGCAGAAAATTGCTTAAAACCACCCGCAAAACCCTATGTTTTGCTTGTCTTATTGTTACCAATAAAACCCTCCCTGTATACCTTTACAGGGTAACCTGGCCCCAGTCGATGTCCTCCTTCTCCCAATTCCGGAACCTAATCAATTAATTAGGAGATGATGGTTAATGTGTAATAAAAAATTATATAAATTATATCATACAGAGCAACTTCTCACCCAGATACATTTAAAGACAAATAGTTTGAATCCGATCAGCCAGAAGCCGCTGGCAGGCACCAGGACTCCCTCCGTGAAATGGAGGGACTGAAGACAACGTCTCCAGGCTAGCCAGACGTTCTTGCCCCCTCCTGCGTTTCTCTGGCATGTCGGATCCTGTTCGTGACGCCAAATTATAATAGAATTTTTCTTATCAAAGTGGGAGAGAAATTAACTCACAATAAGAGAAAATCCGGACTTTGTCTTTATAAGTTTTATTCAAAGGCATTTCTGCGTTTGAAGACCCTGTCACTGACAAGTCAGTTAAACAGAGCCCAGAGCACAGTTTACAGACAGTATTTATAGCAGAATGAGGGTGTTGTCTCAACTTCAAAGAGTTTAACTTTATGGCCCCTAAACCCTTCCCAGGACAGAGGTAAGACAATTATTAATGAGGACAACCATCTGCTCTTCCTCAGGCACAACCCTCCAGGATGTGTTTTAACCATTAAACTTCTGGTAATGGTTTAGAGTCCATCTACTCTAAATACCAGAACACTAATAAAAACACTGAGGTCAGAGGAGAAAGGTTAATGAAAGTTCACGGCACTTTGGAATACTTTGTAGCACTAAATAAAAGAATTTCCATAACAAGACGGACTCTACAACCCACACAACTGGCTCAGGTAGTGCAGCTCATCCAGGATGGCACATCAATGCGAGCTGTGGCAAGAAGGTTTACTGTGTCTGTCAGCGTAGTGTCCAGAGCCTGGAGGCGCCACCAGGAGACAGGCCAGTACACCAGGAGACGTGGAGGAGGCCGTAGGAGGGCAACAATCCAGCAGCAGGACCGCTACCTCCACCTTTGTGCAAGGAGGAACAGGAGGAGCACTGCCAGAGCCCTGCAAAATGACCTCCAGCAGGCCACAAATGTGCATGTGTCTGCACAAACGGTTAGAAACCGACTCCATGAGGATGGTATGAGGGCCCGACGTCCACAAATGGGGGTTGTGCTCACAGCCCAACACCGTGCAGGACGCTTGGCATTTGCCAGAGAACACCAGGATTGGCAAATTTACCACTGGCGCCCTGTGCTCTTCACAGATGAAAGCAGGTTCACACTGAGCGCATGTGACAGATGTGATAGAGTCCAGAGACACCGTGGAGAGCGATCTGCTGCCTGCAAAAACCTTCAGCATGACTGGTTTGGCAGTGGGTCAGTAATGGTGTGTGGTGGCATTTCTTTGGAGGGCCGCATGGCCCTCCATGTGCTCACCAGAGGTAGCCTGACTGCCATTAGGTACCGAGATGAGATCCTCAGACCCCTTGTGAGACCATATGCTGGTGCGTTGGCCCTGGGTTCCTCCTAATGCAGGACAATGCTAGACCTCATGTGGCTGGAGAGTGTCAGCAGTTCCTGCAAGATGAAGACATTGAAGCTATGGACTGGCCCGCCCGTTCCCCAGACCTGATTCCGAGCACATCTGGGACATCATGTCTCGCTCCATCCACCAACATCACGTTGCGCCACAGAGTGTCCAAGAGTTGGCGGATGCTTTAGTCCAGGTCTGGGAGGAGATCCCTCAGGAGACCATCCGCCATCTCTTCAGGAGCATCCCCAGGTGTTGTAGGGTGGTCATAATGGAACGTGGAGGCCACACACAATCCTGAGCCTCATTTTGGTGTTGAATGCTGAGCTATAGTCCACAAAAAGTAGCCTCAAGGAGATTCCCAGCTATTCTACATGGGACAGTGCAGCCTGGAAGACTTAGGCAACTACAACCCCAGAGGATCTGTTAGACCTGAAGACAAACTGGTGGGGATCGAAACATTTGGGGAGGAGTGATGTGATATGAACCCTTACGAGATGTTCAAAGGATTTGATTACCACTGGTGTCAGTGCAACTGGCTGGTAATCATTAAGGCTAATATTGTGAGCTTTCTTGGGCATGGGGGACAATGATGGAGGATTTCAGACATGGTGGGACAGTGAACTTAGGCGGTTAGAAGGTTAAAAAGCCTGGTGATGACTGCTGCTAGCTGGTCAGCAGTGGCACCGGTCCTGGGATACTATCAGGCCCAGCAGCCTTCCTCAGCTTGACAGCCTGCAGCATGCGCCTCACCACATCTCCTCCACAATGAGAGTGAAGCTGCCTGAGGCTGTAGGTATGTAGTGCAGCTGCCGGTGGTGGCACCACCTCAAAGCAGGCAAAGAAGAGCTTCAGCTCCTTTGTCAGTGAGGCATGACTGTCAGCAGCACAGAGGTTAGTCTGCTGGATCATCTGCCCCACCTGCCTGCTGTTCTTGCTGTCCGAGGGGTCCTCGATCTTTCTCCTATAGTCCAACTTGGCCTTTCTGATGTCTTTCTTCAGGTTTGCTCGGACTGTGCTGTAGAGACCATTATTGCCTGACCAGAAGGTGTCGTTTCTCTCATTCAGCAGCTGCTTGACCTCCCTGGTCATCTGGTGTTTCTTCTTGGGGAAACCCATTTTTCACAGTAATAGTGTCTATGCAGGTCTTGATGTAATGTAGAATGCTGTGAACACCTCCAGGTCAGGGTGTCCAAAAATCTCACAGTTTTGTCAAAGCAGACCTCCAGCTGTAGACATCATCAGGCCAAGTTTTTGTGATGGTAAGAGCAGTTTTCCTGAAGGGGGCATAATCAGGAATTTAAAACATGGACAGGTGATCAGACAGGCCCTGATCTGATAGTGGCATAGCCTTGTAACCCAGCTTAATGTTGTTGTAGACCTTGTCCAGTGTGTTAGCCCTTCTGGTAGCACATTGTACATGCTGGTGGAATTTGGGGAGCATTACCTTCAAGTACATTCGATTGAGGTCCCCTGCAATATTGTGCACAGCACTAGGGTGCTTGCTCTGTTGGTAACTAATGCTGCTTTGTAGAAGTCTGACAGCTGAGCTAGCATTAGCATCCAGTGGGATGTAAACAGCAGGTAACAAGACTACAGTGAACTCTCTTGGGAGATAGATGGGGCTGCAGTTAACCGTTACATACTCCAGGTCTGAGGAGCAGTGACTACCAACAGTTACTGTGTTAGTACACCAATCCTAGCACTGCGCAGTGTAGCTTGCTAGCTCCAGAATGGATGAGTGTAACCAGGTATCTGTGACCAACAGGGTGCAACTGTCTTTCACTTTGCTGTTCATGGCTATCTGTATCCTCAGGCAGGGCCGTGGCTACTATTGAGCACACCGAGGTCTGGACCTCAGCATTTTTCTGCTGTGTATAAAATTAAAAAAATAATCAAAACAATGCTGTTGAACGGCGTGGTTCTCTGAGTAGCTCCACCAGGTTACTGTAGGAGGTGCTGAAACTGTGTAAGGCAGGCAATTAATGTCTACGAAGAAGAGTGCACCTTTGCATACCCTATCGCTAGAATAAAGACCAGAAGAAGAGTGCAGCTGACGGTGAAACGTAACAGTGGTAACTTGTTAAAAATATTCTACTTCAACTTCTTTTCCAAATAACAGTTCAGTAGTCTTCACCCTTCATAATGCTGTTTAGGTTTAGTTAGAATAGTTACCGCACATTGACGACGTTGTTTGATTTGTGTTAGCGCATTGTTTGTCAGCAGCTGTGACAGACTAATGATGTTTCTATTTCTATTGTAAGAACTAATGTTTCCGTCCATTAAATAAACACAAACTTTTTTTTAAAGCTCAGTTTTGAGAGCAAGAGTGTGATGAAAAGACAGAAGTGATGAAGGTAAGAGAGGATAAATAGATGGCTGCTGTCCATCCGCTCCAGCCAGGATGCGTTGCTAAGACCCATGTCCCTGTGTTGTTCAAACAAACAAAAACTCACTGGCATTTATTCCATTCACTTTAGACTACTACTGACCACATATAGATGTGTTCTTAAAGTGATATCCAGGCTAAATTTGACTGCAAATAATACAGTACAAAATTACAAATTCACTATTAAATGTGTATTACTTAATAAAGCACTTAATTATATGTGTGTTCTTTTAGAAAATATTTCATTGAGTCAAATCTAAAATGAATTCAGACATAAAGACCGACTAAGGCAGGTGGATAACTTTAATCTGTTTTTGATTTGTCAGGAGAGACATGTCATCAGTCTTGTTGGCAAGGGATCTAGCGTTAGTGAGAAAAGGGCTGGGAAGCAGTGGTCTGTGTGGCTGTCTCCTTAGCCTAGCAAGCATTCCTCTCTGAGTGCTCTTTAAGTCCATGTATTTGTTCAGGGTTCGGTACACACATTTCACATCACAACACCTTCATTTCTGGGACACAGAACCTGTTTGATTCCTGAACAGTACATATATATATATATACAGGGGTTGGACTATGAAACTGAAACACCTGGTTTTAGACCACAATAATTTATTAGTATGGTGTATGGCCTCCTTTTGCGGCCAATACAGCGTCAATTCTTCTTGGGAATGACATATACAAGTCCTGCACAGTGGTCAGAGGGATTTTAAGCCATTTTCTTGCAGGATAGTGGCCAGGTCACTACGTGATACTGGTGGAGGAAAACGTTTCCTGACTCGCTCCTCCAAAACACCCCAACGTGGCTGAATAATATTTAGATCTGGTGACTGTGCAGGCCATGGGAGATGTTCAACTTCACTTTCATGTTAATCAAACCAATCTTTCACCAGTCTTGCTGTGTGTATTGGTGCATTGTCATCCTGATACACGGCACGCCTTCAGGATACAATGTTTGAACCATTGGATGCACATGGTCCTCAAGAATGGGGTTTGGTAGTCCTTGGCAGTGACGCGCCCATCTACCACAAGTATTGGGGCCCAAGGGAAAACCATGATATGGCAAACCCAAACCATCACTGATCCACCCCCATGCTTTACTCTTGGGCATGCAACAGTCTGAGTGGTACGCTTCTTTGAGGCTTCTCCACACCGTAACTCTCCCGGGTTTTGGGAAAACAGTAAAGGGGACTCATCAGAGAACAATACATGTTTCACATTATCCACAGCCCAAGATTTGCGCTCCTTGCACCATTGAAACCGACGTTTGGCATTGGCATGAGTGACCAAAGGTTTGGCTATAGCAGCCCGGCCGTGTATATTGACCCTGTGGAGCTCCCGACGGACAGTTCTGGTGGAAACAGGAGAGTTGAGGTGCACATTTAATTCTGCCGTGATTTGGGCAGCCGTGGTTTATGTTTTTTGGATACAATCCGGGTTAGCACCCGAACATCCCTGTCAGACAGCTTCCTCTTGCGTCCACAGTTAATCCGTTGGATGTGGTTCGTCCTTCTGGGGGTATGCTGACATTACCTGGATACCGTGGCTCTTGATACATCACAAAGACTTGCTGTCTTGGGGCCAGATGCGCCAGCAAAACGCGCACCAACAATTTTTTTTTTTTAAACTCTGGTATGTCACCCATATTGTTGTGTGCATTTCAAAATTTGAGCAAAAATGTGCTCTTACCCTGCTAATTGAACCTTCACAATCTGCTCTTACTGGTGTAATGTGCAATCAATGAAGACTGGCTACCAGGCTGGTCCAATTTAGCCATGAAACCTCCCACACTAAAATGACAGGTGTTTTCAGTTTCATTGTCCAAACCCCTGTATATATAATATTATATATATAATATATATAATTTTTAAAATATATATATAATATATATTAATTATTAACTGAGGTTTCCCTAATTATTTGACAGCACAGTAATCTTATTGAATGTAAACATTTGAATTTGAAAAACCCAGTAAAGTTATTCTGGCATTTATTTTAGCAAATAGAAATAATTTTGCCAATCTTAAACTGATTTAAAACAGGAAAGGTTTAGTCTGATTTGATGTAATGAAATAAGAGGTTAAATATCTTATTTTGCAGTGTATGTTTAAATCTGGTTTCAATAATCAATTCTTTAGCACATGCCCTTACTGACAACACAGCTGATACAGAACAAAACAGCCTTTTTAATAGTTTCTACTGTGGATTTATAGTTATTTATTTCAATTCAGTTCATCTGAAATTAATTCAACTCAACATTTACTTTACCCAGAGGGAAACTGCTTTTGTTGCAATACACGAGAAACAGAAGACTATGTATTCTGTGTTCCCATTGGAGAATAGGGGGCAAACCATATTTGTCAAGTAAAAGAGTCAGATGAATGTTTCCATGTGAACACTGACAGGATTGTACGAAATAAGAAAGAAAGTGTTGTTTGCTTCAGAAAGGCGTAACACACAGTTTTAGGTTCTCTGATTCAGTGTGAAAACCTTGCTGGAGAATTAATTAACTTGTAAGAATTCAAACAAAAGCCCTGAGGTTGCTACAAATGTTATTTCTGATATAACTTTTTTTTTTATTTAGCACTTTTTTTTTGTTGTTGCTGATTTTTCATTTTCAGCATTTATTAACATGGCAATCTTAGGAGCTATTGAGCCAAAAAATTTAAGCAAATAAAGCTAAATTGAATCAAACCAATTCCTTGTTATTTCGAGGTGTACTAAAGAACATACAACAAAATGACACAGTACTAGTGGAAAAATCATGCATACATAAAACCCAAATGGATAAAAACCCAAAACAGAAACATATAAAATAGGTTTCATAATAAAAAAAAAAAGCATGACAGCATTTCAGGTTTTTAAAGATTGAGCCAGAAAGCTCTGGTTCTGATTTTGATTTGATACCATTTGACTTATAGCAGCAGCTCAAAGGTTCATGGAGAGGTTATGTGGAGTGTCTGACAATATCCAAACTCCTGTTCCTGCAACAGCTGTTCAACAGATCCTTCAAAGAGGGTACATCCAAATGACCCTTTCAACTCTGCACACTAGCTTCTAGATGGGACCTATTCTGCCTTGTTGCAGTTAGAGAGCCCAGCTGAGTCTTGTTTAGAGCCAACCTGTGATAAAAAGAACTGTGACAACATGGTCACAGGAAGCTGAAGAAATTCCGTGGGGTGATTCAATTCAATTCAATTCAGTTTTATTTATATAGCGCCAAATCACAACACATGTCTCAAGGCACTTCACAAAAGTCAGGTACATACATTCCAATTAGTCCTAACCATTGAACAGTATTGTCAGAGTTAGTTATTTATTCAAATTGGATAAAAAGTTTGTCTATCTAAGGAAACCCAGCAGATTGCATCCAGTCGGTGACTTGCAGCATTCACTCCTCCCGGATGAGCATGTAGCGACAGTGGACAGTCACTCGCATTGACTTTGCAGCAATCCCTCATACTGAGCATGCATGTAGCGACAGTGGAGAGGAAAAACTCCCTTTTAACAGGAAGAAACCTCCAGCAGAACCAGGCTCAGTGTGAGCGGCCATCTGCCACGACTGACTGGGGGTTAGAGAGAACAGAACAGAGACACAAAGAGAACAAAGAAGCACTGATCCAGGAGTACTTTATATGGGAAGGAAAAGGTAAATGTTAATGGATGTAGCTCCTTTAGTCGTTTCATCTAGAAAGGAAGAATAGATAAACTCTGAGCCAGTTTTCAAGGTTAGAGTCTAAAAGAGAGCACATAGAGTTAGTTACAGTAAAGCTCAGTCAGTTGCTATGTCTAGGAGAGAGAAAGGGTTAAACTCTGAAAGACAGGGCCATGTGGATCATCGGTAGAGGGTGAACATTAAGTTGTTGCCAGCAGAAGCTTGGACGGTGCTCCTCTCCAGAAAGGTGTCACAGGTAGACACAGAGTCAGGCCAGGTGTAGCTTCTAGGAAGAGAAAAGAGAGAGAACAAAGTTAAAAGCTGAAATAACAGCAAATAATGCAAAATTGAAGAGTAGTGTGAGAATGTAGCGAAGAGGGTGAAAGTGGTCATTATGTCCTCCAGCAGCCTAAGCCTATAGCAGCATAACTACACAGAAAGTTTCAGTTCAGATTATTTAGTTAAACAGCGCTTATTTTCAACAATGTCATTTCAAGGCACCCCACAAAGGGTCCCACTGATGGTCATTGTTATACTAAAAACCACAAGGATTGGGATACCTCTCTCTGTCAGACTGATTATAACCATTGGAAAAGAGAAGGGGTCATACAGGTAACAGAAATGGAGGGTGTGTTTGCACCTCAAGCATAACTGAGCCGGTTTAGGCTAAACCTGACTCCCCCTTAACTCCATCCAACAGGGAGGGAGGAAGGTTCCCTCCTGATAAACTACGCCACACCAACTATAAGCTTTATCAAAAAGGAAAGTTTTAAGCCTAGCCTTAAAAGTAGACAGAGTGTCCGCCTCACGGACCAAAACCGGGAGCTGGTTCCACAGGAGAGGAGCCTGATAACTAAAGGATCTGCCTCCCATTCTACTTCTAGAGACTCTAGGAACCACCAGTAAACCTGCAGTCTGAGAACGAAGTGCTCTGTTAGAAACATTCAGATCTCTGATGTATGATGGAGCTAGATCATTAAGGGCTTCATATGTGAGGAGTATTTAACAGGGAGCCAATGAAGGGAAGCTAAAATAGGAGAAATATGATCTCTCTTTTTAATTTTCATCAGAACTCTTGCTGCAACATTTTGAATCAGCTGAAGGCTTTTAAATGCATTTTGTGGACATCCCGATAGTAAAGAATTACAATAGTCCAGCCTTGAAGTAACAAATGCATGGACTAGTTTTTCAGCGTCACTCCTGGATAGGATATTTCTAATTTTGGCAATGTTCAGGAGGTGAAAGAAGGAAATCCTAGAAACCTGTTTAATATGGGATTTAAATGACATGTCCTGATCAAAAATAACACCAAGGTTTTTTACTTTATTACCAGAGGTCAATTTAATGCCATCCAGGTTAAGTGATTGACTATGCAGTTTCTTTTTTAAAGACTCCGGTCCAAAGACGACAACTTCTGTCTTGTCTGAATTTAGAAGCAAAAAATTTAAAGTCATCCAAGTTTTTATATCTTCAAGACATGCTTGTAGTCTATCTAACTGGTTGGGTTCATCAGGATTTATGGATAAGTAAAGCTGAGTATCATCAGCGTAATAGTGAAAATTTATCCTATGCTGCCTGATAATTTGACCTATTGGAAGCATATAGATAGTAAAGAGAATTGGCCCAAGTACTGAACCCTGTGGTACTCCACAATTAACCCTGGAGTTTAAAAATGATTTATCATTTACATGAACAAACTGAAATCTGTCAGACAGATAAGATTTAAACCAGCCTAGCGCTGTTCCCCTGATCCCTACAGCATATTCCAGCCTTTTTAAGAGAATATTATGGCCGACTGTATCAAATGCAGCACTGAGATCTAACAGAACCAGTACATAATCAGGAATTTAAAACATGGACAGGTGGTAAGACAGAGCCTGATTTGATTATGGCACCGCCTTACATAATGGACACAAGTGCATTATCTGAGGCCATAAGAATATCATTAGTGACTTTCAGCAGAGCTGTTTCAGTGCTATGATGAGCTCTGAAGCCTGACTGAAACTCTTCAAACAGGTCACTGCTGTGTAAATGCTCACACATTTGATTAGCAACTATTTTCTCAAGAATTTTAGATAAGAATGAAAGATTGGATATAGGTCTGTAATTTTTCAAGTCATCTCGATCAAGCGAAGGTTTCTTAAGTAAAGGTTTAATTACAGCTACCTTAAAAGCCTGTGGTACATATCCATTTACTAAAGATAGATTAATCATATCTAAAATGGGGCTGGCAGTCAGAGGGAACACTTCCTTAAATAATTTGGTTGGGATTGGGTCTAACATACAAGTTGAAGGTTTAGCTGAAGCTAATATTTCTGATAACTCAGGAAGCTCCACAGGATCAAAACAGTCCAAACACAGATCAGGTTCTACAGTTATTTCCAATGTTGTCTCACTTGCTGAGGATGAAGTAATCATCTTCGGGAGTATGTCAAAGATTTTATTTTTAATAGAATCAATTTTATTAAGGAGAATTCCCATAAAGTCATGACTGCTAAAAGCTAAGGGAATGGATGGCTCAACAGAGCTATGACTCTGTGTAAGTTTAGCAACTGTACTAAAGAGAAACCTAGGATTATTCTTGTTCTCTTCTATTAATGATGAGAAATAAGCTGTTCTGGCTTAGCGAAGTGTCTTTTTATACAACAGTAGGCTATTTTTCCAGATTAACTAGGAATCCTCTAGTTGTGTAGAGCGCCATTTTCTCTCAAATTTTCTAACATTGTGCTTTAAAGTACGCAGATCTAAATTAAACCAAGGAGCCTGCCTCCTATGAATAATTATCTTCTTTTTCAAGGGGGCTGCATTGTCTAATGCACCACACAATGATGAAGTAACACTATGAACAAGAGAATCAATTTGTGAAGGGGCAGAAACAGAATTATTGCCCTCCACTGTGCTTTTCAGTGATAATGAGGAGATTAAAAGTGGAACAGATTCTTTAAAGGTTGTTACAGCATCGTCTGATAATGATCTACTATAATGAAATTTTCTTTCAGGTGTGGAGTACTCTATATGTCAGCACAAGGTCCAGAGAATGAAGACAAAGGTGGGTAGATTTGTTCATGTTTTGAGCAAAGCCAATTGAGCCTAAGATAGCATTAAAGGCTATATTTAGCCTATCACTTTCAGTGTCAACATGAATGTTAAAATCCCCCACTATAATAACTTTATCTGTATTTAACACTAAATCAGATAAAAGGTCTGAAAACTGATCTAAAAATTGAGAGTAAGGGCCTGGTGGACGGCACAAAACAACAAATAGAAGTGGTTTTAGTGCTTTGCAATTTGGATGAGGAAAACTAAGGATTAAATATTCAAAAGAGTTGTAGCTATTGATTGGTCTGGGACTAATCAATAAATCGGACTGAAAGATGGTTGCTACTCCTCCTCCTCACCCAGTATTTCGAGGAATCTGAAAATTTAAATAATTAGTAGGAGTTGACTCATTTATAGTAACATAATCCTCTTACTGCAGCCAGGTTTCTGCAAAATAAATCAATCTGATTGTCACAAATCAGGTCACTAACTAGCAATGTCTTTGAAGAAAGAGATCTTATGTTCAGTAGGCCACATTTAATTGTTTTATTTTTCTTTTTAGTCTGAGTTGTGTTTATTTTTATGAGATTTTCTTGATTTCCTCCTTTTAGATTATTTTTTAATCTATTCAATTTTGGCCATGGGCGAGACACTGTCGTAAAATGGTAATGGGTGGGTAGCAGTACAGAAGCTGCAGAGAGGAGTGTTAAACTACGACCCTGCTTCCTGGTCTGAACGCTGGGTTGTCAGAGTTTTGGAGAACTAATAAATTCGGCCAGATTCCTAGTAAGAAGAGCTGCTTCCTCCAAAGTGGGATGGATGCCGTCTCTCCGGATCAGACCAGGTTTTCCCCAAAATGTTCGCCAGTTATCAATGTAGCCCACATCGTTTTCTGGACACCACCTAGACAGCCAGCGGTTGAATGACAGCATGCGGCTAAACATGTCGTCACTGGTTAAATCAGGGAGGGGACCAGAGAAAATTACAGAGTCCGACATTGTTTAGGTAAACTTACACACCGAAGCAACATTAACTTTGGCGACCTCCGATTGACGTAACCGGGTGTCATTACCGCCAGCGTGAATAACAATCTTACTGTATTTACGCTTATCCTTAGCCAGCAGTTTCAGGTAGGATTTGATGTCGCCCGTTCTGGCCCCTGGCAGACATTTGACTATGGACGCTGGTGTCTCTAGTGCCACATTTCTGACTATGGAGCTGCCAATTACCAGAGTTGGCTTCTCAGCGGGTATGTCGCTGAGCGGGGAAAATCTGTTAGAAACCAGATGGGTTTGTGGTGACCTGTGGGCTGGGATCTAGGACTATGCTTACTACGTACCATCATCCCGGCCGGCCTGAGGCCCCGGCTACGCGGGCTCTGCTGGAGGACTGCTACGGGGAGCTACCTTCGGTGGCTCCGCGCTGGCGTAAGGGGCCTCAGGTTTTTCAACAGCGCGGAGCCGGGCCTCCAATTCCGTCACCCTTGCCTCCGAAGCTACAAAAATGCTACATTTATTACACGTACCATTATCACTAAAGGAGGCAGGGGAGTAACTGAACATCTGACACAGAGAGCAGGAGAGAGGAGAAGACTCAGAGAGAGAAACAGCAGAACGGGTAGCCATGGTGGAGCTAAAGCTAACGCTAAGCTAGCGACACCTTACCACTACTAGAAAACCGTGTAAGACACGGAGAGTCCCCAAATGTTAAATACAGCAACAGAAAGTATGTGTTTTAACGTGTTTATGTATTAGAACAAGTAAGAGATATCACAGTAGAGAGAAATCAGATCAAACGAGAGAGCCTTCACACGCCAAACAATTCACCAAGTGCAACAGCGAAAACAGGAAGTGACGTTACCCAATGATATTAAGGCTACACCTCAAATATGTTATATTCCACATCGATCATCAGTCCTTCTACTTCTACATTCTAGCTGGTGAGCCTTTGGTCTCTCCTTCCGATTTGTCTGTCTCTAAAAGTCAGGTGAAGAGGCAGCTGCTGAGACTGAACCACAACATGACTGCAGGATTCTGTATCTCCTATTCAACCTTTGTTAGACCAAAGATATGGTTCCAGTGTTCTGAAAGACATCTTGCCTAAAAAAACAAATCCATCCTCAGTAACTATAGACATGTTGTCATAAAATCCCAAATCATGAAGGACCTGGAGAGACTCCTGGCCAACTTGAGAAGACAAACAAGCATCTTCCAGACCCCTATAGTTTGTTGCTGCGGAGTTCCAGATAAAGACACTATCATACATTCACTACTACAAAACTACTATTATCTGGAAAAAGCAGGCAGCACAGTGTGGATCATGTTGTTTGATCTCACCAGTAGATTTAACAGAATTCAGTCTTATTTACTTTGTCAGAATTTCGTGAAGACATGGGTGGATTACTCAAAAATCATGTGGATCAATGACTAGCTGACAAACAGACCACCGACTGAAGGTTTGTGTGTTCGACCAGGTAGTCAGCATCACAGGAGCACCACAGGGGACAGTACGCTTATCATTACTTTTTCTTCTGTGCAATTTCTAGGACATGACAGATTTCCAGGATAATACGGAGTTCTGACATCTACGAAGATAGTTGGATGTCTCTGCAATTGTCGGTTGAATCAGTGATAGACAATAAGCTGAGTACAGAGTTGGTGGACAACTTTGTGGCATGATGTGGAAAAATTAATCTTATCTTGAATGTGAACAAACAAAGGAGAGGATTATAGATTTTAGGAGAAACATGAATATGTCAAACACGATTTCCATCATAAATGAAGAGGTGGAGGTGGTAGGAGTATGAAAATCTTGGTGTTCACCAGGACTTCAGAATGATATAGAGACACGATAGTGAGGCTCTCACTGTGAGCAGACTGTCCTTCTGCTACCTTCTGATAGCAAGTCCTTTTGCTGGGTGAGTGTGGTCCTTGATGATGCTGCATGTTTTACGCACACACAGGCTGTGGTAAATGTCCTGGATGGGGGGAAGACTGCTGTCAGTGATGACATCCGCCATTCGCACCACCCTCTGTAGTGCTTTCCGGCTCTGACGGGTGCAGTTCCTGTACCACACTGTGACACAGCCCGTCAACAGGCTCTCAATAGTGCACCTGAAGAAGTTTGTGAGGATGCTAGTGTTCATACCAAACTTCCTCAGCCTTCTCAGGAAGTAGAGTCTCCATCTGGCTTTCTTGACCACAGTGTCTGCATGTACTGTCCAGGATAAGTCCTCAGTAATGTGAACCCCGAGGAATTTGAAGCTGCTGACCTGGTCCACCTCAGCGTTATTAATATAGGTGGGAGAATGCTGGCCTCCACGCTGTCTCATAAGTCCACTATCATCTCCTTAATTTTGCTGAAGTTCAGAGGTTATTTTCCTACCACCAACTGGTCAGTGATTTCACCTCATTGCTGTAGGTACTCTCGTCGTTGTCTGTAAAGGCCCAAGATGGTGGTGTCGTCAGCAAACTTCAGGATAACGTTTGAGCTGTGCCTAGCAGTACAGTCATATGTATGGAGCGAGTAGAGAAGTGAACTGAGAACACAGCCCTGAGGTGCACCGGTGCTGAGGACTAGTGTGGAGGAGAGGTGTCTGCCAATTCTCACTGCTTGTGGTCTGTTGATAAGAAAGTCCCATATCCAGCAGCAAATGGATTTTCCAGTCCCAGGGCAGTGAGCTTGGTGACCAGCTTGAAGTGGATTATGTATTGAATGCTGAGCTGTTGTCAATAAAGAGCATTCTCACATAGGTGTTTCCCCTCTCCAGGTGGTTGAGGGAGGTGTGGACTCCTAGAGCAATGGCGTCATCTGTGGACCTGTTTGATCTACATTACTGTAAAATAAAAATTTGTGAAATGAGAAATAATTTGACATAACTATGATCAATGGAAGGCAGCAGTGTGCTTCCAAAAATATCATTGGTATGTGTGGAATATGCATCAACCGGCATTAGTGGGATATATCCGCTACTTTAGTTGTATGGGGAATAAGGTGATTTTGTGGTAATAGTTTACAAGGAATTCATCTATTATAACATTACTGTCACAATGTGGGGGTGTTTCATAGGACCAACATGTAGACAGAAGTGTAGGAGCCCCACGGTGAGTTGAAGTATTTAATAATCAAAACAACTCACTGAAATACTAGTTTCAAAGCTAAAATGTGTAGGATCTCAGCTCCTCTCCTCCTGGTTGGTTCTGGCAGCTCGTTATCAGCAGCTGCAGCTCATCTCCTGATGAGCTCACTGGGCTTCTTAAGGCAGCTGCTGGAACAGGTCTTCGCTGGAACATAACCTCAGTTATGTGGACTGCCTGCCTGCCTGCCTGCCTGCCTGCCTGCCTGCCTGCACCTCGTAAATACTCACCTAAGGACTGCACTGTAAATACACTCACCATCAGCACTCTCACCTTGGATTCCTGGATTCCGTCCTCCTCCCCTGGTTCCTGGACAAAACCAACCTATTATCCTGGACAAGCCTACACTAAGAATAAACTTCACTTACCGTTTAAAAAAAAAGAAAAAAAAAAAAGAAGTATTTAATAACAGATAACATAACTTACAGCAGTGAAAGCAAGCACAGAGCATGTGCAGAATGGCATGCAACAGTAGCATCCAGTGGCGAGCAATGACAACAATAGAGTTTAAATACAGAGGCAGGGTGGTGAAATGGACCAATGAACAAGAAGAGCTAATTAGATAAAATGTGGAGCAGCTGGTAGCATGGAGTGTGGAGCAAATGAAACAGCGAGGCTAATAAATACGGATGAACAGGAACAGAGAAAGGAATTTGACAGAACTCTAAATACAGGAATATAAGAAATACATAAACAATTGGATGAACTAAAATAACAAGTAAAGAACATAAACAGGGAAGTGCAGAGAAACAGGCAAGGAAACACAACACTCAAACTCTTTGTCTTGTACCTAAGACCTTTTTATTTTAAGAAGATTTTAATTTGTCAGCATTATTTTTGAAAAGCCTTGCATTAGTGAAAAAAAAAAATAAGTTACCTTCCTGCCTGTGCTGGTGGGCCAAATTTATTCCATTCCTAAAAATTATTTTGAAGGCCACGAGTGGCCCCCAGGCCACACTTTGGACAACCATGTTTTTGACAATTTTAGAATATAAATGCTTTAGACCTATCTAGTTTTTACAATTGTAAAAGCTTCAAACAAAAAAAAATCTGTACAATAAGATAGAGAATGATTATCATTCTTTTAGTGTATTTCAAATCTTTGTTTTTTTTTTGTTTTAAATTATTCTTTGTAGTTCCAGAAAACCAACTATAGAATGAAGGAGAGAAACTGTGTGAAAAAGTAAAATCGAGGTACTCACTTTATGTGGCGACTGACTGGGCATCAACTAAAGGAAATATTAGGTCCTCTTGTCATCTGTCACACCTTTGACATCTCTCCTTGAGATAAATGGACACCTCGACTTGAGGGAGAGTAAATTGTGTGCTGTTCTCAGCGGGCGGAGAGCGTGAGACAAACAGGAAGCGGTCTGCTGACAGAGCTGACAGCGACATCACTTCTCATCAGGCTCTCCCTTCGGCCCACAGGTTAAGATGTAACAACTTTTTTCCTAAAAATGGCACAGTAAGACCTATTTGATGTAGAAATTCAATGGATAGGAGAAGCATTTTCTTATTTTACTGACTTCTTTGAACCTTCAGGACACCAGACATAAATACTGTATCACAGGAGAATTCAAGATAACACTGTCTGCAACTACAGCAAAGCAACGAAGAGTGTGTGCCCTTACACAGTACAAAACCATACCACTTGTTTTTATTTTTGACAGAAATGTTGTTCTGCTTTTCTTCAGACTGCAGCAATCACTCAGAGCTCTGCAGCTTGGTACAGGGAGGAGAATCTATCTCAAAGCCGCTGGGTCAGTGTTTCCTCCACTTGCAGCAGCTCAGCAGAACCCTGCCTTATGCCCTTATTTTGGACAAAATGCTCCAAGGCCAGGGGCTAAACAAACCTGTGAGTGTCTGTCTAACTGCTGTGACCTGGTTTTAACCTGGATCGACTTGAGCACATAAAACCTGCTCCTGTCAGGGTTGTTTAGCTGAATGATCACAGTGGTCAAAAGGATACTATTAGTGAGTTCAACCCAGCATCAGCAAATAAAATACAAACTACTGAAATCAGCAGGCTATGGCACACATTGACAACTCAGGTCTGTTATCAAAAAATAACAAAAAAATCGTACTACTACCGTAAGTATTGTTTTCTGGTAATAGTAAGCATTAGTTATTATTTCTGTTATTAAATCTTTACACAACAAACAGTATATTTTGTTACAGGACTTCAATAGAGAAAATGAAAGCAATAAAACTATGTGGACAGTTTGATCATTTCAGTCCTGACTGTGATCAGTGCCATTTTATATGTTTGTTTAGATAAGAGAATTCTTCTCAACAGGAGAGCTTCATTGATAAACTATCAAGTCACAAGTCAAAATGTAAAAACAACACTGACACCTGCAATTTGCGTGCACAAGCTTTCTGTTTTTTCCCCAGCGTCTGAGCTCAGTTGTTCATTGTAAAGGCTCATGAGCACCTGCTACACTTTGGTACAGCGGCTGGTATCTGCATGTCATCCTGTCAATGCTCTGGTTTCAATAAACAGGGTCTCACGAAGTAGCTAAAATGAAGAATTAATGTTCTCTACGCAAAAAAGAAAACAACAAAAGGCTTACTGGACTCATAGTAGTGTGGTGTGCTTCCCGCCATGGTAGGGCTTTTGATTGTAGAGAAGTGTGCACAACTTTATTGTGATCATTAAACAGGTTGTTGAGAGAATGAGACAAGCTGTACATTTTTCAGGCTAAAGTTTAAATTTAAAATCTATATGTCAGAGTCCAAAAATCATTATTCTTGATGAGAGTATGAAGGAGGATGAGAAATACACATGAGCAGCAGGCCAAAGGGTTTGTATCATAATTTTCCAAAAGTTGTGGATGAGCTCATAAAAAAGACACTGATGGTGCTTCCTCCTCTAAAGCAAGGGTGAAACTGATGGTGGAAGCTGTTTTTTCACTCAAATAGGCGCTGTCAACTGCCCTATTTTGTATGTCAGCCGTAGGCATTCATAATGAGACAACCGATACAGACTACCTTCTGGTACACCCCTTCAACTTCATTTCACATCATGGACAGCTATTGTTGCTACTCTTCAAGGAGGCCAATAGGGCTGATGGCTGTAGATGATTCCTTAGGGTTTGTGATGGTGAGGCTTGGTTTAGGGTAAGTTGCAGGGGAGAGAAGGTGCGTTGGCTCAAGGGCAGCTTCATGTAAGTATAATTGGCAGAGATGCAGTGTTTTTCTAAATGGTCTCTTTGTTCTTAATCTATAATTGTGTCCTAGACCCAGGATACATGAAGAAAGATGCTATAAAAATACAAGAGTACAGAGCTGTGGACTTGTTACAGCTTATAAGCCCCTACACAGTTTGAGATAAATGTATCAGCTGTTGCCTTTCTGACTCCATCAACTGAAGAAACTCTCAAAATCTCCAATGAAAACACAGTTCCCTAGGAGACACTACTCCTCTCACTTCGTCATGAATGGGTTGTTTTCAAATGACATGGGGTGGCAGCTGCAGCCTGTTTTGGTTGTTTTAGTGTGATCAGTGAAGCAAAACTTTGGACTATTCAATTTAACTATGGGGAAAACTTGCTTAATTGTGGGTTGTACTGCACATGGTATTGAAGACCAACGTTCATTCTATCGTCTGCCAGCCGTGATAGTAAATCAGTGTGAGAAAACAAAAACACTGAGTACACATTGACTACTGTGGCTGAATCGGATATCCAGGGCAGATTTGGATGGCTTGAACCTCACTCACACGCGAGTGTGCAGCACACATTTTGTGACAGTTAAATAAATAATGTTCGTCTACATGTGTTGTAATAATATTTTAGAAAGCAGTCTGCCAAGACTGTAAGCTTATGAGTGCTCAGCACTGCCACCCAGCACTCAGGGATGTGACCTAATTCAGTAAGCTGCGCTCTCACGCCTTGACCAGCTAGATGTAGGCTGCAATTTACCTTTACTGTTATGCTATAAATGTATTATCTAGTAATATCACTATTATCTAATTATCCTACAAAAGGCAATATTGAACTTACCATGGATTTTTGCCTTTGCTGTGGCAATGAAAAAATAGTTTCATACTTGTCTAAAAATTATGTGCGGCCAATCGTCTGGATTTGCGGCAAACAAACCAACAGGCAGTACATATGGATCCACCTTGCTGATGACCGCAATTTTCTAGAAGCACATGACCTTATCAGGAGGCTGTAACAACTCTAGATACTTATCTATTGTCGAAAAACTATACAATATTGCAATGTTGTGAAAAGCATGAAGCGATACAGAGACATCCAAGATGGGAGACTGGAAGTGAGGCTGTGACTCAGGGTGAATGTGGTTCTACTGTAAAGCGCTATGAGTGGTCAGTATGACTGGAAAGGCGCAATATAAGTTCAGTCCATTTACCATTCAGTGACGTCAGTGAAAACCCCCCATTTGTTGCCAGGTCTTTTCTTTGACAACTACACGCTTGATCTGCAGAGTGAAAAGCTCACAAGTTATTTCGGTCTCATAACAACAAGCACAGCCAAGCATGGACACGATTTGGAGCTGGGCACCATTTTCCTCACCTCGGAGCCTTACTCCAGTGGCAAGTTCAGCACATGGGTCTGTGGGATGTGTATTAGCAAGTGGACATCAAGGCTTGTTTGTTGCAGCTGCATGGTGAGTTCTTTTTAGTTGCAGCAAGAGCAACATTGGGGAATGACCCCAAGAGCGATAACTTTCTTGAAGTGGTACAAGCAAACTGTGGGCATGATGGGGTCATAGTCAAGAATGAGAATAGGATTCCCAGTCCTGCTTAAAATTCTCAATGACTAAGAAACTTTAGGACATGTGGGCCCTATGTATTGCATACACTGCCACCATATGTCCTCATACTCCTCCTAGTGCTGTGTTAAACTACCACCAAATTATTAAAGTACCAAATCTGGTAGGCCTAATAGATATTTTATCCTACATACACCATAGAAGATCCCCTCTAACACCATGGAAATAAAACCATCCACTTTCTGACTTTTTACATCATAGCATAGCCCTGATCCTTTGTAAAGGGGCTTTTTAAAAGACTTCGGTTGCATGTTGTCAGTTTCTGCATAAATACATTTTCCACTGGGTGTAAAATTTTCCAGAAATGTTGAGTCGCTTTAGAAAAGATGTAACTCATAAAACTATTAAAACAGTTGTTTTTTAATTCATTTCAATTCAGTTTATTTTTGTAGCACATATAATAGCAAAATGGATCTCAACTCAATTTACAGAACAAACAGATCCCATTTATATGCTACAAATACGGTCTGTTCAATCAAATCACATTAAAAATTCAATTACCAACATTCCAATTCCGCAACAGTAAGGACTTGATGCAATCAACTGTCCATGGTCGATGCAAAATCATTCAGGAGGAGGGATTGCTGACAAATCGGTGACTCAATGCAGCTGTGTTTCCTTAGACAGAAATCTAATAACCATAATACTCACTGCACTTCACTGCAGAGTTTTATAGTTATGGACTGAATTGTAATGTATGTATTTGACTTTGAACTTATCTATATGATTGATTTAAATTGACTATATATTTCTGCATATAAATCTGCTTTTTTTGTGAATTTACTGTGAATTGGTGCAATATAAGTAAACTACACTGAACTGAATTAAGTTAGAAAAGAGAGCAGTCAAGTTCAGTTTACAATGCCTGTACTCGTACTCGTTGTCTTCCGCTTTATTCGGGACCGGGTCACGGGGGCAGTAGACTCAGCAGAGATGCCCAGACATCGCTCTCCCCAGACACCTCCTCCAGCTCCTCCGGGGGGAGCCCAAGACAGTCCCAGGCCAGCCGAGAGACATAGTTCCTCCAGCATGTCCTGGGCCATCCCCTGGTCCTCCTCCTGGTGGGACGTGCCTGGAACACCTCCCGAGGCGTCCAGGAGAGGCATCCAATATAGATTCCCGAGCCACCTCAACTGGCTCCTCTCGATGTGGAGTAGCAGCGGCTCTACTCCGAGCCCCTCCCGGATGGCTGAGCTCCTCACCCTATCTCCAAGGGAGTGCCCGGCCACCCTACAAAGGAAGCTTATTTCAGCCGCTTGTATCCGGGATCTCGTTCTTTCAGTCATGACCCAAAGTTCATGGCCATAGGTGAGGGTAGGACCATAGACGTACCGGTGAATCGAGAGCTTCGCTTTTCGGCTCAGCTCTCTCCTCACTACAACTGACCGGCACAGTGCCCCCATTACTGCGGCAGCAGCACCGATCTTCTGTTGATCTCCCGGTCCATACTTCCCTCACTTCTGAACAAGACCCCGAGATACTTGAACTCCTCCACTTGAGGCAGAAACTCCCCTCCAACCTGAAGAGGTCAAGAACCATGGCCTCAGACTTGGAGGAGCTGATCTTCATCCCAGCCGCTTCACACTCGGCTGCAAATCACCCCAGCGCATGCTGTAGGTCTTGGCTAGAAGGGGCCAGCAGGATCACGTCAAACAGACAAAAAAAAAGAACAGACAAAATCCACTGATCCCCAAACCAGACCCCCTCCGGCCCTTGGCTGCGCCTAGAAATCCTGTCCATAAAAGTTATGAACAGAACCGGTGACAAAGGGCAGCCCTGCCAGAGTCCAACATGCACCTGGAACAGGTGCGACTTAGTGCCAGTAATGCGGACCAAACTCCTGCTCTGCTTGTACAGAGAACGAATGGCCCCTAATAAAGGGCCCCCGATACCATACTCCTGGAGCACCCCCCACAGGGCACCACAAGGGACACAGTCGAATGCCTTCTCCAGGTCCACAAAACACATGTGGACCAGTTGTGCAAACTCCCATGAAACCTTGAGTACCTTGTAGAGGGTATAGAGCTGCTCCAGTGTTCCACGGCTGGGACGAAAACCACACAGATCCTCCTGAAGACAAGGTACGACTATTTGCTAGACTCCTCTCCAATACCCTGGCGTAGGCCTTACCAGGGAGGCTGAGGAGTGTGATCCCCTTGTAGTTGGAACACACCCTCCAGTCACCCTTCTTATGAAGGGGGACCACCACCCCAGGCTGCCAGTCCAGAGGCACTGTACCCGACTGCCACGCAATGTGGAAGAGGCGTGTCAACCATGACAGCCCTACAACATCCGGAGACTTGAGGTACTCAGGGTGGATCTCATCCACCCCCGAAGCCCTGCCACCGCAGAGCTTTTTAACCACCTTGGTGACTTCAGCCTGGGTGATGAAAGAGTCTAACCCCAAGTCCCCAGCCTCTCTTTCCACCAGGGAATGCGTGGTGGCAGGATTGAGGAGATCCTTGAAGTACTCTCTCCACCACCCGATAATGTCCCCAGTCGAGGTCAGCAGCCTCCCAGAGCACCGCTTCCCCCTCCTGAGGCACCGGACTGTTTGCCAGGATCGCTTCAAGGCCAACCGGTAGTCCTTCTCCATGACACCCGAGTGTCCAAAACATGCGGCCGAAGGTCTGACGATACACAACAAAGTCGATCATCGACCTCCTGCCTAGGGTGTCCTGGTGCCATGGTGTTCATTATGGACAATCCGGGACTAGCACAGAAGTCCAATAACGAAACACCACTCGAATTCAGATCGGGGAGGCCATTCCTCCCGATCACGCCTCTCCAGGTGTCACTGTCGTGTCCCACGTGGCCGTTGAAGTCCCCCAGCAGAATAATGGAGTCCCCGGGAGGGGCACTATCCAGCACCCCCTACAGGGATGCCAAGAAGGCCGGGTACTCCACACTACCACCCGGCCCATAGGCCGAAACGACAGTCAGAGACCTGTCCCCAACCCAAAGGCGCAGGGATGTGACCCTCTCATCCACTGGGGTAAACCCCAACACGAGATGGCTGAGCTGGTTTACAATGGCATTTAGTTAAAAATTGTTGGCTAGCTAAGGAAACCCAGCAGACTGCATCGTGCCATAGACTTTGCAGAAATTCCTCCTTCTAAATGAGCATGTAGTTGCAGTGGATTGCTGATTGTGCTGGGTATATTCATCCAAATCTTCTCTATAACAGGAGCAAATTTGGACTGAATCAGCTGAAGCATATTTGTTCCACAAAGGTTTTAGTTTGCAATGTGCCGGGCAGAGCAGGGATTTAGGCACAATTTAGGCAAATGTGCTAAAACTGTGACAGATGGATTTTTGACCTCATAAACAGGAATCTGGTCAAAAGTGCTGATTTTCATTGTAGGACTCCTTCTGCATATGACATAACCTTTGGTTACTCTGTGTATCATCAAAATGTATCATTGTGCACAGCATAGTATCAATGTAATGAATAGAAAACAAGCTGAATTATATCGTTTTGTCTCCCAACAGAGGGATTTTATTGAAAACAAGAATTGTCAATGGAAAACAATCTAAACAAATGTACAATGGCCACTTTTTTCTCCAGAGGTCAACTCTAGAGGGGACCTGCACTAACCCATTGTATATTATAATGGCCATGAAGACAAAGAGGTTGTCAGCTGTAAGAGGAGACCACTTGAATTTCTTCCCTGCCGAAATTAGTCTTTGTGCATTTTCATTTGTGTTCTGAATAACAGTCCGGATGGTGCTTACACTAAAAAAAAAGATTTGAACAGGCTGAGCGGTGACCATGTTTTAGTGGTGTCAATCCTGGGTCCTGGAGGATGCCTCGGTGAAAACGTAGGAGCTTGTAGGTCAGTGTCATGTCCTCGCTGTCATCACCAGGTGAAAGGGTAGCCTTACTCACCCGCCTGGAGATGGGCCTAGTTGAAGTGCTCCTTTTTCTTAAAGCACGGGCCTTAAGGCGGAGCGGAGCTGAAGGGCAGGTGGCTGATACTCCTCATCTTCTTCTGCACCATTTTCACTAGGGAAATAGAAAGATCTATGTTGAAGACTAACTTTGTCTATCTGACAATGACTTGTAATAGGCATAGGAACACAATGCTAACACTGTGATGACACATTATTTTTCTTTTGTAAACACAATGGTTTGGACAATAGATTTCTCACCTCGAAGAAGAAGAGAAGGCCTCAACCGAAGTGGTGGGAGGCAGGGTTTTTTGGGTGCCGGATGGCCCTGCGTCCTCGTGGCTGTAAAAATATAGAAATAGATTAGTTCATAGCTAGGTTTTCTGGTCACAAAATGATAAATTATTTGCTACTGTACTCCAATAACACAAAACAGCAATGTTATAAAACAGTAGTTTTATAGGTAAAGTGTAACGGATAAAACAGTTTCATAACAGGCTTTCAACGAGTCAACCATATAGGACAGGTGTGTACCCCTTTGTTCTGCTTAGAGGGGTCATTGCTAAGTTTTCTGGTTACAAAACAAAAATAGATATGCCGTATCATCTCTTTTTGCAGCCATGTAATATAAAGACGCCGGAAATAAAAAGTAATGGTATTACTTACTCATGAATCGGGTCAATACAAAGAAGAAGTTGCTCATCTTCCTCCTCATCAAAATCCACGCTGGTGTCTGAACAATCTTCTATTTCTATGTCGTTCAACCTTGTAATTTCTTCCAATGCTTCCAGAGCAGTCATTTTCCTCTTGTGTGCCATTATAATAAAACAAAACTCACATAGCATAAGAAAACTCCTATAGCATTTCTTTCTGTGACTTCAAATTCACAGTTACAATGCACAAATAGTTTTGCCCCAAAATTACCTTCACAAAAAAATCAAAGGTAACATAAAGTTATTGGCTGCAATGCTTGCGTATAATGCCCAATTGCAGAGTAGAAGGCGGAAGTAACAGAGTGAGATAAAGGATACAGGATATCCTCCAGCATTAGTATTAATATTTGTATTGGTGTATTTGTCATATGCAGGTTTACACACAGTCATCAATGCAATAAAATGCTTGGGATAAGAAGAACTATTCAACTCACTATAAAAACAAAAGTACTAATGGTGTGCAGTAAAAAAAGAACACATCGTGCAGCAGCAATAGCTAATAAAGTGTCACAAATGTGGTTTGGTGCAGTATTATTGTCCAGAGTTCAGTAGTCTGAGAGCTTGTGGAAAATAACTGTCTTTAAGTCTTTTTATGCGTGCTGGCAGGCACCTGTACCGCCTGCCAGAAGGTAGCAGACGGAAAACTCCTTTTGCTGGGTGAGAGTGGTCCTTGATGTTGCTGCATACCTTACGCAGACACCGGCTGTGGTAAATGTCCTGGATGGGGGGGAGACTGCTGTCAGTGATGACCTCTGCCATTCGCAACACCATCTGTAGTGCTTTCCATCTCTGACGGGTGCAGTTCCTGTACCACACTGTGATTCAGCCGTCAGCAGGCTCTCAATAGTGCACCTGTAGAAGTTTGTGAGGATGCTGGTGTTCAAACCGAACTTCCTCAGCCTTCTCGGAAGGTAGAGTCTCGATCTGGCTTTCTCAACCACAGTGTCTGCATGTACTGTCCAGGACAAGTCCTCAGTGATGTGAACTCCGAGGAACTTGAAGCTGCTGACCTGCTCCAGGTAGATGGGAGAATGCTGGCCTCCACTCTGTCTCCTAAAGTCCACTATCACCTCCTTTGTTTTGTTCAGTTATTGTCCATGGTCTCAAGAAAATTGGAGCCAACCCCTCTAAAGGGCAGGGTACAATCTACAGAAGCTTCACACAGCCACATCAATGGTCAATGTAGATTTGGGAGTTTACTTAACAAGCTTGTTTTTGAACCATTGAAGGCAACAGTGCTAACCACTGCTTTCCTGTGCAGCCCACCCCAAAAAAGAACAATTGCTTAAATAACAGAAACGTTTACTTTTTAGGCACTAGTGGCATTTTTTTCACTATGACTAGACCACAAATGAGCAGAGATAGAAGGGGAGAACATGCAGCAAAGATACCAAGGATGGGAATGGAATCCAAGACCCTGACTAATGGTGTGACTCTTTATATGTGGTGTCTGGTCCACCACTACACAACACACAATCTCACACCTCCAACGTTTGCATGGAAAGCACGTGAAAGCCATTTTCTACAAATGTCGTTAAAAATGTACTGCTCTAGAGTATGGTTCCTCTAAAGGATTATTGCTTCATGTAAATAACTCATGATTGTTTATATTTATGATGCAAACTATACTGACTCCTAATTATCATCATTAGCAGAATGGACTGTGGTTATTAGAAAAAGTCAACATTTTCAATGAAAATTACAATCCATATAAAATATAACGTGATAATATTCCAGCCAATAGAGATGCTGTAGTTGTATGCATCTATTTTACTGAGCATTGTATTTTCTTTTTTAATATACCATGACAATGCACTGGATTAGTTTCAGATACGGGACCTTGCTGAGCATATGTGGAAGACTAGTGACTCCTTTAATAGCTTCTGACAAGGAAATCAAAGATCAAGATGGACTGCTGCACTAAATGGCAGGTCTTTATAATTACAGGGCAGGTGGGCTTCAGCCAGGCAGAAATTGCAGCTTGGCTCATGGCTGCATGCAATTCGACTTAATAATTAATGAAGTAGAGCCTGCTTCCCACAGACAAGGGAGAATAGCTGTTACAAAATACATTTCACTTCATATGAAATGCCAACAAGGTAAAAACACAAATTGACATCTGCCACACCGTATAGACTTCAATCAGAGCAATCTGTCAGCCCTCTCCCAAAATGATGGGACAACGATGTTAGTATGAGGCAAAAAATAGCTTTTCTAAGCTCTCCTGGTCCCAGATCCTACCGCACATCACTGGCACCCATGCATAAATGTTTTAGATGATCCTCTTTATTGCCAGGTTTGACCTTGCTGGGCTTTATTACCTAATTATATGTTAAAATGCTAGAACTAAGAGAGTGTACTATTTTTAACATGAATTTATTGTTTTCATATTATCTCATTGTTTCATACTATTTTCATACCCTTGCCCTGTCATTCCTCATGCTAGCAGGGCTCTGTTTGTCATTATCCATTCTATCATTATTTTAATCTCATCAATTTACAGACTTTTTTCTTGTCCACTTTTCATATATATTTATTCACTCCACAGATGGCTTTAATCCAGCTATGTGGAGAAAATTGTTCTAAGTAATAAGTGTGTAATTATCTGTTTGTGTCTATGTGTGTGAGTGAGCCTGTGTGATTGTGTGGGAGGTAAACGTTTCCTGTGCAGGAAAAAGCTTGTGAGCACACTGTTATGTCCACTATGGCTAAAGATTGACAGCTGAGGGGTGCTGGGACTGATCCATTGCAGGTTGTGAATTTCTCCAGGGCATAAAACAGAGCCTCTACAACACACTCATGAGGGGCCCTGGCGACCTCCACTCATGCTCATACACAGTGGCTGGCCACATCTGAGGTTGTCATGTGAGGTGAAAGCTGCAGTTTTTACCATGAGTGGAAAGAGGCTGTGAGAAGCTGCAGGCTGCTGTGATTCAGGCTGATCTATTGGTTTTTCAGTAATGGGGGTTTATAGAAATCAGCTATGACCGCTAAAGCCATCCTCACACTAAACAGATTGAGGCTCCATTCTACTCATTGTTACCTAAAAGAAGCCAGAAAACATGCATTTCATTAGTTATTTTTGTGGGTTTATACATTATTTCTTTTCTCTTTTGTTATGGAAAGGTAAAGACTTTAAAGAAAATAATTTAAAAATATAATTTACCAAGCAACACTCCATTTTTAAACATCTAGTTCTTCAATATGCCATAATATGTTTTTGTTTTCCGATAAGCTAACCCCTCCCTCCTACTTCCCTTTTCTGAGAGGATTAGTCAATCCAGCTCTTCATACAACGGGTCTGGACTTCCCTAAACATGGAAGGTCTCACTAAGCAGGTTTACTGAAAGATCTGTTTAAGCTGGTGTCGGGAAATGACTCGCCTAACCTCTTACAGCCTACATCCTTGTTGTTTGGACAACCGAGTAGCCCACAGTAGTCATCCACTCCTCAACAGTCACTTCTGTTAACGGCTGCTCATTCACTAGTTTTACAACTTGCACTTGGTACATGGGTTAGGTTGATTTTAGTGACTCGGCACGAGTCCTAAGGGCGCTGTTTTAACTAGTTTGGCTTAAGGCAACCTATAAAATCCTCCTAAAATCTCTTAGAATCAGGCAACATGACTTTTTACCACCAACGAAAAACCAAAAAAAAGATTATTTAAATAATTGACTGTCCACAATTAATCTAGAATTTTATATGCTTTCTTTAATTAGTAACACTTTTGCAGGGATCAGTAACAGCTTAAATTCAGCAGCACATTATAATTTGAATAACTGAAATGAATCAATAAACCTAACCTATCTTTCCCTGATGCTGAAACTCCCTGATAGGGATGTTTCTTCGGGAGACAACGAGTGGATGTTCTTGGTTGAAAGGCAACTTAAATCTTCAGTTTTCTTCCTCTTAGTGGACAGGCACTGATGCTCCAGATTTCATTGGTCAAACAGAAACTTTGTTGTCATATGTCTCAAAAGACAGTAACTTTCAGAGGCTGAAGAGTTGAAGGAAACCCTAGATGTATAACTGTGGTTGGGTCAGGACTTCCAGAAGCCTAAAACCTAGAGCAATCAGTTGTTTACCGACCAAGTTCACTTCAGTTGTCTGGGTAAAAAAGCAATAGATGGAATCCGATTCTCAATTTTGAGCCACAATCCTTTCAGGGCACACGGGTCTCTTCAATGCAGAATTGTCAGCGGGGCTACATCTCCGGTCCTCTGATTGATCTGTAGCTTCTTTCTCTGTCCGATCTTGTTCGCTGGTCTTCTGCGAGGAAACAACCACAGTTCCCTTTTTTGGCATAGCTTTTATAGTGCAGATAGTTTCACTAGCCAGCCCTTGTTAGGCTTCTCCGTTATTGCGCAATACATTATTGCACAATATTTAGTCATGTGGTCACGATAGCTTTTCTGTGCTGTTTTTTGGCCTTCAAGATACTCTTAGTCAGCACACAGCTGGCGTTCGTCTTTTCCTCCATTCCATGTGTTGTTTGTTGGTCTTCAAAAGGTTCTCGTCACTCCTAGTCACAATATAGTTCTCTCCCTTATCTGCTCAACCTTAAACTTTACACAGTATTACACATTCCACTCTCAGCTTTTTGCTTTTACTTTAGTCACAGTAATAAAACCATCCCTTCATTCTTTTTATTCATACATCACAACTGATTAACATTATATCTCTTTCATATATAGCTGATTAAGAATCTCTAAACCTTAATGTTTTTTTTTAATCAGTAGTTCACAATCATATTTCAATCATATTACTATTTATGTGTTTTAACTTGATAATCAAAGGTCGCTCATTTCATTTAATACTTGTAGAAAATAGAAAATCATCATACATCAATTCTTTGGTTACACTTGTAGTTTATACTTCTGCAAAAGATAACATGGTTAATATATAATTTCATACAGGCCTCTCCAGTCTTTTAGTCCCAGAATGCGAAAAAATAATTATATTACTTTTTATTGATTCAACTGTGAGAATTAAATAAATGTTGCATGGATTACATGGAATGATCTCACCTTATTTTGACAATATTCAAACTATGTAGTAATTGGCTTCACTGGACCTAAAAAATGAATTAAAAGTAACGTGTCATTTAAGATAACTAGTACATATTGATCCCAACTGCCCACCACTAGTTCACACACATAGACACGCACAACATGCACATCACTGACATCAGTGACAATAATTTCACAGAGTGGGTTTATTTTGTCCTTTATTTATCCAATTATCATTATACAGTGTTCTGAAAAAGTATTTGTCACCTTACAGATTTCCTTAGATTTTCCTTTTTTGTCACACAAATATTTTAGACCTTGAAATAAATTTTAATATTAGACAAAGGTCACCTAAGTAAAAACAAAACACACTTAAATGATCATAATTCGTTGATGGATCCAAGCCACCCAGGCCTTATTTGAAAAGGAAATTTACCTCTTTGTTAAATCATGAATTAAGTGTATAATTTTACCAGCCACAACAAGACCTGATTACCGCCATAACTGTAGAATCAACAAGCCTCTTCAATGAAACAACAGCCTACATCTGGCATTAAACTACACAGCGCTGCAAAAAAGAAAATAAAACTGACAGACAAATATGGTTTCGGTCGTCTGATGGTAAGAATTCTGCTCTTTCCCAGAAGGAGAATGTCCTGCCATGCTCAAGCACATTTGAGGTATTAAAGGCAGAACAATTTTCTCAAGCGCACCAGTAAACCCACTTCTAAATGCATCATAAATATCAAAATGAAAGTTTTGGAGTGGCCTAGTCAGAGTTTGCACTCAGATCCCATTAGGAAGCTGTATCAGAACCTTAAACAGGGCATTAATACCTGAAAGCCCTCCAATACGGCTGAAATAGAAGAATGCTTTATAAAATAATTGGTAAAAATCCTTCCAAAGTGATAAAAAAGATTTGTTGACGGCTATTGCACAAGCTGCATCAGAATTAGAATCAGCTGTATTGGCCGAGTTTGTGCACACAAGCCAGAAATTTTAAACCAACTGCTGCTGTTGGTTATATCACTTAGAGCTCTGGTTTATCTGCCTGAGGGTAGAAGTCTGAGCATATCCTGTCCAGGATGTGTGGGGTCTATGGTAATGTTAATCGCCTGTTTCTTAACTCTAGGCATGTACAGGTCCTGGATGGAGGGAACCTTAGCACCAATTACCTTCTCTGCAGCCATGATTATTTGTTGCAGTTTCTTGTTTTGAGGCTGAAACAAATCAGACAGTGATGGAGGAGCACAGGACACACTAAATAATGTTGGTGTAGAAGATGATCAGCAGCTCCTAATTCAGGTTGTACTTCTTCAGTTACCAGAGTCTCTCTGCTGGATCTGCTTTTAGATAGTGTATATCTGAGGGCCATCTTAGATCCCATGAAATGGTGGATCCTAATAATTTAAAGTTATTCAGAGTACTGTGACTCTGTGTTTTCTAGGATGGCAAGATGTCTGAGTATGGTTGGTTTTCTCGACAAGACCACCGTTAGGTCCACAGTCTTGAGCAAGTTAAGCTCCAGGTGGTTCTCACTGCACCCAGGACTAGCCAATCCACCTCCTGTCTGTACGCAGACGCACTGCAAGGAGATTCACAGATGGGTCTGCAGAAGTGCAGTAATGGGGAAGGGAGAAGAGATCTGGGAAGAGAACACACCCCTGGGGGGCAGGCCGGCACAGTGAGCCGGGTAAGCTTCTGTGGAGGTTGTCTGGGTTGAGGGTGTTTGAGGCAGAGCTGACGTTCACAAACAGATTCTAGATGTACATCCCTGGGTAGTTGAGGTGGTGCAGGACGAAATGTAGTCCCATGTTAAATGCATCATCTGACGATCTATTTATCCGATAGGCCAACTGCAAGGGGGGCAGCAGGGGCCCTCTGATATTGTTGATATGGTTGAACATCACTCACTCAAAGGATTTCATGACCACAGACATCAGGGCAAAAAGGCCTGTAGTTATTTAATATGGTCATGGTGCATTTCCTGAGTATTTGCATGATGGTGGAGCATTTGAAGCAGCAAGGAACCTTACACAACTCCAGAGACTTGTTGATGAAGATGGAGGCCACTTGGTGAAAGCAGGCTTCTAGGCAGGAGGGGAACACACCGTCAGATCCTGAAGCTTTCCTGACCTTCTGACGCTGATGGAGTCTGTTCACATCACCCTCAGAGATCTTTAGTGCAGCCAGCGGGTCATAGAGGAGGGGGTTGCAGATGAAGAGCGGGGGCTGCAGTTAGCCTTTTTGTAAAGATGTGAGAAAGTGTGAATGTTTTTTCAGACCTGCAAAAGATACTATTGAGATCATCCCCCAGAGGGGGCTCATCACAGTGTATCGCAGAATGGTGCCAGTAGTTCTTTTGTTTTTACTTAGGTTATCTTTGTGTGATATTAAAACTGGTTTGATGATCTGAAACATTTAGGTTTGAAAACAATAAAGTGGGGGAAATCTGTAACCACCTTAACATGGTGGATGGCTACAGGACTCGGGTTAATCTTGTTAGCATTCTACCACTCAGATGATTTGCTTATTTTCAGCAAACTCTTCGTTACAATTAAATCTTTGTTTAGCTAAGGGAACTATTACCGATAATAACCTCACATTTAAAAAAAAAAACAAACGAACAAACTACCTCTGCTTAGAAGCTACTTGCAATTTATAGTATATATACAGTCCATATTTCAACCAAATTATAATGCAAACCATTTGAAGTAAAAGTAAAGTAAAAAACCCTGGTGTTATTTCTGACCAGAACATTTAATTTAAATCCCATATTAAACAAGTTTCTAGGATTTCATTCTTTCACCTCCGGAATATTGCCAAAATCAGAAATATCCTATGCAGGAGTGACAAAAACTAGTCCATGCATTTATTACTTTAAGGCTGGACTATTGTAATTCTTTACTATCAGAAAGTCCACAAAATGCAGTTAAAAGCCTTCAGCTGATCCAAAATGCTGCAGCAATAGTTCTGATGAAAATTAAAAAGAGAGATCATATTTCTCCTGTGTTAGCTTCCCTTCATTGGCTCCCTGTTAAAATTCTCCTCCTCACAAATAAAGCCCTTAATGATCTAGCTCCATCATATATCAGAGATCTGATTGTTCCATATATTCCTAAAAGAGCACTTTGTTCTCAGACTGCACATTTACTGGTGGTTCCCACAGTCTCTATAAGTAGAATGGGAGGCAGATCCTTTAGTTATCAGTCTCCCTCTGTAGAACCAGCTCTCAGTCTTAGTCAGTGAGGCAGACACTCTGTCTACTTTTAAGGCTAGGCTTAAAACTTTCATTTTTGATAAATCTTACAGTTAGAATGGCTTAGGTTATCCTGAGCTAGCTCTGTAGTTATGCTGCTATAGGCTTAGGCTACTGGAGGACATAATGACAACTTTCACTCTCTCTGCTACATTCCCATACTACTCTCCAATTGTGTGTTATTTGCTGTTATTTCAGGTTTTAATTTATGTTCTCTCTTTGTTTTTCTCTTCCTAGAAGCTACATCTGACTTGGCTCTGTGTTTAGCTGTGACACCTTCCTGGAGGGGGACATCGGCCAAGCTGCTCCTGCCAACAACTTAATGCTCACTTTCTTCTGATGATCCACTTGGCCCAGTCTTTCAGTGATTAACCCTGTCGCTCCTAGACATATCTACTGGCTGAGCTTCTACTGTGACTAATTTGTATGTGCTCTCTTTCATACTCTAGACTTGAAAACTGTCTCAGAGTTCATCTGCTTTGTTAGTCTTTCTCTCCTAGATGAAGCCTCTAAAGGAGCTTAACCATTAATGTTTCACTTTTCTTTCCTATAGAAAGTACTACTGAGTGCTTCTGTGTTCTTTTTGTGTCTGCTTTGTTCTCTCAAACCCCCAGTCGATCGTGGCAGATGGCCTCTCACACTGAGCCCGAGTTCTGCTGGAGGTTTCTTCGTGTTAAAAGAGAGTTTTCCCCTCCACTGTTACTATATGCACGCTCTGTATGAGAAATTGCTGCAAAGTCAATGCAAGCAACTGTCCACTGTTCCTACATATGATCTAGGAGTGAATGCTGCAAGTCACTGACTCGATGTAATCTGCTGGGTTTCCTTAGATAGAAAACCTTTTAACCAATTTGAATAATAAACTGAATCTGACTGCACTGTTTGATAGTTAGGATTAATTGAAATCTGTATGAGTCGATTGAATTGACTTTGAAAAGTGCCTTGAGACGACATGTGTTGTGAATTGGTGCTATATACATAAAATTGAATTGAACTGAAGCTTTTGTTAACCTTTAATATTTTTTTCCTAAACTGTATCTGTAATATTTATTAAGTACTGTGTTTTCCATTTTTCTGAAATTACTTGATATTCTCAGGTTGATCTGCAGAGGCTTACATTGTTGTGACTACATTATTAATATATTCTGAATTTTGACAGCATAGCTGTATATTTGTATATTCATGTATATTTGTATTTCAGCCACACACGATTGTGTGGATATCATCTGGGAATTCATTTTCTCTAAAATTACAGTCAGACTCATCATAGGAAAAAATACAATAGTAAATACAGGGGTTGGACAATGAAACTGAAACACCTGTCATTCTAGTGTGGGAGGTTTCATGGCTAAATTGGACCAGCCTGGTAGCCAGTCTTCATTGATTGCACATTGCACCAGTAAGAGCAGAGTGTGATGGTTCAATTAGCAGGGTAAGAGCACAGTTTTGCTCAAAATATTGAAATGCACACAACATTATGGGTGACATACCAGAGTTCAAAAGAGGACAAATTGTTGGTGCACGTCTTGCTGGCGCATCTGTGACCAAGACAGCAAGTCTTTGTGATGTATCAAGAGCCACGGTATCCAGGGTAATGCCAGCATACCACCAAGAAGGACGAACCACATCCAACAGGATTAACTGTGGACGCAAGAGGAAGCTGTCTGAAAGGGACGTTCGGGTGCTAACCCGGATTGTATCCAAAAAACATAAAACCACGGCTGCCCAAATCATGGCAGAATTAAATGTGCACCTCAACTCTCCTGTTTCCACCAGAACTGTCCGTCGGGAGCTCCACAGGGTCAATATACACGGCCGGGCTGTTATAGCCAAACCTTTGGTCACTCATGTCAATGCCAAACGTCGGTTTCAATGGTGCAAGGACCGCAAATCTTGGGCTGTGGACAATGTGAAACATGTATTGTTCTCTAATGAGTCCACCTTTACTGTTTTCCTCACATCCGGGAGAGTTACAGTGTGGAGAAGCCCCAAAGAACCGTACCACCCAGACTGTTGCATGCCCAGAGTGAAGCATGGGGGTGGATCAGTGATGGTTTGGGCTGCCATATCATGGCATTCCCTTGGCCCAATACTTGTGCTAGATGGGCGCGTCACTGCCAAGTACTACCGAACCATTCTTGAGGACCATGTGCATCCAGTGGTTCAAACATTGTATCCTGAAGGCGGTGCCGTGTATCAGGATGACAATGCACCAATACACACAGCAAGACTGGTGAAAGATTGGTTTGATGAACATGAAAGTGAAGTTGAACATCTCCCATGGCCTGCACAGTCACCAGATCTAAATATTATTGAGCCACTTTGGGGTGTTTTGGAGGAGCGAGTCAGGAAACGTTTTCCTCCACCAGTATCACGTAGTGACATGGCCACTATCCTGCAAGAAGAATGGCTTAAAATCCCTCTGACCACTGTGCAGGTCTGGCTAAGTAAAAGGCTCAGCCTGTTTCATGCATGAACTAATAATTCTTAGATGTTGACCATTTTAAATGTAGCCTATCACATTATACTGTAACTCTATTCTATTCAATTCATGCTACTTTATTCAGTCTTTGATTGATTGTTCCATGAAGATTCACTGCTGTATTGTTTTATTATATTCTTGCAGTGTGTGTGTGACTGGGTTATATTTCACATTAAGCTTAATCGGCTTCATCTCAACAATGAGCTGTTACGCTGTGGAGCACAGTAAAACTGAGACCTCAGTATTGTCTTTTTATTAAACACCTGTACTGTGAAGAGAACTGAATGAGTTTTTCTTCCATACCTGATGTTAATCACAAAAAAGACTGGTGGATTGCTGAGACAAGCTCTTCTCGTATCAATGATGCAAGAAGCATTAAAGCCATATTATAACAAAAACACACAGAGAATGTGTGTTAACCTACAGAGAAACAGAAAAACGAACTGACAGAGATTCTATCAGAAAGTTTGTTCAGCAGTCAGGTATGCAACCTTGTCATTCTTACTGTGGGTAGTAAAACACATACCCCACTACTGCCCCCACCAACAAGCACACACTGCTGTTGATGAACTTCAGGACTTGAGGATATAGTATGGCAGACTAGTTTATTATTTACTTTACATTCGAGTCTTGGGTCTTATTTTTATCAGTAATCCATCCTCCCATCCATTTTCTGTTTGAACTGATGCCAATCTACAGTGGGGTACACTCTGGATGGGCCAGGTCACCAATGTATCACAGAGGGACACAGGATAGACAACCATTCACACATACACTCACACTGACAGCAAAAGGCAATTTAGAGTGACCACTTAACCCAACAGCTCAAATATTTTTGGACTGTAGGAAGAAACTAAAGAACTCAGAGAAAACATTTGTTCCCACAGAAAGGTTCCAGCTGAGCTTTAAATTCTTCTTACTATGAAGCAAGAGCGTAAACCACCAATCAAACTTTATGACCCGGAAATCATTCCAGCTCCCCTTTCCCCTCTTGTTTCTTCACCCACAACCCCTCCACTTTCCCTGACCTTCCTAACATTCACCAGATTGGATCTTTTCCTCATTTTTGCTCCCCACTTCTGTTCCTACTTTTGCTTCAACCGACCATGAATGTGTATTCTCACCTTGTGGCCTGATTCACACATTACCTGTATAACTGATCTCAGTTTGCTAGGATGAGACGTTCTGTGTCCACTATGATAACCAGCAGCTCAGGAGTTCTGATGAAAATTAAAAAGAGAGATCATATTTCTCCTATTTTAGCTTCCCTTCATTGGCTCCCTGTTAAATCCAGAATAGAATTTAAAATTCTCCTCCTCACATATAAAGCCCTTAATGATCTAGCTCCATCATACATCAGAGATCTGATTGTTCCATACGTTCCTAACAGAGCACTTCGTTCTCAGACTGCAGGTTTACTGGTGGTTCCTAGAGTCTCTAGAAGGTGAATGGGAGGCAGATCCTTTAGTTATCAGGCTCCTCTCCGGTGGAACCAGCTCCCGGTTTTAGTCCGTGAGGTGGACGCCCTGTCTACTTTTAAGGCTAGGCTTAAAACTTTCCTTTTTGATAAAGCTTATAGTTAGAGTGGCTTAGTTTATCAGGGAGGGAGCCTTCCTCTCTCCCTGTCGCTACATGCATGCTCAGTATGAGGGATTGCTGCAAAGTCAACGCCAGTGACTGTCCACTGTCTCTACATGCTCATCCGGGAGGAGGGAATTCTGCAAGTCACTGACTGGATGCAATCTGCTGGGTTTCCTTAGACAGAAAAACTTTTTTTCCAAATTGAATAAATAACTAACTCTGACTGCACTGTTTAATGGTAAGGACTAATTGGTATGTATGTACCTGACTTTTGTGAAGTGCCTTGAGACGACATGTGTTGTGAATTGGCGCTATATAAATAAAATTGAATTGAATTGAATTGGGGCCCCACAAGGAACTGCGCTGTCGCCATCAACTTCACTCTCTTTAGCACTGGTTTTAAGTACGACTTGGATATGTGTCAGAAGCAGAAATTCTCGGCTGACGCAGCAATTTGGATATGTATCAAGAACAGTGTAGTTGTAGGGACCTTGTGGCATGTCTCGAGCACAAGCTCCAGCTTAACATTACCAAAAGCAAGGACCTAATATCAAAAATGCATTTTTTGTCATGTAGTGCCCCCTTCATAGTTTAGTTTCATCAAGGAAAAAGAGGTGGAAATTGTTGATTCACCAAATACCTTGGACTGGTATGCTGACATAGATTACATCTCATAGATTACAAAAGAGGCAAACTAGGATGTTCTTTAAAATCTACCCAAGTTCCTAAGCATCTTTTGCCAGTTTGTTGTGTGCCTTGTTTAACACACTTTACATTTACAAAAAATCTCAAAGTGGTACAGTCAAAGAAAAAAAAAAAGAACCAACTAATAAAATAAAAGCGGTGGCATGAACATACAGATAAAAATACACAAATGAAAAGTGCAGACTTAATCTGGTTTGAAATTCTGTGGCATGAATTTAAACAAGTGACAAAAGCTTGAAACCCTCCAATGTGGCTGAATTAAAACTAAAATTATATAAAAAAGGTTGAGCTAATATTCCTCTACAGCAATGTAAAAGATTCACTGCAAGAAATGGCATATGCTTCGTGAAAGTTTTGTTCTTGCTGCTAAGAGTGTCAAAACTAGTTATTAGATTAAGTCTGTTACCTATTGTAATGAATTCGCTTTAAATCACCACACAGCCAAGGTGGTGCATGTATACCAGTAATGCTTATTGGTGCTTTTTCTACACATTCTAATGAATATACTGGAGGGAGGCTCTTTGCCGCTATTAATCAGAGGTTTATATTAAATTACCAATTTTTACTTAATGTAGAATTATGCTTGCCAGTCAAAACACAAAATGGTTATTTTATACAGAATTTAAAAAAAAATTAGTCGGTAAGGGGTTAGGGGTTACTTTTTTATGGTGGCAGGCTTTTTTAGATATATATTTGGTGTATTCTGCAAAGTACAATATTTTGTAAATGTATCAGTTTCAAACACTAAACCTTAAACCTGAAACATTTTTGAACATTAAAAAGTAGCAACTGGCACATAATGCCAGACAAAGCATCATACTTCATCCTATAAACTTAGAGTCTCAGAGTATATATGTGGGTAATGTCAGCAGGTTATACACCACCACAAACCACAGTTGGGTTCATAATTTAAAAATAATAAAAAAAACATCCCAATCTGCTGTTGCACAATGGTCTAAGTTGCTTTTCTAAAGTTGCTAAATAGAAAAACACATACTTTGGAACGTTCTTTAATGAGAAAAAAAGGAAAAAAACACTGCAATGGTCTGATAGAATGTAATACAACAGTTTTATTATGAAACCAAAAGAAAAAAAACAGTTTATAGAAAAGAAAACGGTGGTAATTGAGCATAATGGGGACTCTTTATTTGTAAAATGCATCCACTGAATGATTAAATTGCTCTGCCATATTCCTGTTCTGTTCAGTGCTAGAATAGGTGGTAGCTTCCCTTGTGATACTGAACAGGACACCAACGGTGTGGAAAATGGATGTGTAAAGGAGTCAATTAAAATATTATATTATGCCACATGCCTGCTTTAGAGCCTCTGATACTGAGAAAGTTATGATAGGAATACCAGAGGTGGGACATTAAACCTTTTCACCCAAGTCTCGAGTCGAGTCAAAGTCCTAAATTTTTTATTTCAAGTACTAAACAAGTCATTTGAACAAATATGTAATTTTGTCAGAGTAATAATTTTGAGGTTTTTAAATTACTTCAAAGGTGTTTTGTTTGCCAAAACAACCAGCAAGAAGAAGTGACATTTAAAATTGTTTGGAAACCTGAGCAGATTTTTCACAGTAAATATTAACTGAAATAAAAAAAAAATCTAGTAAATTTTGAAAATAATGAGCAAACAGATCAATGGTAAAAAATAAAATGAAAAAAATAAACTCATTGACTTTAACCTACTGTAAGACAAAAAATCTGTTTTTACAATATTATAAAGTAACATCAGATTATCAAAATTACAACTCATATTATTTTTACAACTGTATAAAATACATTTTGTGACAAAGTTCATTTTATAAGCGATGACATAAGGTGCTGCTATCTGCTGTCCTGGATACGTTGGCTGCCTATGGTTCAGGCTCAAAGCACAGAGACTTGCTTTGTACACATTCAAACCTGCGACTTTCCAAGCTCCATGATTAAGTTAGCCAGCACAAAAAACTTAGTTGCTAATTTTACATTAAGCACACATTTGTTCCTTTATAAGCTTTGAATCATCATTCTTTGTGTGAGGTTTATTAAAGTAACCTTGTACCAGATTATGAAAAACAAAACTCAGTTGATGTTGCCTCTCTACTTCAGCTTTCAGCCCATGTTTTCTGAGCTCAATTTTATTTCCTTTTAAACACCTTGTGTTCTGTGCAAGAAAATTAAATTATACATAGTTTTCCTCTGTTGTGTTAGAGTTGTGGATTATGAGAATTCACTAAAAACTGGCTAGAAATTAATAAATCTAATTGATTCAAGAAATGTATAAGTGACACTTAGAAAAATACAGCCTCATCTGGATAACATTTTATTTTATTTGAACAAGGAATTTCCATGTGGAAAAATAAATTTCAAAAATAGAAACATAAAACTATTTTAGCATAATGGTAGATAGCAAATGGCCTGCACTCCAAAGCACTCTACACTACAACCAGTCATCAACCCATTCATACACTGACAGTGCTAGACTACATTGTAGACACACCTGCCTTGTGGCAGACTGACAGAAGTGAGGCTGCCATACAGTCAGGGCCACTGAGCCCTCTGATAATCTGCAGGCAAGGCGGATGAAGTGTCTTGCCCAAGGACACAACGGGTAAGATGGACGTAGCGGGGTTTCAAACTGGCAACCCACCGGTTACGGGACAAACTCCTACCACCTGAACCACAGTCATACCGTAATGGTGTCATTACACCTAAACTATAACACTTAGTGTTGCTTTTGTGACCCATTATTAAACCTAAATAATAAAGACAAAGAACTATTTTTTTTTGTGTGTGATCTACCTGATGGACATGAAGGGGAGGAGGGGATATTAATATGTAACTTTTTTGCTCTGTTTTGTTTTATTCTTTTTTTTAAAGAAAAAAACGTTCTATTATGACATCACGAAAGACACCTCTGTTGCTCTCTGTCTCTCGTAAAAATCATTTTGCGCTGTGCCACTCAACTTCCACAATGGCCAAACAATTGTGGCAACTCTGGCATCCCATACAATTGTTAAAACTAAAACTGTCACATTGGGGTTTGTGGGTGGACCAAAGCGCAGGCAAAAGCTTGGCAGCAGCATTGTGAAATTCAGAGCTTTATTTAAACAAACGTAACAAAGGTTCTGCAGGCACTAACCAGTATCAGATCCAAAAAAACTCACATGGCAAGAACGAAGGTAAGAGACGAGAGGAACCAGCAAAGGGCAATGAAACAAAACCAACTAATATACAGAGGGAGAACAAAGGCAGGTAATCAAAGGAACTAAGAACAGGTGAGACAAGGAGGCAGGGAGGCAGAGGAAGCAGGTGAACCAAATAAAACCAAAGCATGAGGAAAGGGACTAAAGACAGCACAGTAAGCAGACCTAAATGAAACTATAAACCAAGATAAAAATAAAGCGTAAGAATCAAGGATAAACATGAACTGAAGGAAACTGGGAAACTGGAGGGAACACAAGAACTTAGTAAAACAGAAACCATAAGGAAACCCTGACTACAAAAGTAAACAAACTCAAACCAACACTGATAGAATAAAAGTAAGAATGAAGCAGAAGGAAATGAGGACTAGAAATAAAGTAAACAATAACTAAAGCTAACCTATAAAGGAAAGTCTGGAGAACAAAGATGAACTAGGGGAAGAAAGCTAAGAAGAACAGGAGAATAAAAGGAACTTAAAATAGAGTAATAACTAAAAGGGGAAAACAAATGACGAGAGGAGTAACAGAAAAGTAAATAAGAGAGTGCCAGAGAACTCTGATAAATAATAATGATCATAATAAGGAAACCATTCTAAGAAAACAGGAAAGCAACGCCAAGGGAACTAGGAGCGAGGAGAGCACACTGGGGGGCAGAAGATAACCAAAAATCAGGAAAGCAAAAACAATAACCAAACATGAATACAAACCCAAAACATGAAACATCTAGCTAAGGTAAACAAAACACATGTTGGACCACTTGTTTGCTGAATATTGGACCATTTACACATTTCTGGACACCACCAGGCCTTCCGACATCATCGGCCATTTTGTATCCAGTATTGTCCGCCACTACAAATCCCAGTGGGCACTGCGGCTGGTAGGACGGGGACGTCCCAAGTCTGACATCACAAGAAGTCTGACGTCACACGAGATTATATATGGAAGGCGGGAGCTTTAAAACCTTGCTTTTCAGCTGGAGATCTCGACAGATAACCACGCAACTGAAGCATGCTCTGGAGAAGAAGAGGTCCCACGTGGAGTCTTCATTTATTCTCCTTCGTTGGCCACGAAAAGAACGTTCATGACAGAAATTCCTGGAATAAGAAGGCCAGAAATTTAAACTTTACCGATTGAAGGTGTTAGTTTAACACGTAACCAAAAAACCGCGGAGTTTCAAGGAGACGGATCGCCACCTTGTTTTTTTTGTTCTAGTCGACTGCTGATGGTCAGATCATATTTTTCCCTTTCGCCAAGGAGGCCAAAGGACGAAGATTGACCGCTCTTCCCGAAGTTAATCGTGGACGCACGTAACTTCCAACTTTCCCCCTCCTCCTCTTCCCCTCACGCGGGCAGCCCTGAAGAATTCCTCTACAAAGTAATACCCATCTTTTATTATTTTCTTTGATTTCTTTATTAGAAGTAGTCTGGGCAGGGTAGAGAGATAGGATTTTTAGTGCGATCAGAATCGCCACTTATAGTCTGATGTTATGAAATTGTATTTGCATGCAACATTGTATTGAGTCCTGAGGTCGCCGCGTCTCACAAGTTGTCTTACCAGGCGAACACCAGAGCGCTGGTAATACTGGACTAGGACAGTAACCTCATGGTGAAATTCACCATTTTCTTTGTTCCAACTTTACTGCTTGCTAACGTGCCGCCAAAAGGTTTATGACTCTTTGTCTAAGCTGAGTTTACAACTTTGCTGTGGGGGGTTTATGACAGCCCGTGCCTGGGCTACCCGTTCTGGCGGACTGTTCCAAACCCGTTCAACACACCACATCCCTTTGTCATATTACCACTTTTGCCATAACTGCTGGTTGATTCAATACACACACCTGCTGTTTTGCTTATTTTGTTAGTTAGATATTTACCTTTGTGTAGAACTTTGCATGTTTGAGAAGGTGAAGATTATTGAATCGGGGAGGTGAATGTATGAGGCTGATTGATCTAATAAATTTTCACGTAGATAAAGAGAAGGCGTTTTGTGTTTATTTTGTGCAAGAGTGATTCGTCAGTCAAAATAAGGCAAAGTTCCCCACGTTTCGGCAGAAACGGTTGATTAAACAGTGACATTTAATAATTGTAATTATCAGAGGCCTTGAGCCATAATTACAACACCAGAGGACAGCTCTGGTTTCAATTCATAAATGAGGATTTTGGTTAAGGAGTTAATTTTATCGGATTATGATTTTAATTATAATTCTTGATAAATATTTAATTAATCAATAATCTATAATTACAACACACAAAACCACAAACAAAGACCAAAATGTCGCACCACAACAAAAACAGCCGCTGGCAGCCCTCACATCACTATCTCCAGGGTTGCAATTATATATCAGTCTGAAACACTGAAAGTACTTCGATATTATGACGCAGAGTTATGCGGCATTGTAACCTACCCATGGCTTGGATGATGCCGTTTTTTTATCATAATTTGCGCACACCTCCCTGATAGTAGTGGACGACAGGTACTCTTTACCACCGTCAGAGTGTTTGCTGTCAACATAGAATGCAGAAGAAAAGCAGGTTAACAGCACGGTAGATGCAGCATGCTTGTTCTAGCAACAAGAGGAGGAAATATTGGCAAATTCAAGTCAAACGGTTCAAGTCCAAGTCAACAAAACAAAACGAATTTAGTAAAATCATTGGAAAATAATTTATTTTTACGCACATAAATGTTCGATTAAACTTTTTTGCAGGACAGTTATGTGACGCTATGTTTTAAAATTAGCAAAGCTATAACATACAGATTGCAAACTCCAAATCTATTTGTATGTTGCTAATAATAATAATATGTTCAGGCTTAAATATTTTGACTGTTTATGATAGACTCCGAACTCTTCAAACATATACTCTCAAAAAAACAACAGAACCCGGTGAGTCTCCGAAAAGAATTAAAAGATCAAGGGAGACAAAACAGACATATTTGTCTTTTATATTGTTAATATTTATTGTTAATATTGTTAATATTTATTGCAAGCGAGTTGAGAGAAATAATCTCATCAGGGCAAATGATACCTGCTGTGATCAGCACAACAAAAGTTAACTAACTGTAAGAGTCCTGAAAAGCAAGGGCAGAAGGCAACAGAAGGAACAAATCAGCAACTGGATCATTTATAATGATGCAGTGTAACAATCCCTGCATATTTCTAGCAACACAGCAGAGGATCAGTTTGCTTTTCCTCTTTTTCCAGCCAGTAGCACAAGCAATTTCCTCATTTAAATAGCGGTCTGCACCTGTTTTGCACCTGCTATCCATTGCACGCACAATCTTTGAAAATTGCATGCAACACACCCACTTATAGCACGTGCAATTTATTTATGGTATACGCAAATTAGCACCCGCTATTTGGGATCTTTGAAGATCAGGCCCTATGTGTTTTCAAAGTTTGAAACTAAACCTCATTGGGTCAAACAAGCACGCAAAACCACAAAGACTGGAAAAAAAGGACACCTGCACATGGGAAGCTGGCACCTGCCTTTGTAAAACTTACTTCCGAAGACTTAGGGCCTAAATGGATGTTTGGGAGAAAAAAGTAGAAATTACCAGTAGATAAGTGTGAGAACCTTTCAATATGGCAATATGAACTATTTAGAGGGCCATTCAATTACATATTCATTCGGGCCAGATTTTAAAACTAAGGCCATGAGCTGGCCCGGACATTTGCTGCAGACAGGAAGTAAAGGAACAACAAAAAAAAGATGTACTGACTTACATCTTTAATGTTAATAACTTCTTGTTACAAAAGTGCATTAAAACAAAATAGCCTAACTGTTCTTGAACCAAACACCATATACTTGAACTCTTTTTATCTGGATTTTTTAGAGCTGAAAGTCAAAGTGCATTAAAACAGTAACAGTGCAGTAAAATACTAAAACACCTCAACAGAAATTAGGGTGTTTGCAAAATATTTTCTTTTGATATGACAAATTTTGTTTGGTCCATATTTGGCTCCATCTGAGCCAGTCAGAGCTCATATGCATGTAATTAAAAAGTGTACAATATTAGCAGTTTTGTAGAGATGTTCTCTTTCCTTGAAATGAAATAAATGCTCTCCTCTGAGTATATCATGAAGTGTGTTTAACCCAGACTCACCAGTAACATTCACAGACTTCACCAGTCAATTTAAGTATTATCTATTTTACATTCTTGTATTTTTTTTTACATTGCATTTTTTATGCTTTCCTTACAATGCAATCTGTCGTGACATCGGTGATTTGTGATGAAGATGAGGAGACTTTGCAGAGTGTGGGAAAATCCAGCATTCTGCCAGTGCTGCAGTTGGTTGCAAAAAGGTCTAGTTTGACCAGATCAATGGCAGTTTTATCTCTGCCTTTTAATTCCACATAGAAGTCATTCAAATGCCTGCAGAAAGAAGACATCATCATCCAAAATGTAACTTTAGAATACAGTTTTTAGACTTGCCGTTAAAGAGGAAAATGATTATGTCCTCTCTGACATCATAGTATCGTTCCAGTGCATTGCCTTTGAAAGCAACTTATACCATTGTGCAACAGCAGATTGGGATGCTCAGCTGACACTTCTGACAGCAGCTGGCAGAATAAGTGATGTTGGAGGTTCAATGTAGAGAGGAAGAAACTAATTGTGGCCATCACATTGTCCATTGTAGTTTACGTTTACACACACAGTTTGATGCACAGTGCAGTGCAGGAATGTAAATGTGAGGTGCAACAGCAGACCAACATGCAGCCAAACCGCCAACTTTTCCAACCATGGATGGAGCCCCATCCATTACAAGCATGCAACATGCTGTATATCCAGATTGTTGTCTTTAAAAAAAGATGACATCTTTTCAAAAATGCTCCCTGTAGTGTGACCATCTAATGGCAGTAAACCCAGCAGTTGATCTTTGAAAATTTTGTAATCAAAGAAAAGGACATGCATAAAGAGTTGGGCTGTGTATCTGTGAACTCGTGTACTGCCACATGCATGACATCGGCTTCTCTCAGTTCTGTAAACAGCGTTTCAAAAATATCTGTGGCGAGAAGTTTGACTTTTAGAATATTTGACATTTCTGAGAGGGGTACATATTTAGCAGATGTTACACTTCACATTACCTTTTCACCAATTATCACTTCTTCTACAGCGGTCAGCATGCAGTCCTTCAGAGTTTCTGAGTCTGTAAAGGGCCGCTTCTTCTTTGACAGTATCCATGACATACTGAGGAAGGCTGCCATGGGCTGTTCTTGTGCTGTGCATGTTCATACCATATTCGCACAGCTCTGTGTGTAAGATGCGGACAATATCTTCACTTAAGCTGCCCTCTCCAGGGATTCCTCAGGATACTTTGCATGATTTTCTCTTGGGTGGCTCGGATTTTGGTTCCAGCCACTAGGGAGCAAGCACTAGAACAGGGGTCACGGATTAGCGGACCCAGGGGCCGTCCAATCTGGACCCAACCTGATTTTAAACATTTATATGTTACTGCAATGTTGTTCAACAGTGTTTAACTTAATTTGCACCGCATCTCATGTTAATATAGTATAGCCCTGCGGAGCGTCTTCCCCGGGCTGCACGTGATGCAAGTCAGGTAATAAGCTGCTTCAGTCAGGGCTGCTGCTACCCTAACCACAAAGTATTTTCTAATTTACTATGTAGATATAAACATTTTATTCCTGCCATCTGCCACGTCTGACTTTTGAACAGGCGCATTGGTCCGTGACATTCTGGTCTACACTTCAAGCCAGCTGGTGGCGGTAATGCACCACATCGTTGTATGTTGTATGTAAGTTACTAGCTTGGGAGCTCACGCTTGCTGATAGTACGATGACTTGGTGGTGCACAGTGGAGTGAATAAAAGAAGATGGCCTTATCAAAAACACATAAGGTGGACTATGAAACTCAATTTTTAAACACTTTAAAGATGAATGAACAGAAGCATATGGTCCCTTACAGCACAACAGTGAGCATACGAGTGTTCACTGAGTACACTGGATTTTGGGAAAACACAAAAAGCCTTTCACTGACTGGGAAATGATCACTTGGATCATGCGTGCATGGAAGCTGTGGCAGAAAAACTTTGAGATGGAAAAGAAGGACAACAACTTAAGGAAAAGGTGAAGTAAATTGCCCGCCTGTCACAAGCACAACAAGGAGAGCAAGTTGCACAGACCCATCTCAACTGAGCCATACAAAGTGTGTTTAATATTGGTATTTAAATTGGATTGCTCTCTTCTGTTCAGCATTTAATTTTATGGGCATATGAATAATTGATCAGTATATAAAAAAACAGGTGTTAATTAAATGTTAAATACAGATGAAAGAAAATATTTTTGTCTCTTTATTTGTTCTGATCCCTTGTGTGTATGGATGAGGGAGGGAATGAACATCCGGCTATTTTAATTGGGGAGCCCTGCACTAGAAAGTTGCTTTCAGGTTGGATGTGGTCCGTGGGCCGGCATTTAAATAGGCTTGATTTATAGGCTGTTTTTATAGTATAGAGTGCCAATAACTGTGTCCTGGCTACACTAGGTTCTGTTGTAATGGGTGACTTTTTATTTTGATACTGTGAATTACAACTGTTTATTTTTTTTTTTAAGTTTTTTGAAATTCATCACACAAACTTTTGTGCAATTGCAGAACTGCAAAAGAGACTGCAAAACAAAATAAAACTACATTTGGGGAAAGGTCATTTTTGAACATGGACATGCTTAGTGATTAAATGAAATAGTATAATACGAACAGTATAACACAGTAAGTATCTGATGAAAAACAAGAACACTCCACAGCGAACTCAGTCTTTTTTCATTCAGCTCAACTAATTCAGTGCTAATTCAAATAATGTCACAGCTGTTTTGCTATTTTCCAGATAATTTTAGGCTTTTTTGGGGGCCTCAGAAGTGCATGACTGGGAAATTGTTAACTCCAAAAATATTCCTAAAACATATTTAGGATGTTAGATGTGGCACACTGAATCCTGCAAACAAAAGCACACACAGTGGGTCATGCCTCACAAAAAAGAACTAGATAAGTGCCTAAACAGGGGCCAAAGGGCTGTTCTCAACTGCATGAGAACGACTTTAGGAACATTCCGAATTATTGCTCCAATAACAAACCTGCAGACATGGCGAAAATGGTAATTAGAGAGAGAATTTAAAGTGTCTAAAGTTTAAAGATCTAAAACAAATGGAAGTTAAATACTTGACGATTTTAGGCATGGACCTTAAACAGACATCCTTTATATATATGTATATATATATATATATATATATTATATATATATATATATATATATATATAATACAGAGAGAGAGAGATGAACAGATTAGCTCTGTAGAAAAAATATCATTGAAGTGAAGCCAGTTTTATCTTTTAATGATTTTAAACGGGTGATTCACCCTTTCATTAGCTCCCAACTGTATTACTATAACTGTTGGCGTTAACCAGGCCGGCTCTCACGTTTCTTAACATGAACAGAGAAGCATATCACCCCAGTGCTTGCTTCTCTTCATTGGCTTTCTGTTCGTTTTAGAATTGATTTAACGTTTAATTGATTACCCATAAGGCCCTGACTGGTAAGGCTCCTATTTACCTTACCTCCTGAGGCCTTATGTTCCCTCTAGATCTCTTAGATCTAATGATCATTTTCTTCCAGTAAGCATAGCCCTAGATCCCAGCCCACAGGTCTCCACCAACCCGTCTGCATTTCTAACAGATTTTCCCCACTCAGCGACACACCTGCTGAGAAGCCGACTCTGGTAATTGGCAGCTCCATAGTCAGAAACGTGGCACTAGAGACACCAGTGACCATAGTCAAATGTCTGCCAGGGGCCAGAACGGGCGACATCAAATCCTACCTAAAACTACTGGCTAAGGATAAGCGTAAATACAGTAAGATTGTTATTCACGCTGGCTGTGATGATACCCGGTACGTCAATCAGAGGTCACCAAAGTTAGTGTTCCTGTTCGTTTTAGAATTGATTTAACGTTTAATTGATTACCCATAAGGCCCTGACTGGGAAGGCTCCTATTTACTTGAGCTCCTGAGGCATTATGTTCCCTCTAAATCTCTTAAATCTAATGATCATTTGCTACCAGTTTTCCTGATTTCAAGGCTGGTACACAGAGGTGATTGGTCCTTTTCTGTTGTAGCTCCTGTGGAACCAGCTCTCCATCAGAAAGGCTTCAACTCTTCGTGTTTTTAAGTCTCTTGTGAAAACTAATTTGTACTTACTGTCTTTTAATACAGGAAGTTTACGACTTATGGTTGTATTTTGTCTTGTCATGTTTTTTATGTTACATGTTTTCAAAAGTAAACATCACAGATACTGGAGAAAAACCAGCTGATGTACAAATGGCTACCATTTATGAAAGCAGGCTATTTTTACATTATACATACGCAGAAAACACAGGAGTCTAACCTTCTCCAAGTGATTGATCAACAATACAGGTCAGCTTGGTAAGTCCACCTAAGTGTTCTGATGTCACTTCATTCATGCAAACTGGGTTAAACTATGCAAATGCATAAACTAATAATTAATAATCATTATTAGTCTGTAGTATTCACCAGAGCATGTGTGCATGTATGCATTGTATGACTTAATTGCAGTAAACAGTGAAAGTGTTTGGTGCAGTTTGTTAAGTAGGATACACTATGGACTCAAACACTATATGAGAATCAAGCAAAATAGAGTGTTTTTGCAATAAACAAGAATTAAGAGCAGTTGTTAATCTTTAAGGTACATCTTTAAGTAAATGGGGAAAGGCTTTAGAGTAATCGGTCTCTAAGGCTACATTAGCAGTCCCTTCTGCTCTTAAGAGATGCCTCACATTTAAAGCCAAGCAGAACAGTTTTATTCTAAGAGAGATATGAAAGGGAAAGAGACCATCTCTGTCCACACGCACACACACACACACACACACACACACACACACACACACACACACACACACACAGACACAAACGTCTATTTTGTTTATTTACTGTTTATTAGAGATATGATCAGATGGGTCCATTGCATCACATTTAAATCTTCTCAGCAGCAGGTAAAACAATGACTGCTCAGGTGTTTACATCAGCCATTCTTGCTTCAGGTAAGGGAATTCTATTTTTGAGGCCGTACACTACAAGGCTGGGATTTTGATGTTGCTTTTAAGTTTTGATCCGTATTTGTTTTCATTTGTGTGGTTAGATCACAGGTGTCAAAATCTAGTCCCCGAGGGCCGGTGTCCTGCACCATTTAGATGTGTCTTTGCTTAAATGAAATAATTGTGTCATTAACAGGACTCTATGCAGCATAACTGAATGGTGATATGGTAATTCAGCCATTTTATTTAGGTGTGTTTAACCAGTGACACATTGACATGTTGCAGAACACCGTTCCTTGAGAGCTTGAGTTTGACTCCCTGGCTTAGAGACTACTGCTGGGCAAAGCCATTGCCTGTTTACATGTGTAGTGTACAATACCTCAAGTAAATTTGAGCGAACTATGTCAGATCAGAAAAACGATACGCGTTTTCTTGGTAGAGCTGTTTCAGGGGGAGATCTGCTTTTGCTTCAAGGTTAAGAATTACAGGCACAAACTCACATTAGACAACGGCAAATACTTCAATTCAGTTTATTTATATAGCGGCAATTCACAACACATGTCGTCTCAAGGCACTTCACAAAAGTCAGGTACATACATTCCAATTAATCCTAACCATTGAACAGTGCAGTCAGAGTTAGTTATTTATTCAAATTGGATAAAAAGTTTTTCTGTCTAAGGAAACCCAGCAGATTGCATCCAGTCAGTGACTTGCAGCATTCACTCCTCCCGGATGAGCATGTAGCGACAGTGGACAGTCACTGGCGTTGACTTTGCAGCAATCCCTCATACTGAGCATGCATGTAGCGACAGTGGAGAGGAAAAACTCCGTTTTAACAGGAAGAAACCTCCAGCAGAACCAGGCTCAGTGTGAGCGGCCATCTGCCACGACCGACTGGGGGGTAGAGAGAACAGAGCAGAGACACAAATAGAACAAAGAAGCACTGATCCAGGAGTACTTTCTATGGGAAGGAAAAGTAAATGTTAATGGATGTAGCTCCTTTAGTCGTTTCACCTAGAAAGAAAGAACTAATAAACTCTGAGCCAGTTTTCAACGTTAGAGTCCGAAAGAGAGCACATAGAGTTAGTTACAGTAAAAGCTCAGTCAATCGCCATGTCTAGGAGAGAGAAAGGGTTAAACACTGAAACACAGGGCCATGTGGACCATCGGTAGAGGGTGAGCATTAAGTTGTTGCCAGCAGAAGCTTGGAGGATTCCCCTCTCCAGAAAGGTGTCACAGGTAGACACAGAGTCAGGCCAGGTGTAGCTTTTAGGAAGAGGAAAGAGAGAGAACAAAGATAAAAGCTGAAATAACAGCAAATAAAGCAAAATTGGAGAGTAGTGTGAGAATGTAGCCAGGAGGGTGAAAGTGGTCATTATGTCCTCCAGCAGCCTAAGCTATAGCAGCATAACTACAGAGATAGCTCAGGATAACCTAAGCTAACTATAAGCTTTATCAAAAAGGAAAGTTTTAAGCCTAGCCTTAAAAGTAGACAGTTTGTCCATCTAGAGCCCACTGATGGCCATTGTTATACTAAAAACCACAACGATTGGGATACCTCTCTCTTTCAGATTGATTATAACTATTGGAAAAGAGAGGGGGTCATACAGGTAGCAGAAATGGAGGGTGTGTTTGCACCTCAGCTATAACTGAGCCGGTTTTGGCTAAACCTGATTCCCCCTTACTCCATCCAACAAGGGGAGAAGAAGACGGAGGTAAAATAAGGAAGATAGCTCAGGATAACCTAAGCCACTCTAACTATAAGCTTTATCAAAAAAGAAAGTTTTAAGCCTAGCCTTAAAAGTAGACAGTTTGTCCATCTAGAGCCCACTGATGGCCATCGTTACACTAAAAACCACAACGATTGGGAAACCTCTCTCTGTCATATTGATTATAACCATTGGAAAAGAGAGAGGGTACAGGTAGCAGAAATGGAGTGTGTGTTTCACCTCAACCATAACTGAGCCGGTTTTGGCTAAACCTGACTCCCCCTTACTCCATCCAACAGGGAGGGAAGAAGACAGAGGTAAAAATAAGGAAGATAGCTCAGGATAACCTAAGCCACTCTAACTATAAGCTTTATCAAAAAGGAAAGTTTTAAGCCTAGGCTGCCTCATGGACTAAAACTGGGAGCTGGTTCCACAGGAGAGGAGCCTGATAACTAAGGGATCTGCCTCCCATTCTACTTCTAGAGACTCTAGGAACCACCAGTAAACCTGCAGTCTGAGAACAAAGTGCTCTGTTAGGAATATATGGAACAATCAGATCTCTGATGTATGATGGAGCTAGATCATTAAGGGCTTCATATGTGAGAAGGAGAATTTTAACAGGGAGCCAATGAAGGGAAGCTAAAATAGGAGAAATATGATCTCTCTGTTTTTAATTTTCATCAGAACTCTTGCTGTAGGATTTTGAATCAGCTGAAGGCTTTTAACTGCGTTTTGTGGACATCCTGATAGTAAAGAATTACAATAGTCCAGCCTTGAAGTAACAAATGCATGGACTAGTTTTTCAGCGTCACTCCTGGACAGGATATTTCTAATTTTGGCAATGTTCCCGAGATGAAAGTCCAATTTTGCATTATTTGCTGTTATTTCAGCTTTTAACTTTGTTCTCTCTCTTTTCTCTTCCTAGAAGCTACACCTGGCCTGACTCTGTGTCTACCTGTGACACCTTTCTGGAGAGGGGCATCGTCCAAGCTTCTGCTGGCTACAAGCTTCTGCTGGCTACATACATGCATGTTCAGTATGAGAGATTGCTGCAAAGTCAACGTGAGTGACTGTCCACTGTCTCTACATGCTCATCCAGGAGGACGGAATGCTGCAAATCACTGACTGGATGCAATCTGTTGGGTTTCCTTAGACAAAAATACTTTTTATCCAATTTGAATGAATAACTAACTCTGACTGCACTGTTCAATGGTTAGGACTAATTGGAATGTATGTACCTGACTTTTGTGAAGTGCCTTGAGATGACATGTGTTGTGAATTGGCGCTATATAAATAAACTGAACTGAATTGAATTGAATTGAAATTTAAATGACATGTCCTGGTCAAAAATAACACCAAGGTTTTTTACTTTATTATCGGAGGTCAATTTAATCCCATCCAGGTTAAGTGATTGACTAAGCACAACAAGCTTTCTTTTTCTTGTTGTTTCTTTTTTAGAGACTCCGGTCCAAAGATGACAACTTCTGTCATGTCTGAATTTAGAAGCAGAAAATTTTAAGTCATCCAAGTTTTTATGTCTTCAAGACATGCTTGTAGTCTATCTAACTGGTTGGGCTCATTAGGATTTATGGATAAGTAAAGCTGAGTATCATCAGCGTGTGAACAACAGTGAAAATTTATTCTATGCTGCCTGATAATTTTACCTATTGGAAGCATATATATAGTAAAGAGAATTGTCCCAAGTACTGAACCCTGTGGTACTCCACAATTAACCCTGGAGTTTAAAGATGATTTATCATTTACATGAACAAACTGGAATCTGTCAGACAAATAAGATTTAAACCAGCCTAGCGCTGTTCCCCTGATCCCTACAGCATATTCCAGCCTTTCTAAGAGAATATTGTGATCGACTATCAAATGCAGCACTGAGATCTAACAGAACCAGTACAGACACAAGGTGTGTAAATGCTCACACATTTGATTAGCAATTATTTTCTCAAGAATTTTAGATAAGAATGGAAGATTGGATATAGGTCTGTAATTTATGAAGTCATCTCAATCAACCGAAGGTTTCTTAAGTAAAGGTTTAATTACAGCTACCTTAAAAGCTTGTGGTACATATCTATTTACTAAGGATAAATTAATCATATCTAAAATGGGGCTGGTAATCAGAGGGAACACTTCCTTAAATAATTTGGTTGGGATTGGGTCTAACATACAAGTTGAAGGTTTAGATGAAGCTAATATTTCTGATAACTCAGGAAGCTCCACAGGATCAAAACAGTCCAAACACAGATCAGGTTCTACAGTTATTTCCAATGTTGTCTCACTTGCTGAAGATGAAGTAATCATCTTCTGGAGTATGTCAAAGATTTTCTTTTTAATAGAATCAATTTTATTTAGGAAGAATCCCATAAAGTCATGACTGCTGAGAGCTAAGGGAATGGATGGCTCAACAGAGCTATGACTCTGTGTAAGTTTGTGCATGTTGCTCCCCAACATCTGTTTCTAAGTATTAGAAAATAAGATTAATATTCATTATGATTATTACAATAAATTTCTATTAAATACAAAATTATTTGTTTTAAAGATTCTCATTGTACTCTCAAATAACCTTAAAGCTAATTTTCTGTAGCCACTGATGCACATGAGGAGTTTCTGAGAGATATTATAGCAAGAATGTTATACAGAGTTCTGCAGCTTGCCAGCATGTAGATCAAAGGCATCTTGTATCATGAATAATAACAGTCAAACACTCCTGCTGCCTGGCTTGACAATAAGCTTGTATACAAATTGAGCCATCTTGTTAAAGCAGATTGCTTTTGTATGTTCCACACAGTCCTTATGTCTGCATCTTAGCAGACACAAAGGACTAAACAGGAAGATAACACACTAAAAGGAGACTGGGTTGTGCACAAATCAAGCTGCTTTCCAAACAGCAGACTGCAGGCAGGATGTGGTAGAAGTCTGATTAAAAGGTACTTTAATGCTCTCTGCATTCAACAAACATCTTTTCAACCCAACTAATTCTACGTTATTGACAAGCAAAGCAAAGAAGCTCTTTTCTCTATTGAATACATAGCTGTAATACACCCTCCTACAACCAATCAGTCAGCTCCTTCTTTCTAAAATTGAAATCTCAAAGCTTTAGTGCAGCACGCATTCTGTGACATTTACACAACATTTTAGCAGATTCTTGTTATGCATTTATTCATCAGTTCATTCATTTAACTGCTCATGAATACCAATGTGATGGGTGACCTGTCATATCATACCTTACTACTCTATGGGTAATTCTTCCACTGAGGTTGGTGCAGTCTTTTCTCATGCATATACATCACCCCAATAAGGAAATAAGCAGCAAGGAACATCAGACGAAAGTGCTGCCATTGAATTAAAGAGGAGGATTTATTTCTTGTTAGAATTCATGCTGCACTGCCCAGTGTTTAAATGAGAGTTCAGTAGGTGGGATGATTGTTGAGAAAAGGTTGATGGGCTATGACACCATCTTCCTGTGCAGTTCAATGGTAATTAGGGTGAAGTTAAATTCTTCTGTACTCAAACGCTTACAGGAAAGTTTTTTTTTTACCAGATTTTATTGTATTGTATTGTATTGCATTGGTTTATTTGTCATATGCAGGTTAACACAGTCAAAAATGCAATGAAAGGCTTGGGATAAGAAGAACCGTTCAACTCACTATAAAAACAAAAGTACTAATTGCGTGCAATAAAAATAAATACACATCGTGCAGCAGCAATAAGCTAATAAAGTGTTTCCGCTGTAGGGAGTATTTGACTGGTTTGGCAATCAGCAACTTTTAATAATTATGATTAATAATTAACAATTACTAATAAAATCATTAATAACGTTGGAATGTTTATTTTAGTCAAACCAACCAATCTGGCACCACTGTAGGGTAACAGTTATTGGTTTGGCTATCAACAACTATTAATAATTACGATTAACAAATTAACAGTTATTAACCAAGTTATTAGTAAGGTTAGAATATATATTTTAAGTAAGATTAACAAATCGGGGCAGAGACTAAATGTACATCCTTCAATCAAACGAGGTGTGAAAATTTTGACAGGTGGCGGGACTTCCGGTAGGGGACATCCTAAGGCGGGACTTTCCGGTGACGTAACCGGATGTTGTCATTAACCGGATGTTGTCATTAACCGGATGTTGTCATTAACCGATGTTGTCATTACGGCGGGACTTCCGGCGGCGTAAACCGGATATGTCATAACCGGATGTTGTCATTAACCGGACGTTGTCATTAACCGGATGTTGTCATTACGGCGGGACTTCCGGCGGCGTGACCGGATATTGTCATTAACCGGATATTGTCATTAACCGGAGTGTTGTCAATTAACCGGACGGTTGTCATCACAAGAAGCGAATCTTTCTAATTGTATGTTTTTAGATGTTTTTAACATTAAAAAAACAAAAACATGTAGTTTCTCCATATTAAAAGGTCACTCAGGTTAATGCAGGCACGTCACACAAAATTCTAAGAGAACCTGACAGAATTGTAAATTCATTTTAGCTGATTTTAGTTACCTTAAGCTTCTCTTTTGTTTCATCTTAGAGCAATAGTTATTTAGGATTTAGAGAAAAACAGTTGTCTCCTCATCCCACGTGGGAGCCATAGGTTGTATCCTGTAGGTGTGGTCTATGTTAAACGTCTCAAGAAAACTGAAAAATAAATTATAAAGTCCTCAGACATGTCACTGTTTATTGAATTAAGCAGACATGCGCAGCTGTTCATGTGTAATATCTCAGACAAAAGTCTTCACACTGACTGTAGTCAAAGTAATAAGCTGACCGTGCTCCTCCGTGACCAAAGTGTCGAGCATTGTCTCAGTCAATACACATCCGCTGTTAATGAATAGGTGATCAGACCTCAGACATGTCACTGTTTATTGTGAATTGTCTCAGACAAAGTCTTCACACTGACTGTATTCAAAGTAATCAAGAGGACTGTTCTCTTTCCTGACCAGAGGTGGTCTCTGACAATTCACATCCCTGTCTATTGAATTAATGTGTCTGCGGCTTTGCTGAGGTGTCTCAGAGGGTAATGTGGTCAAGGGGCGTAACCATGCACGTTTATCTGATCTCGTCATTGGAAAACAGAGAAGGGTGGCATAGTCAATCATTTCTGGTTCTATGGAGAGACACAACGCCAATCTTTACTGGGAGATCGGCTTCAAATCTGGTAGCTAAAAAGTTTATGTTTTAACCAGTTACACTGAATATTTTGTAAGAACACTTGTAAAGAGAAACAAAAAATATCGGAACATATTTCAGAAACGAAGAAGGTGGTGAAACATTCTGCTTCTATCGAGAAATAACAACGCAATCTTCAGTAGTAAGTATTCATCTGTAAGAATTTCCTTAAGTGTTTGTGAAAATGCTCGCTGGATAATAATAATGTTTAACTTCTATTCTTTAGAATCCACGTGACAAACTGAATGGTATCGTTTTAACACAATCCGACAATGGTAATTATTAACTGCAAACACACATCTGGTTTAGTCAACTGGTGAATGCTATTTTGTGATTAAAAAATAAATGAAATAAATTCTACTTACAGATTTTAACGAGAGGCGTATTCCTGAACGTTGGAGAGGTCAGCGTTTGTAACCGTCTGCCTCCGAAAAAATCAAAGTTGAGACGGAACTTGTCTTTAGAAAGACAATCCGATCCCAGCTAAAATATCCATGAAGGAGAGGGTGAAGCCATTCATGCGCCACAATCCCCTAACCGTGGCGCCAGAAAAATTAACAGGTCCAGAAGAGGAGAGTAAGTAAAAAAAAAAAAAAAAAAAAAAAAACCAAAAAAAAAAAACCAAAAAAAAAAACAAATTAATAATATATATTTTCTTATGCATATGTTTTCACGGGTGTATGCGATATTGCAGATTTGTTTTTAACGGTGAATAAATATTTTACAGATATATCGAATGATCTAATCCAGAACCCAAGCCTGGATAACATTCAGCTGAACGGTACCCGTTCAGTGCAGGAAAGAGTTGGAATCGGCCGAACCGTTCAAATACCCCGTATTATCAAATTCTGTTCTGTCCAAATCTTCAGAGAAACCAGATTTTTTTTTTTTTTCAAAAGACCTGCAATGTAAAGTAACTTTTGTTTCACGGAATATCTTAAAATTGAGGAAAAAAGACAGCGACTTTGTGCTTTGTATACCAGGGCGAAGCTTGTTAAGAGGTTTAATGAATGGTACGTTTAAATTCTTCTTATACTCATTCACCTACCGAAATTAGTTGTATATTTCATTATTTCTTTTTTTCTTATCTTTCCAGAGCCAACGTTGATGGTGGAGAAGATTTCATCAAGACCCGGGACAGTAAAAGCGCAGACAGAGAGCTTCCCTTATCCTACGTGACCGTTGTAATAAAAGCATCAAGTTTAACGCTTTTGGCAGCATGCCAGACTCTGTTACTGAAACATTGCGCTGATATCAAGGTAATTTAAAAAAACTGATCCCTGGGTCTTCTTCTTCTTCTTCTTCTTCTGATACTCATGTTAACATGGATAACCAGATCACACATGCGCTGAATGAGATAAGGAATGTTGTTGCTCAGCTCAGTGAAAAATCCCCGTTAATGCAGAAGTAGCAATAACATCGGGTTAAATTGCCTCTCCGCCTAACAACAATTGAAAATGTAATAAATCAAAATCTGTCGGTGACTTTTTACGCTCATTAGAAAACAGGCTGTGAAAGATTTAAATAGAGCACCGTCTCCACCCAGCATTCATCACAATGAATCAGCTGACATACAATACCTTCAAACGTCACATGCTGCTGATCATACTGGGCAGCATGGCGGTCATTTCAATCCAGAGGTTGCAGTCAACCCTGATCAGACCGAGGCAAATCCTCCTGGGAATGTTGAACGTGAACGTTTAATAACATTGAAATAAGGAGACCTTTCACCATCCCACCTTTCAAATGAATCAGCTGACATACAAATACCTCAACGTCACATGCCCGCTGATTCATACTGGGACAGCATGGCGGTCATTTTCAATCCAGAGGTTGCAGTCAAAACCCTGATCAGACCGAGGCAAATCCTCCTGAGACTGTTGAAAGTGAACGTTTTAATAACATTGAAATAAGGAGACCTTCACCATCCCACCTCCCTGCCCTGGTAATGTCCCTGATCTCGCTGCAGTCTAATATAAACATCATGCGTATTCTCACTGAGTTAGCTCATACTGCAAGATCTTTAGCCAGACGTAATGATGTTTTACAGCTAGAATTAGTCGGAGGGAAAAGTCAACCGTAACATCACGTTTTTCGTTACCGATGATGGAGATATGATTCTGCTTGCTTTTGAGGATTTTATAGATGAGTTAGTACAGTCCAACGCTGAAAATGCCTGCAGATAATAACCTGGAATTTGTTCTACAGGTAGTTACAGACCTGCAGGAGGGTCGAAACGTAAGGTTAAAGGAACGTTAGACTGTGAACTGATTAATAAGAAAAAAACGTCACCTGTATATTGTAGATAATACCGGTAATCAGTTATGCTTTGCCATCAGTCTTGCACACGTCTCTGACCCTAACCCTTAATGATAATCAGGCTTTAGAGCTTGGTAGGATGTGGCAACACAGGGTTGGTTTTAGATGATCAGACAGCAGTAACTTTCAGTGACATTGGTTAAATTGAAAACATTCTAAAGAGAAAAATTGTAGGTTCACAGAACCGATACAGGCTCTACAGCTTCGTGTTAAATTGAAAACCAGTTTCCTGATCGATCAAACCCTCTCTTCCTGCTGTTATTTCAAGGTCACTACTATGGGAGAAAAAAATCTCAAGGTTTTACAGGATCGAGATACATCTGTGGCATATTGTTACGGTAGCTATGAAAAGCCAGGACACACACCACTGTGAAGGCTATTGTCCAGTTTGTCACTCATACCAGTGTATGCATGAAAATTAGCGAACCTGTTCGCCTGTGCAGGTTGTCACAGAATCTGTCGTAATTCTTCATGTTTCAGTAGACACAGGGAACCCCGTAACAGACCTAGTGCTGGACAGGCCTATGAGTGACTGTGAGTTGGTAAAACTGTGCAAAGGTGTGCAACAGGATATACGTTATTCCAATCAGCAGGCAGGATAAACCACACGTGTGTAAATGTAAAATGCCGTATTTGTGGTGAGAATATAACCTCCTGATTTAGATGTGACGTGCGATACTTCATCTGTGTTACATTCAACCGGCCAGCCCTGTAATCAGTTAGATGATAAACTGATTTTTTTTTATGATTTTGAATGCTTCATCGATGACAACGGTGTTGCACACCCCCTATCTGGTCTGTGTTAAAACAATTGAAAAGGTAAGGAATGGCATGCTTATGGATTGAATTGCACCCCAAAAATTTCTTCTTCCATTTCAGGAGACCGATGTACAGAGGCTTTACCCTTAATAGCGCACAACGCACGTGGGCTATGACAGCTACCTGATTCTCAGTGCTATGCTGCAGGTAGACCATTAAAACCCTCATCTCATCATGCAGGGAAGTAAAGTTCTCTGTTTAACCGACCCTGATTACTCCACTTGAACAACGTCTCCAGTATGTGGGGTCCTTTCCTCCTCCATCCTCCTACGCTGTAGAAAACGCATGAGCCTTCAAGAACAACAGAGTGTTTAACAGTTGGTACAGAGAAGCAAGCAAAGGGGTCTTTGATTTCGAGAAGGTGAAGCTCTGTTGTTTTGTAAAAATGATGTGACATTCTGTTTCAAGTTGTGTTAAATTCAGGGATGAGTTCTTTAAGGAAGACAAGTGTGGATCCGCTTAAATGCGTCACGATAGCCTCAGCCTGCATGAAGGTTTTTGTAACCAATTTCCTTCCTCCTAAAAACTTGGCCATCCCCTCACCTCTGGGACTTACAGGCGTAGTAGTAAGACGTTTTTCCCCAGCGCGTCCATTCAATGGCTTGCCTGGATTGCAGACAGCAGAAAAATAGACATTGAACATGCCTTAAACCAAAGGGAAAAGAAAAATCGGCCGTATTCAGTCGATGGATATGCAGAGATTAACGGTGTCAAAGTTGCGTTTGAATTTTACGGCTGTTTTTCCACGGCTGTAAATTGTTTTATTCACCTCATGAAAAGTGTGTCCTTGAGAGGGTGCAGCATTTGAACAGTTTCCGCAGGCCACTGTTGAGAGAAGCAAGGTACTCCAAATGTGTATGGCCTTTGTCTTGAGGTTATTTGGGAGCATGAGTGGACTGAAGAAAAAATCAAACCAGGGGGTGATCAGCTTTCTGAGAGAGTTTAATGCACTCCGAACCGCTATCAATCCCGAGATGCTCTGTATGGTGGCGGCACCTGCCACTATGAGGTTGAGGTACACAGCGGGGCCAGCTGAAAACTGTAACATATGTGGATTACATCTTTGCTACCCTATGTAAATTGCTAACTGCGTCTTTCCCCTCGGGCACCCTACCCATCATTTACAAAGATTTTGATGACCCCAGCAGCTACTTTGGCATCATCAAAGCTGTGGTGTGACCCCCCACGAGGTCTCTTTTTTTCCCTGTTTTGCCCTACAGAACATCCCCAAGGTAAAACTTGTGTTTACTAACTCTGCCGCACATGTGCTGAAATAAATAACCAGTCTGGTCCTGCAGGCATAATGATGAGGACAGAGCTCTGACGGAGTGTCGGTGAGTGGAGAGTTTTGTAAAGCCCTGCACAGTGTGGTTATCGTCTTCGCTAAAATCAGTGAAGTTTTGGCATTTTGAGAAGAGCAGTGACACAATCTTTAAAGGTTACATTCATTGCTTTTTAAAGGGAAAGCAGGAGGCTTCAGGGTACCCTTCTGAAGCGGTGGATGAGGAGAGCAGGTCAAAGTATGTAGCAGACTACAAAACTCAATCAGGGTATCCAAATTAGACGCAGGCAAAATCGAGGTGAACCATGCCAAAAGACAGGTTAGCAAAACTGTGTTTAAAAACAGCTTTTGGTGGGAAAGTTTGCACAGCGAAGTGATCTGTCTCAGACCACAGTCATCATAACCTGATGAGTTTTTCAGCTTTATGTTCTCGAGCAAATATAGGGTTAACTACTTCCATTTCTTCAACCCTGAAATGTGGAGTGCAGTGGACCTACAGCAAACGTGTCATCTCTCCCCCGAGCAAGGTAAACAATGTGTTTATTGCAGCATTCACCACCGCTTATGCGTACGTTAAAACTTCTCAGCAGCAGCATGGAGCAATTGCAGGACAGATTGATTTATATTGATACGGACAGTTTGAATTTATGTGACAAAAAGTGGCGAGACTCCTTTGCAGCTGGGGAAATTATCTGGTTGATCTTACAGACGAGCACGGGGAGACAGCATTTTAGAGTTGCATCAACAGGACCCAAGAGTTATGCATACCACACAACAAAAACAGAAAAAAATTAGTGATACGTGCTAAAGGGCTCACTCAGACACATGACTGCAGCGAGAGGGTCAATTTTGACAGCACAAAAGGGCTGGTTGATGGGCTACTTAGCAGGATCTAGTGAGGGTGCATTGAATCTCCACAGCACACGATCAGGAGGGATAAAAGAGATTCCGCTTAAGAAATGCTGAATGTGGTTAAAAGGTTTCGGTGGTGTATGACAAGAGATGCCCTTTTTCTGACGGGACAACTTTGCCTTTTGGTTATTAGAGTATAAGAGAGAAAGATAAAATAAAATAAAAAAAAATTAAATAAAATAAGGAAAATGTTGCATTCTGCCGATTTACAGGAGATTGATTTTGATCCTAGATTTAGACGCCTTCTCATGTATTGATTATTGGACCCACGGCTGCGGGAAAACGTTTTTTGTTAAAAGTGTTTTGCAAAAATTGTAACCATGTCATGGATGTTGTTCCAGAAAATATTGTGTGTAATTTACACTCTTTCAGCCCATGTATGCTGAATTGCAGAAGATGAATAAAAATATGAAAAATTTGTGGGAAGGATTGCCTCCTCTCTTTTGAAGATGAAAAAACTGTTCCTCCGCGATCAGAATCATCTGATCATATTAGACGACGTAATAGCTCAAGCCTCAGATGATGAAAACGTGATGAAGGTCTTTACCCAGTTTCGTCACCATCGTAATATGAGCGTTATGATGTTGACTCAGAATGTTTTATCAGGGAAAAGTTCAGTCGCACTATTAGTTTGAACTGTAATTATATGGTCTTGTTAAGAAACCCGAGAGATAAACTGCAGCTGAATATATCTGCCCGCAATGTTTCCATCACAAAGGGTGTCTTCCTTGAGAGTTTTGAAGATGCAACAAGAGAAGCTCATGGTTATTTAATCATCGATTTCACACCTACCTGCCCAGAACATTTCAGACTGAGAACAGGCATACTTCCTCACCAGTGGCCTGCTGTGTACGTGGCCCAAAACAAAGTAAGGTCATCAAGTGTCTGGCGCGTATAAAGAGGAATGTGCATTATTCAGAGCTCTGTACCAAGGCAGTCCACAGAAACGTAAGAGATTATCGCACCACTGCTCACCCGATTTTCTTCAGGCTCTGTGTGAGATTCTCTGAATATTTTAAAAGGTAACATTAAACTATCGCCCTATCAACACCCGGAAATTGAAGAAGCAGAGAAAAATCATCAGACTGTTGGCTGATAAAAGAACTGGTATAAAATGTGTAAACAGTTGGCTCTCAAAAACCAGGGAGGGGGTTTTATTTCTCCCCATCCTGACAGCTCTTGCCCCCTTGATCGGATATAGTATGGGTGGATCATCAGGAGATAATGTCTCTCAGAACATCGCAGAAGATGTTGCTCATTTCCCCTCAATCAATTCAAGCGTCTGACCCAGTCAGACACGCTCACCTAGCCAGACAGAACGGCGGAGGAAAATTTGGATGCTGAAATGAGAGCAATATTGAATAACCCCGGTTTGACTTCTTATGAAAAAAATAAAAAATATGATGCGCTTTTGCAGAGTATTCACCTACTCAAGCAGGGTGGTAAAGAAGAACCACGGGTGAGTTGACGCTTGCAGCGTGACACATTGAGCGCAGCTCCAGAGCATGAGCAGCAGGAAGAAAAAACATGGGCCCGGGGCATGACATGTGGCTTCTGATCAGATTGTCTAGATGTGCTGAAATAGCTGCCAAAGCATAAACGAAAAAATGCTGAGTACATTTTTGAAGATAATTATCCGAGAGAAGTGGGGTGGATTCGCGAGAGAATTTGTATTTAAAGGACATGCTGTAAAGGGCGTTCCCATATGTTGACTTGCTGAAAAAATCTCATGCTACCGTTTAAAAAATAATCTGGAGAAAAAAAACCACTGTTACCCCAAGGGATGGTCAGACTTTCTGCATACTTTGTCAGAGGTAAAACATCCCAATATCTTCAGTCAATAAACCCTTAGCTCCGTGATGAATATAGACGGCTCAAAACAAGAGGGAGACGGATCATTTATAAAGTGCTGAAGCATTCCCTAGCATCTAAGCAGAGGAGAAAAAAAGGCCAGATAAACTCTTTTCCCCATTGGTCGAGATCGAGCAGGAAGGACCCTAAAAATACTAGCGTGAAGCAAAAAAGTCTCTTCGTAAAACAAATGCCTCCCCGAGGATTACATTTTCATCATCATAAGCAGTTATAAGAAAATGAGACATGTAACTATTTCTTTCATTCAATAAAATCTTTTTGATATCTTTTCATGTCTAGCATCATGCTTACTTCACACACACACACACACAGAGATACATTTACATGGAGAATTTAAACAAAATTGAAAATCAGGAAATAAACAAAAAAATAGACAATTTAAATTCCATAACAAATCCTGAAACATCGCCAAAGCCATGCATGCACTGTGAGTGGAAAATGCAGAACTCTAGATTAATGACACATTTCTCGGTATTTCTTTACAAAGTTAGATACCATTAATATCATTCTTAAAAAACACATCTACCAGTGTATTTAGGGCACAAACAACTTGCTGCACAGTGATAAAACGCAGCTGTTTATTATGACCAGAGATATAGATACAATGATGACCGCATACCGTGGACAGGAGTATTTGTGAAGCTGGTTATTGTTTACAATATTTTTTGAGGAAATCGTCATTTAATACAAATGTTTACGATGCTGGGCACGGTAGAAATCAAAATTCGAGGGAACCCGTAAGAGTCAAAACAAGCTGGCTTCGCCATATCTTCCAGTAGTCAGAGGCCAACCAAGTGTTCTCGAGGCTATGTGTGAAGGATGTTGTGTTCACTATAAAATAGGCCGGCCCCTGTGAATGTCTCCCCCCCCCCGCCCAGCCCGGCAGCGGTAGCTGTTACTCACGCCCATACACCGTAAAACAAACTCCCAGCACATGAGCAGATAGGTCCTCAATTTCATGATTATTCTGATTAGATTAATGAGTAATCCAACCAAGCACACGTCCTCTTTGAATCAAATTCTAAAATAGAGTCATAACAAGCGTAGATGACACGTGGTTGTAATGAGGGCAAATGGTTGCTGAATCGCATTTCCAACTAATGATTCCCGCTGGAAAGTGGAGATAGCATGTACATCTGTGTCCTCACCCGGGTTAAGATTAAACGCGAATAGGAGAGTATCCATGATTAAAATTCTGACGTGTTATGCTCAGCGGAAGATCTTTTAGATTTCGTCCTGTAGCCGCCCGTAACCAAGTTGTAATACTCGCTCACTGAATTGCTTGGTTAAAATTGGGCTGGAAGCCTTAGAGGAATTAGTCTACGATTCCTTGCTATAAGGCTAAAATTCCATATCAAAATGTGATTAAGTCAAAGGGTTGAGGTTGAGGCGTGTTCTGTTACCTAAAAGCGTCAGGATCAGTAAAGCAATCACACACATACTTGGGGAAAGACACCTAAGAAAAGATTCTCTTGGCTTTGCATACCCTTGAATTTCAGGGATGAATTATGTTTTCATTCACACGTGAAAAGTGGATAGAGAGCATTTGCCTTTCATCAAAGCTGCTGCGTGATCCCCAATCGAACGGCTGGAGAGACAGAAACTTTTTGTGATGAAAAGAGAGGGCTCCTACTATCCGAGTTTGATAAGTGGAATCTCTTGCTGCCAGAGTGACAAAAAGAATGTTGGCTCTTGTAAGTTGAATTTTGAGGGTCAAACAGGAGTTTAAAAGAAGTTTTTTCCTTCTCTTCTTTTTAGGGGAGCCACCTCTCTACTTTTTGTGATTATTGCCACTCCTTTTTATACGTTTGTCTTTTTTTCACCTTCTTTTTTTTATTACTCATATTTCTTTTTCTTTTTTTTTTATTTTCTACCGCTTCCTTGTCCGCCCGGTCCGCCTTTCCCCCTCTCTTCTTTATTTTTTTTTTTCCGTGCCTCTCTGTTTCCTGTCTCTCTCCTCCTGTCCCCTCCGCAGAAAAATATGTCTGCATGCAAGGGTCATAGAAAGATGTACCTACCGGAAATTGCCGTAAAGCCTGCTCTGCTGTTAAGACCTTGGTTAGGGCGTTAGTATAACAATAGAGTTCAGAGACCTGCAGTGTCTTTGAAAAAAGACCAGAGCTAAACTGGCTTTTAAAGAATCCTCTGGAAAAGTTTAACAATGTCTCAATCATGGCTATATATGGTAGTGTGGACGGCTGGATTGTGAAATCAATCGATCCCCTAGAGTGACATAACACTGACTGAAGATGGTTTTTAAACGGGTGTTGATGAGTACCCTACAGGTGCAATCATCCGGCAGGTTGTTCCATCCTCCGTTATAATTTTCACTCGAGAGCAACAGCGTACGTTGGATCCAAATATTTCTCTCCGTCTCCCGGAATGAAAAACTCGATCAGGGCCTCCATCCGTGATTGCTGATAAAGGCTGGATCTCGGTGTAAATTTTATCTTCAATCGATTAGCTGCGTCATCGGGGCAGAAAATAAGTCCACTCTGCCAGCGTGCCACTCTGAGATTTGTTATGTAAAAGAGCCATTATTTAAATATATCACAAAACTTGCTGAAGACTTCTTCCTCTCGTTTGTCAGCTCCGACTGATCTCCTTTTTCGTGCTTGACGTTGTTTTTAAAACGTCCTTAAACGATTAACAGGGGGTCTTGTTCTGGGTTTTTTGGATAAAACATAATTCCTGAAACCTTCTGACCGTCAGTGTGTGTAGAATCCATCATTGTGTACTTTTAAAACTTTTCTCCCTTTTAATTTTATATTTCTTTCTTTTTTCGTTTTTTTTTTTATCAATTATTAAGGCTCTACCTATGACATCAGAAAGCGATATTTGATGCAGCCGTTTTAGATTGGGTTTGCATAGCAAATCTTTTTGAACCAGAGGGATACCGAAGCGAATGTAATTTTTGAAAAATAATGATCCAATTCCGCGTCGCTACTTACTGGGCCCATAAACCCTGCAGATTACCGGCCTGATTGACTTACATAGTAATTTAAAAGCGATTTGGATAACTTCTCAGACTAGAGCTGGCCATGTTCTCTCTTCCTTTTTGGTGCACAGTGTTGAAGGATCAGGGGGAATATGAAATGATCGACCAACGGTCTTAGAATGTTATATATATCTGCTTTTTATACAATAAAATTTATCTCAGGCTACGTTGCGATATCACCGGTTGAAGTGTAGTCTTTATAAACGGTCTTCTCGTAGACGAAATTACAGGAACGTTTTTGTCCGATTAATATCTATATGGATGATTGTCAATATGTTCTTCTGGAAACTGGAATGGTAGTGGCGGGGTTAATGTCAGGTAACCATATCACTGAATTCTGCCTTGTACGTTGATGGTCCTCAGTAAAGGTGCAAAAGCGTTGCCTGCTATTTGCGGGCGGACAACGTCGCTGTACCAGTATAGATGATAGAAAACCAGCCTTTATATCCGCGGAAAAGGAGCCAGTGTGGTCAGCCTACATGAATCTCATTCACCCTGGTTTCACACCAGGCATATAATGCTAGAGTTATAGTGAAGAAACGTAGTTCATACTGACCGCTTGCCTGAAAATGCAAATATCTTTTGAACTCTGCAGAATTAATGCGGGATACCGAGTCATTTTTTTGAAAAACATTGTCCATCTCTGTCTCGAGTGGAATAACACTGTTATAATAGCCTCCTCTAATCCTCTGCGTATGGATCTCTGCACACCAAAAATTTCTCCATTCAAAGTAGGGCTACATTATTCGGTAATAATTTATACCATGTATGGATATGAATATCTATGCTAGTGCAACCAACCATTGGCCTTCTAAATCAATATGTTGAGCTAAATTTACAACGGGAAACTTGAACTCGGTATTATTTTTAAACACCTCCTTGCTAGCGTTAGAGGGTAAAGTGGTAACATAAAACCCCCCCCCCCCCCCGGCATCCTCCACCTTGGCTGTCCATGATGCTGTATGAATCATAAGGTTTAAGCGCCGCACATATTTTAAAACATCTCGGAAGTTCATCAAAACTGATCCAAATGTTGAATTATCAGGCCAATTTTTCAGCGTACAAAAAACCTGTTTGACTCCCTTGACTGTGCGTCGATTTAATATTTTCTCCTACTTGATACATCTTGTCCTTGAAATATTTTAGTTTTTGTGAAAGTTCTTCGGCGTAAAAAGATCCTTCAATAAGTTCTCCATCCCCAATCTTTGAGTTGTTGTATACAGGAGGAGATCGGGGTATCCGCTCATACACTGTAAACACTTCATCCGCTAAAGCTCTGTTTGTATTTTTTGTCAAACACTCCACGTACCTGGATATTCTGACAAGATCCCCGTTGTTTAAAACATGTCACCGAGGCCTCTTCGGTCTCTGTTGGAGGTAGCAGCGTACAGATTCTCAAACACTTGAAGGGGCATTTTCTGAGTTCACTCCCATAGGGCTCATTTTAATGCTGGTGTGGTAGCTGTGGTTGTAGCTTCTAACTAATATTTGCACAGGACATCAAGGTTAACGCCGGCGTGTTGTTAGCTGTAAAAAATTCTCACCATCCTTGTTTTTAAAGTGCGGTAACCTCTCAACCACAGAGGTCCCTTTACTTCACTTGCTGTGGCAAAATGTTCAATACCGGGTTTTCTCCATTAGAAGCTTAAATTTCTTGTTAAAAAAATTCTTTACCTGCATCAGTCTGAAGTTTTTTAGGGACTTGACCTTTCTTTAAAAAAGATTCAAAAGCCTTTAACACCTCTGCAGCAGTTCTCTCTTACAACCCCATACATACGCCCTCTTTGAAAGATATAATGTGACTGTTAATAAATAATTGTAACCGTCATTTTCTATGGCCAGAGCTTGTGCATGTCACAGAGATCGGCTTGGACTGTCTCAGTGGTCTGGGTGACAAAAAACTCTGTTTCTCTGGAACTTTATTTTGCAGGTTTATGTAAAGTATAGGTGTCTTCTCCCGATAAAAAATCTTTAACTTTTTCAACCGCGTCCTTCTTCTCCGATTTCATCTTGCAAAACCCTTCTTCCAACCTTCTATACCCCTAAACTTCCCGGATTGGACGGGTTGTAATACACCATTTGTTTCATAAACTTCTTTGTCAGACATCCCAGTCTTATGCTCACTCTGACGACTACTTGTTAAAATGAAAAAAACAAAACCAACCTGAGGGTTATTTATACTTCTTTTTTTTTTTATTTTTACCCGTAATAAGAGAGAAACAGAAAAAAAAAAAAAAACACATTCAGATAATAAAGATAAATTCAAACATTGCAATCATTTTATAAAAACACAAAAAAAAAAAACAGTTATATATGTATACGAATAGAAAGCCTAGATAGGAATACAGAAAAAGACAGAACAAGTCATCAAACATCTGAGATCGGATTGTAGCACTCTGAAACAGAGTTAAGCAGCTTGAGACAGTCATTACCGCTCATCTTATCGTACATATCAGTGATTGCACTATGGAAGCCTTGTACCGATTTCAGTTCATATAAAACCGTCTCTGCATTGTTTTTTACTCTGAAGTCATCTCCTTGTATGCATCGAAGTGTCAGAAGTTTCTGGATAGCAGGAAGGAGCTTGGGGTTTATGAGTCGTCGCACGATGCGTTGAAAGTTGATCTGGTTAATACTCCTCCTCCAATATCTCCAGGCACTGATGCTGTCGTGGCTCGGGTGGTTTGTTATGCCACCGTAACAGGTTTCTTTGAGATAGTTCAAACAGGTTATGTTGAATAAATGAAGTATCGCTGTTCACCGTATTGATGAGAGCGGTTGAAATCCAGCCGTCAATTTCATCACCCTGATTACTCTCCTCCCCCTCCGGTGAAGGCTGAGGGGTAGGTATCGGGTCCAGAGTTTGTGGGGAGGGTGAGTAGCTGATGGTTGCCTCGTCCTCCACGATCACCCTCTTGTCTTCAGGTTGAATATCTGTGTGTACAGACTCAGCCACGCATAGCGGTGAATAGAGGTCGGGAGAAGGCGGATGATACGATCTGAGGTTGTATCCTTGTAGGTGTGCTGGACTGAAGAGGATTCAGAGAGCTGTGACGATGATGTGGCTGGTGAGTAGAGGTCTGGAGAAGGTGGATGATACGGCCCGGTTGAAGCTTTATCATGCTCAGGAGAGAAGAGGGTCTCTTCTTGCTGGTTGTAGAGGTCCCAGTATGGTGTTGTTCCCGTACGCTCCATACATTCTCAAGGTCTGCAGCCCGCCGTAGTGAAGAAGAGTCTGTGAGCTCGCAGTTAGACCCTGATATATAGCGCAGGAAGGGGGGGTCCTCAAAATGGGGGTGGTTCCTCAAAAGAGGATGGGCTTTAGATCCACAACAGGGAACGTCAGCGTTCTTTTCACTGACATAACATCAGTTCCAGCAGCGTGAGTTTCGGAAAAGGTTGAAAGATACGCTGTCCTGATTTCATTCATCTTCTCAGCCCACCAAGCATCAAAAGTAGAGCCAGCACTGTCTTGAATACTCCGCAGTTTCTGATTGAATGCCTCCAAACACAAACAAGATCTGAGGGGCCGTCTGGTTGTTCCTGCGTTTGCTGAGCCTGAAAAGACCAGCTGTGCCATTTGCTGTGGTTTTTGACCCCCACACTGCACTAAGAGAGGTTCTCTCGCAGCTATTTCAAACATCGGAAGGATGAGGACACATTCTCATCTCCTTTTGCTGGCCGAGGAGAGCTTTCATCTTCATCCTCCTCTCGTACACTGAGAATGATTCCGGTTATCGTTAAGGTGTGGGATTGCCAGCCGTAACCACAGCCAGTCGTTGGGGTTGAGAGTACACAGAGCAATGATCCATTAAATACCTCGTCTTGATCCAATTGATACAGGCAGAGCTCTCCTATTTCGTACATGAAAAATATACCCCCAGCTACCACTCAGGCCATATGGTTCCAAGACCACTTCTTCCTGGCAGAGTGTCGAACGGATGCCTTTGTACCTTGCATAGGTAATATGTTGATTCTTCGGGCATCAATTCACGGCATAGTATGCCTGTAGACGGTTACTGGGGTTTCACACAGAAGAGACGTACGTCTTAGCTGACCTGAGGCCTGTGTTTTCATCCATTGTTGTTGGTGAAGTTGGATCATCATCTGCAGAGTATGTTATGATAGGAATCCGATAGGTATCTCAGATGAGAAGTAGATGATGTAGATGGTTGTTCATCATCTCGGCACTCCTTGCTTTACCCCCGGTTGATGAAAAACTCTCTTAACTCTAACCATTGTCAACGAGTGTTCTTTTCAGCGAATTCGCCCAAGTAAATTGTAGGTTTTCTGCTAGTATTTAAAACAAATACTGAAGCACGCCCCTTGTTTTTAATTCGTTGATTCTAGATTCGCCCCCTAATGACGAGATCAGATTAAACGTGCATGGTTTACGCCCTTGACCACATTCCTCTGAGACACCTCAGCAAAGCCGCAGACACATTAATTCAATAGACAGGATGTGAATTGTCAGAGACCACTCTGGTCAGGGAAAGGAACAGTCCTCTTGATTACTTTGAATACAGTCAGTGTGAAGACTTTGTCTGATAAAGGAAATAATACACATGAAACAGCTGCGCATGTCTGCCTTAATTCAATAAACAGTGACATGTCTGAGGACTTTATAACTTTTATTTTTTCAGTTTCTTGAGACGTTTAACATAGACCACACCTACAGGATACAACCTATGGCTCCCACGTGGGTTAGTGAGACAACTGTGTTTTCTCTATAATCCTAAAAAACTATTGCTCTAAGGAGAAAAAAAAGAGAAGCTTTAGGTAACTAAAATCAGCTTAAAATGAATTTACAATTCTGTCAGGTTCTCTTAGAATTTTGTTTGTTGGACGTGCCTGCATTAACTGAGTGACCTTTAATATGGAGAACAACTACATGTTTTTGTTTTTAAATGTAAAAACATCTAAAAAACATACAATTAGAAAGATTCGCTTCCTTGTGATGACAACGTCCGGTTAATGACAACATCCGGTTAATGACAATATCCGGTTAATGACAATATCCGGTTACGCCGCCGGAAGTCCCGCCGTAATGACAATATCCGGTTACGCCGCGGAAATAGTTCCCGCCGTTAATGACAACATCCGGGTAATGACAACATCGGTTAATGACAACATCCGGTTAATGACAACATCCGGTTACGTCACCGGAAGTCCCGCCTTAGGATGTCCCCTACCGGAAGTCCCGCCCACCTGTCAAAATTTTCACACCTCGTTTGATTGAAGGATGTACATTTAGTCTCTCTCGGGGCACCACCTGATCATCAGGAAGTACTAGCCAAACAACTCTATCCTCCATCCAATCAGCGTCAGATCCACGAGTCTTCAATCAATCATCTTCTGAGGCTTCGCTTTTAAGGACCTCTAGTCATGGATTCCCCGCTCTTCAGCTGAGCTTCGATGATCAGCAGCGACATGTCCGACTAAGTTTCTGGCGACTTGGCGGTTCTTCGCACTGTTTTGTGACAAATCCCCGCCCTCCTTCCTCCCTTCCGCTCGTAGGAGCGTTCGACTGGCCTCCTGCCTTGATGACCCCTTTTCCCTTGTCACAGCTTCGGGCAAGTGAAAGGCGCCTTAAGAACTCCTCCAATCCTCCTACTAAGCATTGCCGAGGTTGCCCTGCCCTCGCCACGGTTCCTGCCGCCGCGTCACCCGGCCCGGCTTCTGCAGCGGTTCTCCTTCAATCTCGTCTCTCAAACCGATCTTCCCGCTCCCCAGGCTTCGACGTCCTCTTCTACTCCGGCCATCCCACAATCTTCCCTGCTTCATTCATCTCGTCCATGGATTCTCTCCAGAGCTTGATTTCATCTTTTACTCAGCTTCTCGGGGCGTTCGCCTCCAATTCTGCCACGTCAGCACTTCCTCTTCTCAGTCCGCCGTCATCAAACCCGCTCCTCGGCTCCTCCCACTGACATTCACCATCAAAACGCTCGTCCTGGCTCGTCTCTAAGGGTGAGATGTGTCACTTCATTCTCTTTTCTTAACTTTTTCCTCATCCATATGCCCTTCAAGCACGCTGTGTTTCCCACTCCTCTTTTACATTCAGGTAGATCATGTACTCCCATGCACTCTACATCTTACTCAGGCTCTGCTCCAAATTCTGCAAGGGCAGCTCATTTATTAGGTTTCTCTCATTTTACCATCTCCCGAGGTTGACCACTGTGTCGCTTCCCCTGATGGCTTTAATGCTGTGTTTAAATTATCTACTCCCCACCTTTCTAAGAATTCCCTTTTGGCAAGCTTGCGGCCACCTTTAAGCATTTCAGAGATGTCTTCTATACGTCCCTCATAGTCGACCTACATTTCAACATGGCTTCCAGTTTTTTCTATCATTATCACAAATCCTTCTCGGCCAAAGCTGCGTCCAGCCTCGCTCAATCAGGAGTCTGCCTAGACTGGTTTATTCTCGCCACTGAAATTTTTTCATAATGCAAACCACCTCCTGATTTCTGTGGCTCAGTCGGCCATCAGAGCACTCTTTGTTCTTCTCTTCCTTTCTTCCAGCACTCCTTCCCGGCCAAACTCAAACTGCTGGCTTCCAGCGCCAGTCTCCTTATGAACTGGAAATGGTATCTCTTCCTTTTACAGCGACGTCGTTCTCTCGGCTGACTCGTTTCAGTTTTTTACGGTCTGTACCATCTCGGTTAAAAAGATGGTCTCTCAAACGGATGGTTCACAATCCTTTTGTTGTCAGAGCCTTGCATGTGAACACATCATTATAGCTAAAAAATATACAGAACATAAATACCTTCAGTAACTCTAACAATATGCTGCTTTTAACTTTTTGCCTTATTATTTAACATAAATGAAATATTTACCTTAAATTATTTCAACCCCATTTTATCCTTGGCAGTCTTTCCCTTGAGTGCTTTTACCACGTATATTTATAAAATTTGTAACATCGCCTTTTATATTTTCTCCATACAATAAAATAAATGCAACGCAAATAATTTTAATTGTCTGCGACTTTACTTAGCTTATTATATTGAAACTAGTAAACCTTCGTATTGCACTTAAGCATTACTAATTTACCAAAGAATATTAGCACCCTCTACTGGGGGGATGTACTTTTAAAAGCAACCTGTTTGCTGCATAGAATATCTAAATATTCATTTACGCATTCGAACATTTATATCAACCTTGTTCCCTTATAAAAAAGGTGCTAAGGAACCATTTCTGTTTTCATATACATCTTAACTATATCTTTTCCCGTCTAATTGTGGAGCACACTTTCTCTTTGCATATCGGGTCGGCGCTGCGTTGTTCAGTTTGCGACAATCGATTTACAGTACCTTCCTGGACTAAGTGTTTTCACAATACATGCATTAACTGCATTACTGCGGCAGCACAATAACAAACTCATACTAAACAATTTATGAACAGACAATTTTAGTAAGGTCATTTCACGGACACTGCTCTTACCTCCGTCAAATCCTGGCTGGCTGTAACTCTTAACTTCATCATTTCTGCCCGTCATGTTCCAGGTTATTCTAATTCAGTCGCTGATGCCCTGTCTCGTTTAAAATTTTCAGGTCTTCCACCGTCTCTGTCCATCAGCCTACTTTTACCCTAATCCGACTATTCCTCTCTCTCCTTCCTCTTTCACAATCTGCCAAACACTGCTGTATCTCAGGTCGAGCTCCTTCCACTTTCAAACCTTATTCCTTCGTCTGGCAAAACTTTGCAAAATTTGACCTTGCTAATAACATGTCATCGTACCTGGTTTACATTCAGTCCTAGCTTTCATTACTTATTGTTTTGAACATCATTGTTTCAACCTCCCCTACAGCCGCAGCCTATTAGTAGGCATCAATTTTTATCAAAAGATCATCTTTCTGAGCCCACTCCGAGGCTTTTCTCTCATTATGCATTAACTTCTCCTCAAAGGCTTCTCAAAACATTGCATTCCGCAGCCTGACTCCCGGAGACTTCCCCTCCGTAAAAATCTTCTTATGACCCTTTGTTCCAGCCGTTTTTCATCTTATTTCAAATCTATTCCGTTATTTCTATTCCGTCAAGTTCTATCCAGACCATTTTACCAATTTTACCTCAAACAAACTAAAACTAAAGGTCCATGTTTCATTTCCATTGCTCACCTTGATAGCCTGTTTAGTCCTTTCCAAGCCATGTTCACTTTTGCTCTTAAACGTCACAAAATCAGCTCACCCAGCATGCCCCTTCCTCACGTTCGCTTCCTGCTCCCTCAAATTTCTAAGGCAAAGTTTGTTCAGTGCCATCTTCTCCCTAGTCAGTTCTCAGGTCGCTCATTCAGAATCGGGGCAGCCACTTTAGCAGCTATCCAAGGAGTTTCCACAGCTTCCCTACAACAACTTGTCCACTGGTCGACTTCACCATTCTCTTCATATGTCCACTTTCGTTGTCCGATGAGCTAACCCCTCCCTCCTACTTCCCTATGTCTAAGGGGATTGCTCAATCCAGCTCTCCATCCAACGGGTCCGGACTTCCCTAAATCTGAAAAGTCTTACTAAGCAGGTTCACTGAAAGTTCTTGTTTAAGTTGGTGTCGGGAAATGACTTGCCTAGCCTCTGACAGCCTACATCCAGAAGTCTCGCCCTTCTTCAATCGGAGGTCTGGATGACTGAGTAGCCTACCGCAGTCATTCACAGTCCAACAGTCACTTCTGTTAATGGCTGCTCATTCCCTAATATTACAACTGGCTCTTGGGTATTGGGCTTGGGTTTAAATTTTTAGTGACTCGGCATGACCCCCGAGGGGGGTTTTTTTTAAACAAATTTGGGCAAAGGCCAACCTATAAAAACCTCCTATAATTTTTCTTAGAACCAGGCAACTAGACCTTTTACCACCAATGAAAAACAAAAATAAGGTGACTCAAATAATTGGATGTCCACGATTGTCTAAAATTTTATATTTTATATGCTTCCTTTAATTAGCAACGCTTTTGCAGGGGTCAGTAACAGCTTAAATTCCGCAACACATAATAAATTCAATAATAGAAATACATCAATCCACTCAACCTGAAGATGGAGGCTCATCCATGCACCTGATGGAGAAGTTTCTTCTGGTAACGAGTGATTTCTTGAAGGGAATACGACTTAATCTTCAGTTTTCTTCCTTTAAGTGGCAGGCACTGATGCTCCAGGCTTCGATGGTTAAAAAACAAAAACTTTTTTGTCATATTCTCAGAAAAGGCAGTAACTTCCGGGGCTGAAGAGTTGAAGGAAAACCCCGGAGACATCAATGAGGTTGATTCAGGACTTCCAGAAGCCTGAAAAATTCGAGCAATCAGCTGTTCACCGATCAAATTTACTTCTGTTGTCTGGATAAAAGAAAAAGCTTTAGATGAAATTCAGATTTTTCTCAATCTTGAGACACAGTCCTTTCCCCGGGCACACAGGTTGATCCTCTTTTTAATGTAGTCGATCAGCTGGCTGTCTCTGTTCATTTTCCATCTGAGCTTCTTTTCTCCCGTCCCTCTTTTTCGCTGGTCTTTTGCAAGGGAAAACAACCCCAGTTTTCCCCCCTTCAGCATTGCTTTTTTTGGCCTTTAATTGCTTTCACCAGTCCGCCCCTTATTAGGCTTCTCAGTTATTGCGCAACCTATTCAGCTCAGCTTCTTGGGGTTTTTGCTCAAATACTTTTTTGTCATGGTCATCATGACCTACTGGTTCTTGCTTTTTTGGCCTTGGGGGAGACGCCCGGTAATAGCCACGCAGCTGGCTGTAATCGCATCCTCCCTTTCCCCCCGTTGGTCTTAAAAGGGTTCGCTGTCAGCATACAGCTGGCTCTCGTCACTCTTTTTAGTCATCCTGCACTTCTCTTCCCTATTCTGCTCAGTCTTAAAATTTACACAGTATTACACCTTGCATTCTCAGCTTTCTACATTTACTTTAAGACATAGTTAAAAAATCATCACTTCATTCTTTTTATTCATACCACAAATTATCAATATTATATGTTTTTTTATATGCTGATTGGGAATTTTAACCTTAATGTCTTTTGTTTTAATTATTAGTTCTCAATCATATTTCAATCATACGTCTTTTAACTTGATAATCAAAGATTACTCATTTCATTTATTACTTGTAAAAGAATGGAAAATCATCATACATCATTTCTTTGGATACACTTGTTTATATTTCTGCAAAAGATAAGACAGTTAATATGTATCTCCACACAGGCCTCTCCAGTCTTCTCAGTTCCAGAATATGAGAACATGCTTGTTTCACTCTCCACTGCTTCAACTGTATATTTTAATAATTGTTGCATGGATTACACAGAAATATTTTTATTGCAATTATTATGGATTTAACTGTGAGTAGTTAATGAATGTTGCATGGATTACATGGAAAGATCTCACCTTGCATGGATTACATGGAAAGGTCTCACCTTATTTTGACACCATCCAAACTTACATTCTGTGCTATCTGCTCAACGATCTATCAGCTCTTAGTTAAGAGCTTCTGCATTATCTGGTGGTGGTTGGCCTTTTCAGTTTAAACTTATTCTTGCTATGTGAGACTGATGACGGCAGCGGATTGGTGACACAGGCGTGGTAAGGCGTATTCGTCACTTCCTGTTTTCACTGTTGCACTCGGTGGATTGTTTGGTGTGTGAAGGCTCTCTCGTTTGATTTGATTTCTCTCTACTGTGATATCTCTTACTTGTTATAATACATAAGCATGTTAAAACACATACTTTCTGTTGTTGCATTTAACGTTTGCGAACTCTCCGTGTCTTACACGATTTTTCAAGTAGTGGTAAGGGGTCCCTAGCTTAGCGTTAGCTTTAACTCCACCATGACTACCCGTTCTGCTGTTTCTCTCAGAGTCTCCTCCTCTCTCCTGCTCTCTGTGTCAGATGTTCAGTTACTCCTCTGCCTCCTTTATTGATTATGGTACGTGTAATAAATGTAGCATTTTTGTAGCTTTGGAGGTGAGGGTGTCGGAATTGGAGGCCCGGCTCCACGCTGTTGAAAAACCAGCAGGTAGCCGAGGCCCCTTAGCCAGCGCCGAGCCACCGAGGGTAGCTCCCTGTAGCAGTCCTTCAGCAGAGCCCGCGAAGCCGGGGCCTCAGGCCGGCTGGGTGACGTTACGTAGAAAGCATAGCCCTAGATCCCAGCCCACAGGTCACCACCAACCCGTCTAAGTTTCTAACAGATTTTCCCCACTCAGTGACACACCCGCTGAGAAGCCAACTCTGGTAATTGCCATAGTCAGAAACGTGGCACTAGAGACACCAGTGACCGTAGTCAAATGTCTGCCAGGGGCCAGAACGGGCGACATCAAATCCTACCTGAAACTACTGGCTAACGATAAGCGTAAATAGAGTAAGATTGTTATTCACGCTGGCTATGATGACACCCAGTTACGTCAATCGGAGGTCACTAAACTTAGTGTTGCTTCGGTGTGTAAGTTTGCCAAACAATATCGGACTCCGTAATTTTCTCTGGTCCTCTCCCTGATCTGACCAGTGACGACATGTTTAGCCGCATGCTGTCATTCAACCGCTGGCTGTCTAGGTGGTGTCCAGAAAACGATGTGGGCGACATTGATAATTGGCGAACATTTTGGGGAAAACCTGGTCTGATCAGGAGAGATGGCATCCATTCCACTTTGGATGGAGCAGCTCTTCTTTCTAGGAAATATGGCTGAATTTATTAGTTCTCCAAAACTCTGACAACCCAGGGTTCAGACCAGGAAGCAGGGTCGTAGTTTAACACTCCTCTCTGCAGCTTCTGTACCGCTACCCACCCATTAACCTATTAAGACAGTGTCTCGCCCATGGCCAAAATTGAATAGATTGGAAAATAATGTAAAAGGAGGAAATCATGAAAATCTCATAAAAATAAACACAACTCAGACTAAAAATAAAAATAAAACAATTAAATGTGGCTTACTGAACATAAGATCTCTCTCTTCAAATACTTTGCTAGTTAGTGACCTGATTTGTGACAATCAAATTGATTTACTTTGCCTCACAGAAACCTGGGTGCAGCAAGAGGATTATGTTACTATAAATGAGTCAACTCCTACTAATTATGTAAATTTTCACATTTCTCGAAATACTGGGTGAGGAGGAGGAGTAGCAACCATCTTTCAGTCCGATTTATTGATTAGTCCCAGACCAATCAATAGCTACAAAAACATGAACAAACCTACCCACCTTTGTCTTCATTCTCTGGACCTTGTGCTAACATATGGAGTACTCCACACATGAAAGAAAATTTCATTATAGTAGATCATTATCAGACGATGCTGTAACAACATTTAAAGAATCTGTTCCACTTTTAATCTCCTCATTATCACTGAAAAGCACAATGGAGGGCAATAATTCTGTTTCTGCCCCTTCACAAATTGATTCTCTTGTTCATAGTGTTACTTCATCATTGTGTGGTGCATTAGACAATGCAGCCCCCTTGAAAAAGAAGGTAATTATTCATAGGAGGCTGGCTCCCTGGTTTAATTCAGAGCTGCGTACTACAAAGCACAATGTTAGAAAATTGGAGCGAAAATGGTGCTCTACACACCTAGAGGATTCCTACTTAATCTGGAAAAATAGCCTATTGTTGTATAAAAAGTCACTTCGCCAAGCCAGAACAGCCTATTTCTCATCATTAATAGAAGAGAACAAGGTTTCTCTTTAGTACAGTTGCTAAACTTACACAGAGTCATAGCTCTGTTGAGTCATCCATTCCCTTAGCTCTCAGCAGTCATGACTTTATGGGATTCTTCTTAAATAAAATTGATTCTATTAAAAATAAAATCTTTGACATACTCCCGAAGATGATTACTTCATCCTCAGCAAGTGAGACAACATTGGAAATAACTGTAGAACCTGATCTGTGTTTGGACTGTTTTGATCCTGTGGAGCTTCCTGAGTTATCAGAAATATAAGCTTAATCTAAACCTTCAACTTGTGTGTTAGACCCAATCCCAACCACATTATTTAAGGAAGTGTTCCCTCTGACTACCAGGCCCATTTTAGATATGATTAATCTGTCCATAGTAAATAGATATGTTCCACAAGCTTTTAAGGTAGCTGTAATTAAACCTTTACTTAAGAAACCTTTGCTTATGATGACTTGAAAAATTACAGACCTATTTCCAATCTTCCATTCTTATCTGAAATTCTTTAGAATATAGTCGCTAATCAAATGTGTGAGTATTTACACAGCAGTGACCTGTGTGAAGAGTTTCAGTCAGGTTTCAGAGCTCATCATAGCACTGAAACAGCTCTGCTGAAAGTCACTAATGATATTCTTATGGCCTCAGATAAAGGACTTGCTTCTGTACTTGTCCTGTTAGATCTCAGTGCTGCATTTGATACAGTCGATCACAATATTCTCTTAGAAAGGCTGGAATATGCTGTAGGGATCATGGGAACAGCGCTAGGCTGGTTTACATCTTATTTGTCTGACAGATTCCAGTTTGTTCATGTAAATGATAGATCATCTTTAAACTCCAGGGTTAAATGTGGAGTACCACAGGGTTCAGTACTGGGGCCAATTCTCTTTACTATATATATGCTTCCAATAGGTCAAATTATCAGGCAGCATAGAATACATTTTCACTGTTACGCTGATGATACTCAGCTTTACTTATCCATAAATCCTGATGAGCCCAACCAGTTAGATAGACTACAAGCATGTCTTGAAGACATAAAAACTTGGATGACTTTAAATTTTCTACTTCTAAATTCAGACAAGACAGCAGTTGTCGTCTTTGGACCGGAGTCTTTAAAAAAGAAACTGCTTAGTCAATCACTTAACCTGGATGGCATTAAATTGACCTCCAGTAATAAAGTAAAAAACCTTGGTGTTTTTTTGACCAGGACATGTCATTTAAATCCCATATTAAACAGGTTTCTAGGATTTCCTTCTTTCATCTCCGGAACATTGTCAAAATTAGAAATATCCTATCCAGGAGTGACGCTGAAAAACTAGTTCATGCATTTGTTACATCAAGGCTGGACTAATGTAATTCTTTACTATCAGGATGTCCACAAAATGCAGTTAAAAGCCTTCAGCTGATTCAAAATGCTGCAGCAAGAGTTCTGATGAAAATTAAAAAGAGAGATCATATTTCCCCTACTTTAGCTTCCCTTCATTGGCTCCCTGTTAAATCCAGAATAGAATTTAAAATTCTCCTCCTCACATATAAAGCCCTCAATGATCTAGCTCCATCATACATCAGAGATCTGGTTGTTCCATATATTCCTAATAGAGCACTTCGTTTTCAGACTGCAGGTTTACTGTTGGTTCCTAGAGTCTCTAGAAGTATAATGATAGGCAGATCCTTTAGTTATCAGGCTCCTCTCCTGTGGAACCAGCTGCCAGTTTGAGTCTGTGAGGAAGACACCCTGTCTACCTTTAAGGCTAGGCTTAAAACTTTCCTTTTTGATAAAGCTTATAGTTAGAGTGGCTAAGGTTATCCTGAGCTTTCTCTGTAGGAATGCTGCTATAGGCTTAGGCTGCTGGAGGACATAATGACCACTTCACTCTCTTCGCTACATTGTCACACTACTCTCCAATTTTGCATTATTTGCTGTTATTTCAGCTTTTAGCCTTATGTTCTCTCTCTTTTCTCTTCCTAAAAGCTACATCTGACCTGGCTCTGTATCTACCTCTGACACCTTTCTGGATGGGGGCATCGTCCAAGCTTCTGCTGGCAACAACTTACCTTCTACTCACCTACTCACCCGCTCACCTTCTACTGATGATCCACTTGGCCCTGTCTTTCAGTGTTTAACCCTTTCACTCTCCTTGACATAGCAATTAACTGAGCTTTTACTGTAACTAATTATATGTGCTCTCTTTCAGATTCTAACCTTGAAAACTGGCTCAGAGTTTATCTGTCCTTTCTTTCTAGATGAAACGACTAAAGGAGCTACATCCATTAACATTTACTTTTTCTGCTCTGTTCTCTCAAACCCCCTGTCGGTCGTGGCAGATGGCCGCTCACACTGAGCCTGGTTCTGCTGGAGGTTTCTTCCTGTTAAAAGGGAGTTTTTTCTCTCCACTGTCGCTACATGCATGCTCAGTATGAGGGATTGCTTCAAAGTCAACGCAAGTGACTGTCCACTGTCGCTACATGCTCATCCAGGAGGAGTGACTGCTAAAAGTCTCTGACTCGATGCAATCTGCTGGGTTTCATTAGATAGAAAAACTTTTTATCCAATTTTGAATAAATAACTGAATCTGACTGCACTGTTCAATGGTTAGGATTAATTGGAATGTATGTACCTGACTTTGTGAAGTGCCTTGAGACGACATGTGTTGTGAATTGGCACTATATAAATAAACTGAATTGAATTGAATTGAATGTGAGACTGTTTTATCAAACCTCAATATCTCCCCTCATTCTCTTCATGGTCCTCATCCTCCAACATCCGTCAGCTGACGATATCTGTTATGTCTCGTTTTATCTCATCACTTCATTCTCTCTAGATCAAGCTCCCTCTACGCCTTGTCAGGCACATGCCTCATCCGTCAGGCACACGCCTCATCCCTCTCAATGCCTTGTCAGGCACACATCTCATTCATCAGGCACACGCCTATTCCCACTCTACGCCTTGTCAGGCACATGCCTCATCCCTCTCTATGCCTTGTCAGGCATACGCCTCATCCCTCTCTACACCTTGTACGGCACACGCCTCAACCCTCTCTACGCCTTGTCAGGCACACACCTCATCCATCAGGCACACGCCTATTCCCGCTCTATGCCTTGTCAGGCACATGCCTCTTCCTTCTCTACGCCTTGTCCATTGCCATGCTGTCCTCTCTTGATGGCTTCGCGGCTCGATATTTCATTTTCTCAGCCTCCGTGGCTGTATTTATCTCCTTCTCACTCCCTTCGCAGCACGATCTATCATTTCTTTCCTCTGCAATCTCAGCTCTTATTCCCAGGGCCTTCACAGTTTAATCAACCATCTTGTATCTCAAGCATTCTGACCTCCCTCTCTCCTCAACAGTCCAATCCATCCCTCTCTATGTCCTATCAGGCTCGACTCTTCCTCTCTCCTATCTTATCCTTTCACTATGCCTATCCAGCTCTTCCCTTTTCTACTTTCTCATCCATGTCCTCCCCTCACCTGTCTCTATGCATAACTCTAACCCTGCCTACCAAATCACTCATCTAGTTTGTTTAATTTCAGCCTCGGCCTCGGACTCAGCCCTTTTTGGGGGAAGACCTATCTAATTCTAAGCCTAAGACGTTAATTCAAGCTCATGTCATTCTCAGCATTCATGTCTTCCTCCGGGGTCCGAGCGCCAAAGATAACCTTTATAAATAAACTTCTCTAATCGCCATCTTGTTAGTTATTTTGAGCCTTTTCAGGTTGAAATAATAATTATAATACTGTGTGCATGGTTGTGTGTCTCTGTGTTGTCCTGGGGTGTACTGCCAACCTGTCCAGGATGTACCCCGCCTTTCGCCTCATGATCACTGGAGATAGACACTAGCTTCCCTACAACCCTGCATGGATAAGCAGAATGGATGGATGGATGGATAAACACAGGCAGGACACAAGGTTGAAGAGGATCACTGGAAGCATTTGTGAAACTGGATCCAAACCTGGAACTGTGGTCTCTCCTTCTACATTACAATGAAAAATAAATTGTTCACAATCCGCTAACTTAGGTTTACATGAGAAGTCCATCTTTGGAAATGGTGCATTTTCTCTGTATAAGGAAGAGTGAAAATGTTTGATCATTGAGGGGTACTTAATTAAAATATTTGTCTTGCTATGAATTCACATGCCAAAAATTGCCAGGAAAACAAAATTATTTTGTAGTGTAAGGAAAAATTGTGGCCAAAGTTTTTAAAATACATAGAGTACTGTGCAAAAGGTTTAGGCAGGTGTGAAAAAATGCTGTGAACAAAGAATGCTTTCAGAAATATAAATGATGATTGTTTCTTTTTATCAATTTACAAAATGCTAAGTGAACAAACCCAAACATACAGCCAAAGTCATTAAGTACTATCTTCAGCGTAAAGAAGAACAAGACTTACTGGAAGTAATGGTATGGCCCCCACAGAGCCCTGATCTTAACATCATCAAGTGTGTCTGGGATTACATGAAGAGACAGAAGGATGTGAGAAAGCCTACATCCACAGAAGATCTGTGGTTAGTTCTCCAAAATGTTTGAAACAACCTACCAGCCGAGTTCCTTCAAAAACTGTGCAAGTGTACCTAGTAGAATTGATGCTGTTTGGAAGGCAAAGGATGGTCACACCAAATATTGATTTTATTTACATTTCTCTTTTGTTCATTCACTGCATTTTGTTGATTGATGAAAATAAAAGATTAACACTTCCATTTTTGAAAGTATTCTTTGTTTACAGCATTTTTTCACACAAGCCTAAAAGGTTTGCACAGTGCTGTACATTACTTAAAATGTCACAAATTTCCATATAAAAGTAATATATTTTATATTCTGGTACTTGTATTTATCCACTACATACAGTCATATTCAATAAACTAGAATATCATAGAACGGTTCATTTATTTCAGTAACTCAGTTCATTAAGTGAAACATTAGATAGATTAATGCCACACAGACTGATGTTTAAAAACATTTATATTTGTTAATTATGATGATTTTTTGCTTTGAGTTAGTGGCAACATGACATTTATTATTAGAATATTACATCAGATCAATAATAAAATATTTATAATACACAAATGTGGACCTTATGAAAAGTATATTTAATACTTGTGTAAAGGTTGTCATTTTAAGATACTTTTAATCTGACAAATGAGCCTCATTGGAAAGCATATTCTAATTATTCTAATAAATGTTTATTTAATATGACTGTATACTAAGACGCCTTATATCTCACTTTCAGCCGCTACACACAGATAGCAGGTAGCGGAAAATGACAGAGTGACTTGCTTAGATCAAGCTGCGGTTAGTGGGGAAAAACATTTCAACCGCCCGCTGAACCTGCAGCCACCGCAACCTGTCAGTGGAGTTTTGCTGCTCTGAAAACTCAAGAGCATATTTGAAAGTATGCACATTCTTGTTTAACTGAATGCATAGATTAGGTTTTGAGGTCTAGTTTCCTGCCTAAAAACACCGTAAAACTACTTTTTGTGACAAATTAGTTGTAGAATAAATATACTAAATTTCTGCACTCACCCCTATTTACCGCTGCTGCTCTATTTATATTTTGGGATAACTTGCTGGCCTGCGGACGATAAATTGAGTGGAGCAAGAACACATCCGGGCACTTTAAGCGTACTTGCTTTAAGCATACCTAGGACTGAAACAGTGCTTGGGCCACAATCAATGACATCTCACACCAGTACACAAGTACAGACAAGTAGGCTGGCATATTGAGAAATATCAATTTTTAAACTGCGCTACAGAACAGTTCATAATGCACTCAGTTCTGCATATAAACATTCTGCATGCATTCAGGTTAAAAGCAGGGCTATATTCATTCGGACACCTGTGTATATATATCTTCCAGGTCATTCCTACTGTCTAGTAGGACAGTCCTACTGTCTTACTTGTCCTGTTTGTCAGACAGTCTGCAATCAATCCATCATCAAATGTGTAACACAGGCTATCATCATCATGTGTAATTACAGGTGGGCAAGGGGGTGTGTATTACACCCCTAATTAAGCCTTGGACTTCCTAAAATTCGTAAAAATACATAGTTGCTGGGTAAACATTCCATATTCCATGTGATTTATATTTATACATTTGTATGATAAATTAAGTTTTTAAGTAGCTTTTACCTAAACCCTCAAAGTGGACTGTACTAACTTACTGTAGTCTCCCTTCTACTGTCAAACATGCTGTAAAATGAGCCTTTCTGGCCCCAATCTGCATACTGTATATAAAAATCAGCCATTTTATTCCCCTGTACCTAAAAATTGTTAACAGTAAGAAAAAACTAAAACAATATTTTTGTCTAAAACTGTTGGAAAAGAATTGACACTCAACATCAAGCTTTTCATTAAATGAACATCTATCTTATCTACAGTCTTTGGAAATATTTGAATATTTTTATTTATTCGTTAGAGCAATTAGTTGAACAGAAAATTGATTGTTAAAAATGTCTAATATGTTAACATATTGGACCAGGTCTTTATTGATAGTGAGGAACAGAGCTAATATAAATGTCGATTAGAAGGCACATTTCCCTCTGTGTCACGTTCGACAGAGTTTTGGGTGTAGGATATTGTGTAGGTTTGCTCTTGTTTGCTTTTCTGGCAGTTTTTCACAAGAATAGTTAGGAAATGTCATCTGACTACACAGATTATTGTGTGGTTCATAGGCATATCATTTGTTGTTGATTAGAAGATAAAAACCAGTCAGAACCAGTCATTATGGCAGTTTTGTAAAACATAAATGGTCTAAGTGGTGAGCTTGGTGGTAATTAGCATCTGCATTATATAAAGTAAGGAAATACATTATGTTTGAAGAGGCTGATTGCATTTTCTTTCACTACTACCTTTGTTGTTTTACCAGCTTGAATTCTTTTTATATATTAAAAATGCAAATTCTGTCTGATTGACATAAAGCCTTTGTAGAAAGGCAAAGCATAAATAATTCACTGCATTTTAGCACAGCAGTGGCACATATGTTTGGGATACAAAGGTTTTAGGAAACTCATTTCATGCTTATTGTTTGTCTAATCAAAAATTTTAATTGCTTATAGGGCCTGATTAACTTCTGAAAAAATTTTATAAGTGTGTTATACCCCCCACTCACCTCACTTTATGTACACTATATCTCCATTAAATATTAATCTGAAGATAAGACAGTTTGGCAGTTTAGCCAGGAAATAAACCTACCTGGCCTGTAGTCCCTTGACATTGCTGCTATCAAGAAACACCCTGAAAGGTAAAACAACACAAACAATCTTTGGAACAAAAACAAACAGACAGATCATTCAAATTTTGTCCTGAAAAATTCCTAAAGCAAAACAAAAAGTACATATTGTGATTAGATTTCTTCAAATTGCTTGCATGTTACATGTTTGGCCTAAAAAAATAGATACTTTGTGCATTAAAAAAATAATCAAATGTTTATTAAGGAAGAGCGTAAACATCTTTTCTGCTTTTTTTCAGTTTTTAGTGGGGGCCATGTCATAAACCCTTTATCATTAAATGGTGAAAAAAATTAAGTGCAAAAATGTGAGATGTATGATAATAATAAATATACCATACTGTTCTAGTATTCATAGCATACTTATTCAAAAACAAATTAAACATTTCCTTATTTCTCATTTAATAAATAATTCTAACATGTCTTCACTTTAAATTTTGGACTGCAAGAACAAGGCAGAGTACCCAGAAGAAATAAATGAAAACATAAATGCTCAGGGATAATCTGTGATTTCCATATTGGTCTCAGTCATTACCCAGTAAAATAGTTTTTGGCCCTGGACCAAAATTGCAAACAGGTGATTAGGTGGGAACTCCAACAACCAAGGTTCAGTTCAGTTCAGTTCAATTCAATTCAATTCAATTCGATTTGATTCGATTCGATTCAATTCAATTCAGTTTATTTATATAGCGCAAATTCACAACAAATATCGTCTCAAGGCACTTCACAAAAGTCAGGTTCATACATTCAAATTACTCCTAACCATTGAACAGTGCAGTCAGATTCAGTTATTTATTCAAATTGGATAAAAAGTTTTTCTATCTAAGGAAAACCAGCAGATTGCATCGAGTCAGTGACTTGCAGCATTCACTCCTCCTGGATGAGCATGTAGAGACAGTGAACAGTCACTGGCGTTGACTTTGCAGCAATCCCTCATACTGAGCATGCATGTAGCGACGGTGGAGAGGAAAAACTCCCTTTTAACAGGAAGAAACCTCCAGCAGAACCAAGCTCAGTGTGAGCGGTCATCTGCCATGACCGACTGGGGGTTTGAGAGAACAGAGCAGAGACACAAAGAGAACAAAGAAGCATCCAGACTGAAAAGAAAAATTAAACAATTAAATGTGGCTTACTGAACATAAGATCTTTCTCTTCAAAGACCTTGCTGGCTAGTGACCTGATTTGTGACAATCAAACTGATTTACTTTGCCTCACACAAACCTGGCTGCAGCAAGAGGATTATGTTACTATAAATGAGTCAACTCCTACTAATTATGTAAATTTTCACATTCCTTGAAATACTGGGCGAGGAGGAGGAGTAGCAACCATCTTTCAGTCCGATTTATTGATTAGTCCCAGACCAATCAATAGCTATAACTCTTTTGAATATTTAATCCTTAGTTTTCCTCATCCAAATTGCAAAGCACTAAATCCACTTCTGTTTGTTGTTTTGTACCATCCACCAGGCCCTTACTCTCAATGTTTAGATTAGTTTTCAGACCTTTTAACTGATTTAGTGTTAAATACAGATAAGGTTATTATAGTGGGGGATTTTAACATTCATGTTGACAATGAAAGTGGTAGCCTAAATATAGCCTTTAATGCTATCATAAACTCAATTGGCTTTGCTCAAAACATTAGCAAACCTACCCACCTTTGTCTTCATTCTCTGGACCTTGTGCTGACATATGGCATTTAGTGTAAAGACATAACAATGTTTTCTCATAACCCTGTCCTGTCTGACCATTTTGTAATAACCTTTGAGTTTAATTTAACCGAGTACTCCACACCTGAAAGAAAATTTCATTATAGCAGATAATTATCAGAACATGCTGTAACAACATTTAAATAATCTGTTCCACTTTTAGTTTCCTCATTATCACAGAAAAACACAGTGGAGGGCAATAATTTTGTTTCTTCCCTTTCACAAATTGATTCTCTTGTTGATAGTGTTACTTCATCATTGCGTGGTGCATTAGACCATGCAGCCCCCTTGAAAAAGAAGGTAATTATTCATAGGAGGCTGGCTCCCTGGTTTAATTCAGAGCTGCGTACTTTAAAGTACAATGTTAAAAATTTGGAGCGAAAATGGCGCTCTACACACCTAGAGGATTCCTACTTAATCTGGAAAAATAGCCTACTGTTGTATAAAAAGACACTTTGCCAAGCCATAACAGCTTATTTCTCACCATTAATAGAAGAGAACAAGAACAATTCTAGGTTTCTCTCCAGTACAGTTGCTAAACTTACACAGAGTCATAGCTCTGTTGAGCCATCCATTCCCATAGCTCTCAGGAGTTATGACTTTATGGGATTCTTCTTAAATAAAATTGATTCTATTAAAAATAAAATCTTTGACATACTCCCGAAGATGATTACTTCATCCTCAGCAAGTGAGACAACATTGGAAATAACTGTAGAACCTGATCTGTGTTTGAACTGTTTTGATCCTGTGGAGCTTCCTGAGTTATCAGAAATATTAGCTTCATCTAAACCTTCAACTCAGGGTTTGTGCTCTCTAGATATGATTAATTTATCCTTAGTAAATGGATATGTACCACAAGCTTTTAAGGTAGCTGTAATCAAACCTTTGCTTAAGAAACCTTTTCTTGATCGAGATGACTTAATAAATTACAGACCTATATCCAATCTTCCATTCTGATCTAAAATTCTTGAGAAAATAGTTGCTAATCAAATGTGTGAGCATTTACACAGCAATGACTTGTTTGAAGAGTTTCAGTCAGGCTTCAGAGGTCATCGTAGCACTGAAACAGCTCTGCTGAAATTAACTAATGATAGTCTTATGGCCTCAGATAATGGACTTGTGTCTGTACTGGTTCTGTTAGATCTCAGTGCTGCATTTGATACAGTCAATCACAATATTATCTTAGAAAGGCTGGAATATGCTGTAGGGATCAGGGGAAAAGCGCTAGGCTGGTTTACATCTTATTTGTCTGACAGATTCCAGTTTGTTCAAGTAAATGATAAATCATCTTTATACTCCAGGGTTAATTGAGTACTGCAGGGTTCAGTACTTGGGCCAATTCTCTTTACTATATATATGCTTCCAATAGGTTAAATTATCAGGCAGCATAGTATAAATTTTCACTGTTACGCTGTTAAATTTTCTGCTTCTAAATTCAGACAAGACAGAAGTTGTCGTCTTTGAACCGGAGTCTTTAAAAAAGAAACTGCTTAGTCAATCACTTAACCTGGATGGCATTAAATTGACCTCCGGTAATAATGTAAAAAACCTTGGTGTTATTTTTGACAAGGACATGTCATTTAAATCCCATATTAAACAGGTTTCTAGGATTTCTTTCTTTCACCTCCGGAACATTGCCAAAATTAGAAATATCCTATCCAGGAGTGATGCTGAAAAACTAGTCCATGCATTTGTTACTTCAAGGCTGGACTAATGTAACTCTTTACTATCAGGATGTCCATAAAATGCAGTTAAAAGCCTTCAGCTGATTCAAAATGCTGCAGCAAGGCTTCCCTTCATTGGCTCCCTGTTAAATCCAGGATAGAATTTAAAATTCTCCTTCTCACATATAAAGCCCTCAATGATCTAGCTCCATCATACATCAGAGATCTGATTTTTCCATATGTTCCTAACAGAGCACTTCGTTCTCAGACTGCGGGTTTACTGGTGGTTCCTAGAGTCTCTTTAAATAAAGGGAGGGGGAATCCTTTAGTTATCAGGCTCCTCTCCTGTGGAACCAGCTGCCAGTTTGAGTCTGTGAGGCAGACACCCTGTCTACATTTAAGGCTAGGCATAAAACTTTCCTTTTTGATAAAGCTTATAGTTAGAGTTGCTTAGGTTATCCTGAGCTATCTCTGTAGTTATGCTGCTATAGGGCTTAGGCCGCTGGGGGACAGAATGACCACTTTCACTCTCTTCGCTACATTTCGCACACTACTCTCCAATTTGCATTATTTGCTGTTTTTTCAGCTTTTAAACTTTATGTTCTCTCTTTTTTTCTTTTCCCTAAAAAGCTAAAACCCGGGGCCTGACTCTGTGTCTACCTGTGACACCTTTTTCTGGAGTGGGGCATCACCCGGCTTCTGCTGGCAACAACTTAACCCCAAACCCTCTACTGAAAATCCACAGGGGCCCCTTGGGGGGCCCCCCCCCGGTCTTTCGGGGGTTAAACCCTTTCTCTCTCCTAGACATAGCTACTTACTGAGCTTCTACTGTGACTAACTCAATGTGCCTTTCTTTCAGACTCTAACGTTAAAAAACTGTCTCAGATTTTTATCTTTTTTCTTTCTTTCTAGGTGAAAAAACTAAAGGAGCTAAAATCTTTAAACTTTTTACTTTTTCCTCCCCATAGAAAGTACTCCTGGATCAGTGCTTCTGTTTTTTTTTTTTGTCTCTGCCCTGTTCTCTAAAACCCCCCAGTGGGGGTCGGGGCAGATGGCCGCTCACACTGAGCCTGGTTTTCTGGTTCTGCTGGAAGGTTTTCTTCCTGTTAAAAAGGGATTTTTTTTTTTTTTTTTTTCTCTCCACTGTCGCTAACATGCATGCTCAGTATGGGGGGATTGCTGCAAAGTCAATGCCGGGACTGTCCACTGTCGCTAAACGCTCATCCAGGGGAAAGTGACTGCTACAAGTCCCTGACTCGATGAAACCCTGCGGGGGTTTTCCTTAGATAAAAAATTTTTTTATCCAATTTGAATAAAAAAACAGAATCTGACTGCACTGTTAAAAATCGTTAGGATTAATTGGAATGTATTTACCTGACTTTTGTGAAGTCCCCTTGAGATAACATGTTTTTTGTGAATTGGCGGCTATTTAAATTTTAATTTTTAAATTGAATTGAATTGGAAATTTAAATTGAATTGAATTGAACGGGAATTATTTAAATTTAATTTAAAAGGAGACTTCTACTGCCGGAGCTGTTGTCACAACAGTTGGGCGGGGTACCCCTGGAATTTCCCCCAAAACACATTTGACCCCCTCAGAATTTAAAACCCGGAAAATTATCCATCAAACAAAAAAAGGTATGAGAAAAATCTTCATTCTAAAGGTCTTCTCCTAAGCTGCAGAGAAAGCGCCCACCGGGCCCAAGGCCCCTAAATAATGGGAAACACAGCTGTGAATTTTTTTAAAAAAACTTCTGCAACAAGAAAATCACAGACGTTATGATTGGTACCAGTAATGTGGTGTCCGATATCTCAGAGAATATTCTGGCAATCACAGAAGAGCACTTTGGAGCCATGGATGACGTAGCTAAGAAAAAATCAGAAGTATTGAAGGAGAATTTAATTCGTCTGCTGAATAAAGTTGGAGGTCTCAATATCAAGGTGTTCCTGAGCATACCTTTTGCACCGATTTTCTGTGGAGATGAGATTTTTTTGAGACATCTGATGATTGACAAAAGGTTGAAAAAAGCATGTGCTACTACATCTGTGAACTTCATCGACAACTTAAATATTTTTTGGGAAAAAAAGACACCTTTTCCAGCAAGATCGTTTCTGTTTGAACAAGCCAGGAGCCAGACGTCTCACATCTAACCTCTTCTATTCAGTAAATAATCCACCAGCAGCCTTAACCTTCAGCAGAGAACATGTAGTATCAGCAACAATAAAGCTGCCACCGAAGGCTCCAGGAGAGATAGAGCAGTTGGCTGAGAGAGAGAGAGTTCATCACAAAAAGTCTCCCCGCCGAATTCCACAGGAGAAGAGGACCCCCCTGTTAAACTCCCCTCCCCCCAAAACCTTACCCCAACCGACCCCCTCATTAAAACCCCCTCACCCCAGACCCCAACCCAGACCGCACAGAACTCTACCATCTCACCACCGAGCCCAGTTTTTAAGATTGGGACCCAAATTACTCTGGCTTCTCCATTCAACACCCCCCGTGGCCCAAGCCCTGCTACTACGCCAGCATCTTCCAAAAGCAGCAGAGCCCCACCACCTCCTAATCTATTTCCTTCAAACCAAGAACCTTCAAATCTATTCCCTTTGATACAGTTTGGGTCCCAGTGGTAACTTTATCATAAATGATCATTTTCCTGAAAAACTTGGGCCCCTGTTGGGAGATAGATGTAAATACTCTGCGCTTATATGTGACAGAAACAACAAAGCTAAAAGGATAAGAGAGTAATAAACAATCAAACTTAAAAGCCTGGTAAAGGTACAACCAGAAACAGAGTAAGTCATATAAATTGGCTTTATTGAACATTAGATCTCTGTCAGGAAAATCATTTCTAATTAATGATTTCATTACTGACTATAATCTTGATGTTATGTTTTTAACAGAAACATAATTACATTAAATTAATGAAGTACCCATTCTGATAGAGTCGACGCCTCCGACCTACAATTTTCTTTGTGAGAGCAGACAGCAAAGAAAAGTTGGAGGGGTGGCAACTTTGTTTAAAGATTGTAAAAAGGTATTTGTGGGAAAATTTGACCTTTTTTGAATATTTGGCACTCCAGGTAAAGAGCCCGATCCGAATCATGTTCTTGATTATTTGCAGGCCTCCTAAGTCCAAAACAAACTTTTTCAGTGATTATAATGAGCTTCTAACTGTGATATGTGGTGATTATGAATGTTTAATTATCGTGGGAGACTTCAACATTCATATTGACAATCCTGAAGACAGAAGTGCAATAGATCTATATGACACTCTTAGAATTTTTGTTTGGCTCAACATGTTAAACAGAAAATGCACAAACAGGGACATATTTTGGACTTGATCATCACTGTTGGACCATTTTTTTGCTACTATATACCCCAGTATGGTCTGCTACCACAACTCCCAGCAGGCATTGCAGCTGATAGGAAGGGGCGTCGCAGCTCTGATGTCACAGTGGACTATATAAGGAATATGAGGCCTCTCCCTTTTGCTTTTCCCCGCTGGAAACCGAGACCGGTTACCACCCAACGGAGGCACGCATCCTTCTGGAGAAGAAACTCACACGTGGGTTTTCATTAATTCTCCCCACTGGCCAAAACTCATGAGCACAAGTTTCTGGGATAAGAAGCCCAGTAGACTTTACTTTCCCGATCGAAGACGTGGATTTAACACGTAACCAAGCAAAACCCACGGCTTGCCAAAGGAGGAAGGCCGGCCGTCTTTGAGCTTGTTACGGACGCGTAACAAATCCCCCCATCTCCCTCTGCTCCAGAGAAGACGACACCAAGTAATCCTGTTTTCTTTTATTTCTATTAGAAATTGCTTGGGCAGGATAGAGTAGGATTTTACGGCGATTTAGAGTCACCACTTATAGTGCAATGTGTTCTAAGTTGTATGTGGTGAACTTAAAGTTGGACTGCTAGAACCTCATGGTGGAATACTCACTATTCCTTTGTCTTCACTCTTTGTGTTTTTCCACTGGTTGCCGCCTAAAGGTTTTATGACCCTTTGTGTTTCACTGAGCTCCAACTTTGGGGGTTTTATGACTGCAGCCTGGTGGAGGCCGCTCCCAAAGCTTTGCTCAGTACCATATTTTTTATTGTTTTTTCATAACCCGCTGATTTTACTTTATAACACTCGATTTTTTTTTTGGTTTAGTTAGTTACTTGACCCCTTTTTGTGTAGAATTTTTTCATGCTTTATTAGGTGAAGATTATTGAATCAAAATGCGAGGTGTATCAGGCCTTTTTGATTTAATAAAAATTCCGGAGATAAGAGAAAGCTTTTGTGTTTTTTTTAGCAAAAAGAAAATTCCCCCCCCTTTGGTGAAACGTTGATTAAACATGACCTAGTAATAGTTTTTTCAAATTTTTTACTGGGGAAATTTAAATAATTGAAATTTTCAAGGGGCCCTTTTTAGGGCCTAATTACAACCCAGAGGGCTCTCTGATTGATTCCCTAAAAATTTGGGTTTTTTGGGTTTAAAAAATTTATCTTTTTCAAATATGAATTTTTTATTTTCTTGGGTAAATATTAAATTAATCAATAATCATCATTCTTACATCACATATTTGGCGTCCAGAAGACAGGCCTTAAAAGGACAGACATCACTGTTGCACAGAGTGAACAATTGTGATATCCTTGGAACTTAGGAGCTTTATTGTGAGATTTTTGAGTTTTGCAAGGTTGCTTGTAAGCCGTAGGGTATCTTGACTAGAAGTTTGCTCAATTATACTGCAGAGGAGTAATAATAACCTTTCAGAGGTGCTATTTGGATGCAAGGAGGAAGTTTGGTGTAGCTTGTGGTGTGAGACTTTAAAGTTAATTTCCAGCTGGCCAGCCCTGCTGTGCATCAGCTGCAGCAAAACCAGCTGTGATAAGCATAGCAATTAAATTCCTGTAAGGGCAGAATGCATCGAATCTGCAACCAAATTCCTGCCACAGTTGGAGGCTTCCTATCTGCCTCTGGTGTCCGTTGGGTGTAACTACAGCTGTGACCAACTCTCTCAGTCAGGTGGAGAGCAACACTTACATCTAGTGGCCATTAAGTAAAATTGCAGTTGCAGCTAGATTTCCCCCATTGCAGTCCTGCATTCAGTGCCATCCGGTGGTTACTAGTGAGAATTGCAGTTCCAACCAAGGAAATTTCCAACTTTGATATAATCATTAAGTTCATTAACACAGGCAGATAATTCCATCACCTATGATCAAAGGGCATAACTTGAGCTGAAAGTTGAAGTTATTGATCATTCATTACCACTTCTGCTCTAAAATGTGAGATGTGTATCAGGAGGACTCCATAGGATTGCAGGCACAAGAAGCGATTGGGTCGTTGATCCCGTTATCCCCAGAGGAGCGTAAAGGTCTCAATGATTATAGCATTGAGCAATGTGAAGCAAGGATTCAGGAGTTGCTCCAAGTCATTAAGAACCCACCAAAAGACAGACTGGTCGCCGATGTGTTAGGACAGCTCACTCTTTTGTATCAGCAAAGGTTAATGTTGAAAATCGACCAGCGTGTTAAACTGCAGTTTGAGCTGAATGATACTTTGCAGACAGTGGATGTCCTTAAGGGTGAACTAACAGAACTTGAAAATAGGTTGGAGACAGCTGAGTGTAGCCAAGCCACTCCCCCATCCTTGGAGGACTGGGGGGGCGAAAAGAAACCCACCTCACAGGTTGAAACCTTTGAAGGTGAGCCATACCTGTGATATCCTGACAGAACCTGAAGGTCAGATCTGGAGGAAGTAGAAGCTGCTCTCCAGAGATTACCTTTCCAGGCTCGTGGGGTTCCCCATACATCCACCGAGTCAAGAACAGGTGTGAATAGTCAGACTAGGTTCGGTGGTGCGGTGTCCCACCCCACTGTAGTAAGCTGTCATGAACAAAATATGGCCGCGGATCCAGTAGAAGTAAATAGTTCAAGGTTTAGAGGCGAGCAGCCTTCAAACTTGACTCGCAGTACCGTCCTCTATGATCCCTCACCTCCGCCAAGGCGACAGAAGAGCCCTCCCTGGGACTCAGGTGGTTCATACCTCCCTCAACCGCTGCCCAGGACCCAAGTCCAGGGAGCATCGGGCCCACCGTTGTACCCTGAGCAGTCTCCACCACAACCCTTTAAACAGGAAGCCGAGCCTCCAGTTAAACCAGACACTGTCCCCTGTGTACGCACTGGCAACACACCCAGGAAAACCAGGTCAAGAAGAGCCAGGGACCCGGGACTCATCCAGTGAGCCTTACCCCGGTTTTGAGACCGAGGTCAATGAGCAGTTGGAGAAAGCCAATGCGCTAAGCAACGAAGCGGAAAGAACAGCGCTTAAGAAGCTGTTTTATGAATATCAGTCAGTCCTCTCGAAGGACTCCCATGATTGTGGGGTCACTGACCTCCACACGGTTCGTATCCCAATGAACCCAAATGCACCCCCTACGTTTGTGCGCCAATATAAGATCCCTCTGGCCGCTTACAAGTCGGTCCAGGAGATCCTCAATAAGCTGTTGGAGAAACAGATCATTCGTGAATGCAACTCCACGTATAACGCCCCGATTCGGCCGGCATTAAAACCGACCGGAAAATGGCGCCTGACAATCGACTACCGTTCACTAAACAAGCAGGTACCCCTCTCAGGCTGGCCCATGATTCACCTGGACCAGGAGCTGGCTAAGGTGAGAGATGCTTGGTTTTTCTCCACAGTGGACGTGGCGAATGGCTTCTGAACGATGAAGGTAGACCCAGCCACCCAGAAAACTCCTCCCAGATGCAGTCATGCACCCAGGTGTGAAAACTTACAACCCCAAAGTGGTGGAAGGTGTACACCTGGAAACCATGTTCATACCAGAAGTGCTTCTAGCATTCTGGCTGGGCAAAAACAGTAATCAATAGAGAGCTGTATGACCGCTTGTGCCAAGAAGATCCCCTCTTAACTGAGGCACAACACAGCAACACACTCCTTTAAGCAGACGGGCTCCGCCCTCTCCTGAAGACAGCCAGAGTGTGCACCTCCAGTGTGCAGATTGGCATAAAACAGCTCTCCCATGCTTTCAGCATTGTTCCAACAGACCAAAGGGGGGTCACATTATTCTACGCCCATTACTCTCCTGTAGGGGGCCATGGGAGCTACAAAACCACACTCCACACCCTCCAACAGATGGTGTACTGGCCTCCAACGTCTCACGACACTCAGGTCTACATCCAAGGAAGCTTAAACTGCTGCCAGTTTCAACCATCCCAGCCACTTAGTCAACCTCCGCTTCAGCGAAGGGGGGTTACATTACTTTGGTTCCACCTTCAGACCAACTGGGTCGAACCAGCTCCAAAATTAGCAGGAGGTAACAAATTCCTCCTAACTGTGACATGCAGCTTCATCAAGTCAGTACCAAATGACACCCACATCCCAGCTGGTGCTCTTTTGCCGAACCAGATGAAGTTCTACATCGAACTCCTCCCCAAGAACAGAGCGTGTCTCCATGTCCAGGAAAGGAGAGACCAGTGTGTAGGACTAGTTTAAATAGGTGCATGTTTAAAATGCCACGACACCATAGACCATGCCAAACAAACTACAATCTACATCCTCAAACAACTGCAGAAATTCATGGTCACCGAAGACGACCTCAGTGGCAGTAAACGCCCAAAGAGATTCCTAGGTGGACTGATAGCCTCAGCGGCGGCACTGGGATCTTTGTTTTCCAGTGGCCTTTCAGCAGCAAATTCGGTTAGCCCTTAAAACTATTCAGAGGCACGTACAAGAATTAGATGAATAAATGCCAGAAATCCAACAGAGACTCCTCCTACAACAGAGACTATTGGAAGTACAAACTAAGACCCTCCAAGGCACACCTGTCACTGTAAATTTACACTCCACTCTTATTAACAATACCCTGCATGCACTCCAAACCCTCACAGAAGTGGTCAAGAATGATTTGATGTACACACAGGTTGTAAGAGATTTGATGCAAGCCCTGATTAGAGATGTTGGTTCATCGGTAGACAGCCTCACTGAAGGACGGATACCTACTTACCTAGTTCCGCTGGATTTAGTAAAGAAAATCCTAAAGTCCACCACGACAGACACCTTGCAACCTCCACAAACACACCAAGCTTATAGCTTCTCGTCTCATCGTCTTCCGCTTATCCGGAACCGGGTCGCGGGGGCAGCAGACTCAGCAGAGACACCCAGATGTCCCTCTCCCCAGACACCTCCTCCAGCTCCTCCGGGGGGAGCCCAAGGCGTTCCCAGGCAAGCCGAGAGACATAGCCCCTCCAGCGAGTCCTGGGCCATCCCCTGGGCCTCCTCCCGATGGGACGTGCCTGGAACACCTCCCGAGGAAGGCGTCCAGGAGGCATACGGTATAGATGCCCGAGCCACCTCAACTGGCTCCTCTCGATGTGGAGGAGCAGCGGCTCTACTCCGAGCCCCTCCCGGATGGCCGAGCTCCTCTCCCTATCGTTCAGGGATTGCCCGGCCACCCTACGGAGGAAGCTCATTTCAGCCGCTTGTATCTGGGATCTCGTTCTTTCGGTCATGACCCAAAGTTCGGCTCAGCTCTCTCTTCACCACAACGGACCGGCACAGCGCCCCCATTACTGCGGCAGCCGCACCGATCCATTCTTCCCTCACTCGTGAACAAGACCCCGAGATACTTGAACTCCTCCACTTGAGGCAGGAACTCCCCTTCAACCTGAAGAGGACAAGCCACCCTTTTCCGGTTGAGTACCATGGCCTCTGACTTGGAGGAGCTGATCTTCATCCAAGCCGCTTCACACTCGGCTGCGAACCGCCCCAGCGCATGCTGTAGGTCTTGGCTAGAGGGGGCCAGCAGGACCACGTCATCTGCAAAAAGCAGAGACGAAATCCATTGGTCCCCAAACCAGACCCACTCCGGCCCTTGGCTGCGTCTGGAAATCCTGTCCATAAAAGTTATGAACAGGACCGGTGACAAAGGGCAGCCCCGCCGGAGTCCAACATGCACCGGGAACAGGTCCGACTTTTGCCGGCAATGCGGACCAAACTCCTGCTCCGCTCGTACAGGGACCGGATGGCCCCTAATAAAGGGCCCCCAATTCCATACTCCTGGAGCACCCGCCACAAGGCATCACGAGGGACACAGTCGAATGCCTTCTCCAGGTCCACAAAACACATGTGAACTTGTTGGGCAAACTCCCATGAGCCCTCGAGTACCCTGTAGAGGGTATAGAGCTGGTCCAGTGTTCCACGGCCGGGACAAAAACCACACTGCTCCTCCTGAAGCTGAGGTTCGACTATCGGCCGGACTCTCCTCTCCAATACCCTGGCGTAGGCCTTACCAGGGAGGCTGAGGAGTGTGATCCCCCTGTAGTTGGAGCACACCCTCCGGTCCCCCTTCGTATGAAGGGGGACCACCACCCCGGTCTGCCAGTCCAGAGGCACTGTCCCCGACCGCCATGCAATGTTGAAGAGGCGTGTCAACCATGACAGCCCCACAACATCCAGAGATTTGAGGTACTCAGGGCGGATCTCATCCACCCCCGAACCCTTGCCACCACGGAGCTTTTTAACCACCTCGGTGACTTCAGCCTGGGTGATGAAAGAGTCCAACCCCGAGTCCCCAGCCTCTGTTTCCACCAGGGAATGCGTGATGGCAGGATTGAGGAGATCCTCGAAGTACTCCTTCCACCGCCCGATAATGTCCCCAGTCGAGGTCAGCAGCCTCCCACCCCCACTATGAACAGTGTTGGCGAAGCACTGCTTCCCCCTCCTGAGGTGCCGGACGGTTTGCCAGAATTGTTTCGAGGCCGACCGGTAGTCCTTCTCCATGGCCTCACAGAACTCCTCCCAGGCCCGAGTTTTTGCCTCTGCCACAGCCCGGGCCACAGCACGCTTGGCCTCACGGTACCTGTCAGCCGCCTCAGGAGTCCCACAAGCCAACCACAGCCGATAGGACTCCTTCTTCAGCTTGACAGCATCTCTTACTGCCGGTGTCCACCACCGGGTTCTGGGATTGCCGCCGCGACAGGCACCGCAGAACTTAAAGCCGCAGCTACGGGCAGCAGCATCGACAATAGATGCGGAGAACATGGTCCACTCGGACTCTATGTCTCCAACATCCCCCGGAATCTGGTCAAAGCTCTCCTGGAGGTGGGAGTTGAATACATCCCTGGCCGAGGGCTCCGCCAGCAGACCCTCACTATGCGCTTGGGCCTGCCAAGTCTGTCTGGTTTTTTCCTCCTCCAGCGGCTCCAACTCACCACCAGGTGGACAGCTCAGCCCCTCTCTTCACCCGAGTGTCCAAAACATGCGGCCAAAGGTCTGATGATACGACAAGGAGCAACCCGGCCACCAGGCGCTCTCCGGCAAGTCCTGACCCCAGGCCTGGCTCCAGGGTGGGACCCCGGCTCCGCCGTACCGGGCGACGTCACGTGCCTCGATTTAATGGTCCTCATGAAGGATTCTTGAACTGCTCTTTGTCTGACCCATCACCTAGAGCCTGTTTGCCATGGGAGACCCTACCAGGGGCATTTAAGCCCCAGACAACATAGCCTCTAGGATCATTTGAACACTCAAACCCCTCCACCACGTTAAGGTGGCGGTTCAAGCTTATAGCTTAGGCAGCGCAATTCCAATTTTCGTCAATCCAGATAACCTAAAGATAGGATTTATGCTCAATTTCCCTATTGTTGAAGGAGCAAATGTGTACAGGCTTAAAACAGTGTTAAATGTCGGGTTTCGGAAGGACAATACACATGTACACCTGAAAACCCCATCACTCTTAGCTTACCATGATGCCGATCCAAAACTTTATCTATTTCCCAATTTAGACCTGTGCACCAAAACCAAAGACCTTCACTGGGTGTGCCCAAGTAATCCTTTTATTAGAGATGTCACCGAGTACGTGTGTGGCTAAAGGGAGGGATCTCCTGAACAAAATTGTCAGACTAAAGTGACTCTAAAGAACGTAGGAATAGAAACCAAGGTCAAACATGCAGGTAATCGATGGGTTGTAAGCACACCAGTGACAGAAGCCTTGCTATCTTACGATCAGCACGACACAGTTACCCGAATAAAATTACCCGACCAAACAATGTTCGTCTCTGTACCCCAGGGTGCACTCCTCCACCTCAGAGACATATTCCTTCATCACCTTAATCTCGACAGATATGATACAGAAATTGAAATTATGGATGCCTTCAAAGGATATAATATCAGCATTGATGCAAGTATTGAAGAACAACTTTTAATGGAAGTTACCAAACTAATGAGGTTCAGTCTTACCCCTGCAGAGTTAAGCTCAACACCTCTCCCTCAATTCCCCAGGAGAACAGAATGGACAGAAATCCACACTATGACCGTTACTGTAGTTCTCCTTGTAATCGGGTGGGTCGTGACGGCAGTAATGGTACACACCACATACAGGCAGGTCAAGCGTTTGCAAGTCAGGATTGATTCCCTCACATTCATTTCCCCACGGTTCATAGCACCACCTTTGCCAATGACACAGGCAGGTTCCAGTGCCTAATGGAAATTGGACGACTAAGCTATGAACCATGATTTTGTTTTTTTTTATATATGTATATATTGAATATTTTTATTGTTGTTTCAATTTGTCTCAGGGTTACCAAAGCTGATGACCAAAAGAATGTGATGATGTGAATGTATTGTTTTTGTATTTTCCATTGAACGACATAGACAGGTATGAGTTAGTCAGAGTTTAGTCCTGCCCAGGCTAACCTCTATCCTGCCCAATCATAGGCTTTTGAAGAACGAACTGAATTGTGAACCTCCATTCCTGCCAACAGGAACACAGAGACTGTTTTGCTGTTTGTTTTGTTTCACCATGGATCACTGATTTTTCAGCTGAGGACAGAATGGTCCCAGTAGCTTCAAAGACTGTGATTTATCTCACCCTTTGAACCTAGGGGGGAATGTTGGACCATTTGTTTGCTACTATATACCTGTGAGGGACCGAGCCGGTCAAGCATGAGGACACAATCATTTCCAAAGAACATGGGTTTTATTTCCCCTAAATAACAAAATTCAAAGAACAGTTACAAGGCCCTTAAAAGAGGTCCAATGAAAAAGCTAAACTCAAGAGAAAAAAATCAGGGTTTAACATAACAAAACCTCAAACTAACTGCACAAAGAAACAAACTGACCTCCCACACAACAAACAAAGGGGACCTAAATACTGGCTGATCAGACCAGACTGACACACTGAGGAAGAGGAAAGGAAAACATATACAGAAATTTAACTAACAAAAATAACTAAACACAGTTAGCTTAAAAATTAACTTGAATTACTAATAACTAAACAAAATAAGCAAATCACAAAAGCAAAAAGAACTTATGCAAAAATTTGAATAAAGACTCCATGGTCTTCCCCCATGGTGGAACTCCAGATGGTATCACCCAATCAGTCAATCTGGGATTGGAGTGTGCCAGCCAGAGTCCATTGCTTCTGTTCAAGGTACTCCCCCACAGAACCAGCAAAGAAAGCACAAAAAATTTTAAATATCTGACAAAATTAAATATACAAAAGTTAACCAAATGTGCACGCTACAATTAGAACTAATGTATTTCAATAATGTCAAATGAAAATATAAACAGAAACCCATGTATTTATGCTGCAGTGAATGTGTATATGAAAACTCAAAATTAAAAAGTGTTTGTGTGTGTGGGGTTACCGACTGTGTGGCTGCAGGTGTGGCCATCACACACCCCCCCTCTTTGAAACTGCCACTAGGACAGCGAGAGAGAAAGTCGGCTGTCACATTCTTTTTCCCAGGGATGTGCTGGACCTTAAACCAATAAGGTTGCATAGCCAGGTACCACCGGGTGATTCTTCCATTAGTGTCTTTCATGCAGCTCAGCCATTGAAGTGCCTTGTGGTCAGTCTGCAAGATAAACTCTCTCCCAGGAAGGTAGTATTTGAAGGAATCGAGTGCCCATTTGATAGCCAAAGCTTCCTTCTCCACTGTGGCATAGCGCTCTTCTCGGGGTAGTAGCTTGCGACTGATGTAGGCTATGGGATGCTGGTCCTCTAGTGAGCCCTGTAGAAGTACTGCTCCAAGACCTCTTTCAGAGGCATCTGTTTGCAATACAAAATCCTTTTCAAAATCTGGGCTATGGAGAACTGGATTCTTTCTCAGAGATTACTGGATGTTTGAAAAGCTGCAACTGCTTCTTGACTCCACTGAACCTGGTTTGGGCACCGCAAACCTGTCAAATCCGTCAAGGCAGCTGCTCTTGCTGAAAAGTTTGCAATAAAGCGATTGTAGAAGCTGGCCATCCCAAGGAAGGATATCAGCTGCTTTTTAGTCTGTGGAAGCGGAGCAGATGCAATAGCTCTAACTTTATCAACTTGTGGCTTTGTAACACCACCTCCAACTGTGAAAACCCAAGATACTGGTCTCAGTCTTGGCCAGGGAAGACTTTGGGTTGATTGTTTAAAACCTTTCTAGACAAACTATTGATCTCCTCACCTCCTTGCTGTTCATGTCCTAGTCTCCTGTGTTTTCAAATTTTAGATGATGTGATTGGTTAAAACTGCTGCCTGCCCATGGCACAGATTTGAATAAAAATATTATTGACTGTGCATGTGATGGACATACACGGAAATGATTGTGTTTAAATGAAAGCAAGAATGTTCAAACTCGTAACTGGCAAAGGCACATATACCGTAAATTCCGGATTATAAGCTGCTACTTTTTTCCCACACTTTGAACACTGCGGCCTATACAACGGTGCGGCTAATGCATGTTTTTTTTCATGCCGCCAAAAACATTTTGCCTGGTAACAGTGGACCAATCAAATTGATGAGTAGTTCAAAGAGGTCCAATGAACCTGTGTGATAAATCAAGAGCACTTTCACAATTCAATTACTGGTATTGTAAATCAGACATTTATATTCACCCTCATCAACATGGAAAATCACCAACGGGTTTTGAAAGGCTGGACTGCTGCGTGATTAAGGGGACCAGGTGCGCTCAAGTGAGAGCGTCAACGAAGAGGCTGAAGTGAGTGACGAGATCCTGAGGCTGTTCAATTCGGACACTGAAGAACAGGACTTTGATGGTTTCAGTGCGCAGGAAGAAGATGAAGAAGGCGATCAATGACTTTTGACCTGGTAGGCTGCAGTGTATATCAGTTAGGAGATATTGGAATGTTGTTCGTGCACTGTTCAGTAAAAAAGCATAAGCAACGTAATTTGTGTGTTACTGATAATGTACGTATATTTAAAGGTACCCGTGTTAGCCACTGTTTGAAAAAAAGCATTTGCAATATGTATTTGTTTATATTACCATACGGATTAAGTTAAAAGTTAAAAATTCCTCACGTGTAATATCTTTCTGTGTAAATCATATTACAAGGTGGGAAACCCGCGGCTTAACATCCAGTGCAGCTTGTACAAGTACAAAATTGGTTCTCTTTCTAAAATTAGAGCATGCGGCTTTTAATCAGGTGTGCTCTGTAGTCCAGAATTTACGGTACATGGTGTTGGAGGATACCGGACAAAAAATTTATAAAACAGAAAATTTCATAATGGAGAGTTATATGAAAATTGTGATTATCAACACATGTGAGGAATGCATGGGAATGTCCTAGAGTTTCCAACAAGTCCAGGGCTATTTCTTTCTGAGGAGTAGGCTACAAAGTCGAGTTACCACCAGTGTAGCAGAGCTTGCACAACTTTGGCATTAGGTGGGTGTGAGTGCATCTGCACTTATAGTGAGGTAAATATTTTTGGAAAATGTCCTTGTGACAAGAAGCACAGCAAAAAGACCATTTCTGTTTAAGAGAAATTTCATGGACAGACGGCAGAAGGTATAAGGATGGACAGTGGAAGTTATTTTCTTCAAGGAATTGCGTTTGGGACATCTCAAAAATCACCGTGTCAAGGCAACAATGAAGCACCCTGTGACATGTGAGGGGTTGTTTAAAGAGAGTGGTCTTACTCCAAACTCTGACCATGACACATGAGTACAAGATGGCATCAAAAGGTTCTCCAAGAAAATCTTCTTTCAAGAAGGATTAACTTAACTTGCCTCAAAGATTTTCAAATTTTGGACCCTGGTTCACTGAGAACCTCTGGTAAGGTCTTTAAAAGCAGGTGGTAAACAATAGCCAACAAACTGTGATTAACTCCACACACTAAAAGAACATTAGTTACCATCAGTCACAATTTGGCCGAGAAGTTGATACCCTGCATGTCAGAGAGAATTGGAGTGCACAGAAATATCATGTATCTGGTTAACAAAGCAGTTATAAGTTAGAAAATGTATTAATAGGATTTACAGCAATATGTAAAAAAAAATCAATGCAAAATCCTTTTTCTTTGTGATTGAATATAGAAAAATGTAATTCTGGAAACATGCCCTTTGACTTGGATTTTGGATTCTAGTTTGATGGAATCCCTCTTCTTTGCTTTATGGAACATTGATTTCTAAGTAGTCCCCATTTATGAGTTGGTCACTTTCAAACCTTTCATTTATATTGCACTAGGGGACTAAATTTACCTTTAATATGTTTTAATATATTAGCATTAACTGGTATACAATATTGGCTGAAAAACAGGTTAGTGTTTTTGGCATGACCCAGTTGGAGCATGGTTTCACTAAAGCTGTCCCTTTTGTATCACACTTTTAAAAAATAAGATAAGTATTTTGATATAAAAACTGGTCAGTAGAGACTGGATTTACCTTTGAGCATGCTAAATTGTGGTTAAAACGTGCAGTATCCAGGTGGTTATGTAGTGTGTTGTTGCTCTTACAACACACAGACCACAAACTCTTTAAATCCTTTCCTATTTAGAAATAAAAAGAAAACAAATGTTATTAAAAGATATTTAAAAATTTCAAGCTTTAGTTTTCCCCTTTTTATTTTACTTGGTTTTCTACTTGAAATTTAAATTGGCTTTGATAACTAGAGACTAATACACTTGTTTAGTGAGTGGCATTGATGACCCCTTAGCAGCAATGCCCCATAAGTACCCTTTACAAATGGATCAGTAAAGGTTTTATTGTCTGCCCTAAGAACAGTGAATGAACATATGTGAGAATGGGCAGGGAATGTGGATCAATAATTTTAATTTAGCACCCGCATTGTGTTTAATTATGAGTTTATGTAAAGGTTCATTGCAATCAGATTCTCTTTGAGTCTAAACAACATTAGGAAAAAGTAAAAAATGGAAGGCTCCAAATTTCATAAGCAACAACATTGTTGTTGCTTTTGCCCAGAGATTAAAGTAAATCATGAATGTATTCTCAGACTGATAATGTATTTAAGTTATGGCAGGTTATATGTTGTCATTATACATAACAGTGGTGACCATGAAAAGAATACTACAAAATTATATAAGTTTGTCATTTTTGTATTATTTGCTTAATAGGCATTAACAATCACTGTCAGTAGATGTGTGTAATGTAACATTGTAGTGGGAAAACAATGACCTTCAATCGAAAAACTATTCTGACAGCACGCTTTCTGTAGAAATAGCTTCCTTTTTATTTGAGAATTTTTGAACAAGGAAGTTCATATCATCTTCACTTGTCAATTTCTGTAACTTTGGCTCAAGAGAAAATTGCGACAGACCTGAAGATATATTGACTGGTGCAGATATAGCCCGGGCCCGCTGAAAGTCTTCATAGCCATCCTCCTGTTTCTCTGGATTAGTTTAAGAGGGTTCAGGGAGTGGAGATGTGCGGGCCTGCACTTCCATTTGTAGTAGCTGAAACTGATGCTTTAAGGCTTTAAACCGCTGTTCCTGTTTTTCACGTTCTTGGTTTAATTTTACCTCCTGTGCCTCCTGCTGGCCCATGAACGCCTGCAAAATCCCAGTCAGGTCTCTCAGTGTTGGTTCTCTATCATTTTCACCACCAGTATCTGCTACCATTGTAGAAGCTCCAGCCTCAATTTCCTCTTCTCCAGCACATATTTCCTCTGCTAGTTGGGTCTCTGGTTTGTTTTTCCTGGCTCCACGGTGCATGGTCAAAAAGGGAAAAACATGGAGAGTACCCCAGTATGGTCTGCTACCACAACTCCCAGCAGGCATTGCAGCTGATAGGAAGGGGCGTCGCAGCTCTGATGTCACAGTGGACTATATAAGGAATGTGAGGCCTCTCCCCTTTGCTTTTCCCCGCTGGAAACCGGGACCGGTTACCACGCAACGGAGACACGCATCCTTCAGGAGAAGAAACTAACACGTAGGTTTTCATTAATTCTCCCCACTGGCCAAAACTCATGAGCACGAGTTTCTGGGATAAGAAGCCCAGTAGACTTTACTTTCCAGATCGAAGACGTGGATTTAACACGTAACCAAGCAAAACTCACGGAGGTTTTCCAAGGAGACGAAATTTTCCTTTTTGTTTTTGTTCCAGTCGACTGCTGACGGGCCGTCATATTTTTCCTCTTTTGCCAAAGGAGGAAGGCCGGCCGTCTTTGAGTTTGCTACGGACGCGTAACAAATCCCCCCCAACCCCCAACCAATGTCTTATTGGAACTTTGATTGCTGTTGGACTCTGAAGCCGCTGCGTTTTGAAGCTGTGCAGGTCTCACTGAGCACAGACTCAGGTGAACTTAATGTTGGACTGCCAGAACCTCATGGTGGAATACTCACTATTCCTTTGTCTTCACTCTTTGTGTTTTTCCACTGGTTGCCGCCTAAAAGTTTTGTGACCCTTTGTGTTTCACTGAGCTCCAACATTGGGGGTTTTATGACTGCAGCCTGGTGGAGGCTGCTCCCAAAGCTTTGCTCAGTACCATATTTTCTATTGTTTTGCCATAACTGCTGATATGATTTCATACACACTCTATGTTGTTTTATCTTGTTTAGTTAGTTACTTTACCCCTTTTGTGTAGAATTTTTGCATGCTTGATTAGGTGAAGATTATTGAATCAGAATAGCGAGGTGTATTAGGGCTGTTGATTTAATAAATATTATCGTAGATAAACAGAAAGCGTTTGTGTTTATTTTGAGCAAGAGTGATTTGTCTGTCAAAATAAGGTCAAAGTTCTCCCACCTTCGGTGAAGCGGTTGATTAAACAGTGACATCTAGTAATAGTTATCAATTATTACTGAGAATTTACTAATTGTAATTATTAAGGGCTTTGAGCCATAATTACAACACCAGAGGACATCTCTGATTTCGTTTCGTAAGTAATGATTTTTGGTTAATCTTTTTCAAATTATGATTTTAAATTATAATTCTTGATAAATATTAATTAATCAATAATCATAATTCTTACATCACTAAGGGTCTAAACATTTCTAAGGTGTCTGTAACTGATCTTGCCCCATCCGACCACTTTTCTATTATTTTTGAAAGAATCATCTCCAATGACTCAGTTTGCCAAAGAGACATTCAAAGAAAACGCATCTTTAAGGACGGAGCTGCTAAAACCTTTAACCAGATTTACTCTTCTACCTCCACTTTGCCCTGTAACACTGTAGATGAGCAGGTAGATAACATTCATTTTAAAATCTCGGACATCTTTGATTCAATTGCTCCATTTAAAGTGAAGTTCGTTTCTGGGAAGAAAAAGTCTCCATGGAGAAGTGCTCCACCGGTGAGAAGTGAAAAAATTTCGTGTCGAAAAAGCTGAACACAGGTGGCGAAAGACTAAACTCCAGGTTCACTGTTACATCTATAAAGAGAGACTCCACGGATATAACGTACAACTGAAAAATGCGAGAGAATCTTTGTTCTCTGAGATCATCAGCAAAACAGTAATAATATTCGTGCCTTATTTAACACGGTCTACAGGTTTACAAACCCTCCTGTAACTGTAGCATCTGAACTCCACTCTACCAGGGTCTGCAATGAATTTGCTAACGTCTTCACTGAAAAAATCCAAAAGATCAGCGGGGCAGTCAGCACATCCACATCAACTCCAGTACCAAAGTTATCTCCAACTAGAACTGATTTTGACAAAATTTCCCAATTTCACCAAATAAACTATAAAAACTTAGAAGACATTGCACAGCAACTAAGCTCTACTTCCTGCTGTCCTGATGTTTTACCCACAGCTTTCCTTCAGAAAGCTTTGCCTGTCATAACGTCTGATTTAACTCAAATAGTAAACATCTCCCTTTTGTCAAGTGTTTTCCCCTAGGCCCTAAAAACAGCAATTATCAAACCGCTATTGAAAAAAAGCTACTTGGATAAACTGCTACCGCAGAACTACAGGCCTATCTCAAACCTCCCCTTCATCAGTAAGATTAATAAAAAAGCTGTGCTTCAGCAGTTAAACAACCTCCTAACAATGACCAGCTGCTTCGACGTCTTCCAGTCAGGCTTCCATGCCCACCACAGTACAGAGACTGCCCTTTTCAAGGTGATTAATGACATCTGTATAAATGCAGACTGTGGAAGAACCACAGTGCTGGTATTACTGGACCTCAGTGCAGAATTCAACACTGTTGATCACTCCATTTTATTAGAGCACCTGGAAAACTGGGTCGGCCTTTCTGGAACAGCACTCTATTGGTTTAAATCGTACTTGAAGGACAGAGACTTTTTTTGTGACAGTAGGTAATTTTACATCAGAGACCACCAAAATCCTATGTGGCGGTCCTCAAGGGTCCATCTAAGGGCCCCTCCTATTCAATATCTACATGCTCCCTTTAACTCAGATTATAATAAACAACATAAGTTATCATAACTATGGAGACGACAAATAACTATACATTACGAAAACCTGAAAAACTGAATTGAATTACAATGTCACCAGGTGACTATGAACCCATTCAAGTGCTTGGTAAATGCTTATAAGAAATCAATGCATGGATGTGCCAACATTTTATTCAACTGAATCAAAACAAAACTAAAGTAATAATTTTCGGACCAAAGGAAGAGCATTTAAAAGTTAGCACACAGCTAGAAACCACCAATCAGGCTCGAAACCTGGGTGTAGTGATGGACTTTAACCTGAACCTTCAGAGGCACATAAAGACACAAGGTTGGCCTTTTATCACCTAAAGAACATCTCCAGGATTAAAGGACTAATGTCTCAGCTGGACCTTGAAAAACTAATTCTTGCGTTCATCTTTAGTAGAATTGATTACTCCAATAGTGTCTTCAAAGGTCTGCTGTTTGGCGTGCTGTGGTGTTGGAGTGGTGGCCCTGTGCATGGCAGCTATGGCTTCCGTGTGGGAGTACAGCGGGGTGGGCGTCGCTGGGCTCGGCGGTTGAATCGGGCTCCTCGGCCTTATGCTGAGGTGGGGTTTGCTTGTCTGCTGGGTGGTTCCTGTTGGTTGGTGTGTGCTTGGGGTTGGTGGTCTTTACCGTGCCCCTACCGATGTATGGAAGGATGTGTGGTGTTGTTGTGGCATTAGCTCAGGGGAACCGCAGCTTGTCTTGGCTCTGTCGTTTCTGCTTGGCTGGCATGGATGTTGGTGGTTCTAGGTCTCGGGGGGGAGTGCGGCCTCTTTGCTGTGCGTGCGTTGGCCTTTCTGTGCCACCCTTCTGCTTGCTGGGCTGGTCTCTTTCCGTTGGGCACAGTGGTGGGAAGGTTGGTGCATCGCTGGGTCTGCTTGACTGCCTGGCTGGCCCAGGGGGTCTCGGTTCGTTTGTCTGTGGGCCGTGCATGTGCCTATGCTGGCCTGGAGCTTGCATTTCTGTAGGCCTGCCAGTTTGGGTCTTGTTGGCGGCCTCAGTGTTGGTGTGGGACGTGTTTTGTTGCCCCGCTTGCCTGGTTGTGGCTGCGGTCTGGTGCCAGGCATCGGGGACTGGGCGCTCTGTTGGCTCTGCCCCGTGGTTCGGGGGTGGTTGGGCATGTTGGTCATGTGCCCTCCTTTGTGTGGCATATTCTAGTTGCGCTGGGCCGGCTGGTCTGCTCTTTTTTTTGTAGTGGGGCCGCACTCTTGGTCGATGCTGTGCACACTTCCGGCTGGCTCCTTTTAGTCGGTGGTCAATGGCTCCTTCAGGCGGGGGACTGGGTGTCGGGCCTGGGGATCGGGGTTTGAGGGTTTGGATGGTTCCGGGGGGGAGCTGGGGGTGTTGGTCCCGGCTTTCGGTCGTTTCTCGGGGCCTGGTCCCTGTCCCTAGCCTTTCGCCCGATGGATGTGCCTAGGCCTCCGTCCTTGTTGGAACTCGGCGAACGGGGGTGCCTATTGGGGTCAGCCGGGGAGCTGGCTCCCTGAGAGAGCATTTTGCCATCCAGTACTTCCATCCCCATCCCCGGACACCTCCCTCCACCCACTCCATCATACTACCACTCATGTAGGGCCTTGGGGTGGGGGTTGGGATTGGAATTCATTGGGGGTTGGGACTATTTTACTCTGTGGCGGCTCTGGTCGGCGGGCTTGTTTGGACCATGTAGACCCCTCTTTTGAATATGCCCCCTCTCCGGAGGAAGATGGGACTGGTTGGGGACTGGGGTCGGAGCGGGGGGTCGGGGTCTGGTACGGAGTCGCTCAGGTTGAGGCACGAGCCCGGGCTATTTTACTCTGTGGCAGCTCTGGTTGGCAGGCTTGTTTGGACCATGTAGACCCCTCTTTTGTATATGGCCCCCTCTATGGAGGAAGATGGGGGTGGTTGGGGACTGGGGTCGGGGCGGGGGTCGGGGTCCGGTCCGGAGTCGCTCAGGTTGAGGCATGAGCCAGGGCTGGCCCTGACCAGGTTCAGGTGCTGGGGTGGTCTGCCTGTCTCCACTTTTGGAGGGAAGGGGATCACCTCCTGGGTCCGGGGGCTGGTTGTCCCTATGGGGTATATGGACCTGGGAGTATAGAGTATGTATGGGGAGTGTGAGTGAGTGTACGACGTCCATTGTTGGTCCATTGTTGTTTGTGTTTACGTTGGGTGCGTGGGTGTGAGTGTTTTTATGTGTACGCATGAGGGTGGGAATGTGTGATTGCGATTGTCTGTGCCTGTTTTTTGTGTCAGGTTGGGTCTTGGGCTGCTCCCTCTCCTGGATCAGTGTAGGCCCCCCATCAAATGTGGGGCCTATTCCCTACCCGCCACACTACCTGCCAGTGATTGGTGTCGCTGCCCGCCAGTACACTTGTGGTTCTTGGTATCTGGGGCTGGGTGCTTTGGTGTGTGCTGGCGCACTCCTGGTCGTTGGACACGGGCAAAAAAAAAAAAAAAAGGTCTGCCTAAAAAGTCGATTAAACAGCTGCAGTTGAGCCAGAACGCTGCTGCCCGCGTTCTTACTAAAACTAAGAAAGTGGAGCACATCGCCCAAGTTCTAAAGTCCTTACACTGGCTCCCTGTATCTCAAAGAATAGACTTTAAAATACTTCTGTAAGTCAATAAATCACTGAATGGGTTAGCACCAAAATACATTACAGACTTGTCAGTGTATCAACCACCCAGACCTCTCAGGTCTTCTGGCTCAAATCTACTTTGCACACCCAGAACCAGAACCAAACATGGAGAAGCAGCTTTTAGTTCTTTTGCTCCACTAATTTCGAATAAATGCCCAGAAAACTGTAAAAGCACTGAAACCTAAGTTCCTTCATATCTTGATAAAAAACTTATTTGTTTAGAGTGGCCTTTTACTGTGCTATCTAAACATTATTGGTTAAGTTTTAAGTCCAACTTTTTTCATTTTCTTATCAATCATTTTATCATTATTTTTTTATCTATTTTATTATCATCTTATCATTTTAATTATTCGTAGGTTTTATTCTTTTAATTATTTTTTTCGTTAATTATTTAATTACCTTTATGCCACTGTAATGTACTTTTCCTATCATGTCTTTTTTTTTTAATTTTTCATGCACAGCAACTTTGAATTGTCTTACTACTGAAATGTACTATATAAATAAACTTGCCATGTCTTGCCTTGCCTTGCTGCTTCCTCATCTAGAAACTCCAAATCAGAGCAAGAACACAGAAGCCTCTTACGTCTTTTTTGGGGTTCCCTTCAAACAGAACTCCAGCTTTCAGCATCTATGCACCAGGGATGTTTTCTTACTTCACTATTTAAGGTCCATCGATTACTGTTGGGAGACAAATATCCCCTCCCTCCCTTTTCACCTGCATCTCTGTCTTGTAGCTGACAGATGTTTGGTATTCATAAATATTCTGTGCCCTGCTAGGCCCCGGTGTTGTCGGAGCAGCTTTGATCATCATTTTAAAAGAAAGTTCTTTATGTGCCAACACCAGAGACCAGAGGCTTGCTGCATTGGCTGCTGTAAACTGTTGAGTGCAGCAATAGAGGAGTGATTTGGAGCTTACACTGAACCTACGAAAACAAATAGATGAATAAGATAGATGTGGACATCTTCCAAAAGAAAATTATTTGAAACAAATGTATTTGTCAGCTAAGATAGATCAACTGGTAACAAACTATAAGCAAACTGAATACACACTTAAGCTATTCTACCAGCTAATACATCAGAACCATGCAAAATATGTTTAATGTAATCATTGGTGCTAAATTAAATTAAGAAATTAATGAATTAAATTGCACTTAATTGAGACCCAATGGCTCTTTTGCTGAAAAGGAACCAACACTTTTCTTTTCTTTTTTATTACCTACAATATAAAATGTTCTAGCCTTGAGCAGGGTTCTGACTTTTTTAATGGTCTGTCTATCTTGAAAAGGTGAAATTTTGCATATGGTAACAGAACACCACTTCCTCCCCAGCTTTATTGAAGTTTGCTTCAAAGTGCTTGGCTGTGAAATGAATAAGTTAGCCCCCTGTGACTTATTATCTTCATTTGCAAGGAGACAACATTGTTGGGTTTTGTACACACTGAAGTTGCAGAATAATCAAAAACACAGTGCGCCTGTATTGGTCTGAAGTTTAGGTAGCTTCTCTCTAATGTATTAAAACTTGGTACTTGCAAATAAAACCAGGTGTTAACTACAGTGTATAAAATGAAATAGAGTTTCTTCTCATTGTCTGACATTAAATAAAACTAAACGTTTCCTGTTTTGGTCAGTTGGAGTTACTATAATTTCTACTTGCTCAATGCTAGAACATCTGAGGAAGGAACTCCAACAGAAAGTTAACAGACTCCAAAGTCTGTTAACTTTCTTCAGATTCAAACAATTACATACATTACTTAGTATTTAATAGAATTGCATCTAAAGTGTATAACTTGGGTCAAACGTTTTTTTTCCTCCTGACAGAAGTCTTATAACTGAGTAAGGTTTATAGGCCATTTTTCAGCTTTTCCTAGAAATTATTTATGGTAATGAGATCATGGTTTTGTGATGGCCTCTCCTAAACACTGACTTGTCCAAAAGAAACTTTGTAACCTATTTAGTGGTATGCCGCAGTTCATTGTCCATTTGGAAGATCCATTTGTGCTTTAACATCTCACTGATATATTGAGAAGTTGCTTCAACATCTCCATATGATGTTCTTTAGTGATGATGGCATTTATTTTCTGAAATGTACCAGTCCCTCCTGCAGCAAAACAGCCTCATGACATCATGCTGCCATATCCATCCTTCACAGTTAGGATTGTATTATCAGACTCATGGGCGTCCCCTTTTTTATGTTACCGTAGCATTATAGCCAACCCCAAGTTTTATGTTGATTGGAGCAGAGGACATGTCTCCAGTAATGACGGCCTTTGACCCTGTGTGCATTTCTGTATTGCAATCTGGCTTTTTAGATTGTTTTTTAAGTAATGGGTTCTTCCCCACTGAGTGGCCTTTAAGCACATGATGGTATAAAGTTCATTACCAACTATGGATAATGACAATCTCTTATCCAGCTTAAGCCAGCATCTTCACATGGAGGTATGCTTTACTTCTGGGGCTGATAAACACATTTGCACTAAAACATATTCATCCCTGAGACACATAACTCATTTCCTTCCTAAACGTGATGATTTTTGGACACTCCCATGATGAATGTGGGACCCTCTTTTACCGAAAGACCAATAATATCTTGGCTGAAGAACCTTGATTGTTCCATGATGTTAAAAAAGGAAGCAGTGTGTTTGAGATGTTGCCTTTAAGCACATCCAGATGTGTTTGTCCAGTTAACTCAGATGTTTAATCAGAGATCACAATCAGCTGATCCAACAGAAGGTAAACAAATGTTTCAATGTTTAAATGAATTTGAAGTGTTAATGCTAACCTTTCTAGCATGTTCCTGGAAGTTACAGTTGAGCTAAATAATGTTAGCAGGCGGGTTCAGCTGTTACAAGCTAAAGTTAGCATATGATCTGTAGCTTCTGACAGAGCTGTTCTGCTCTTTGTGTTTTTCACCTGAATCAGATATCATCTGGGCTCTGTTTCAGAAAGCATGGTTAATGAGAACTTAGAGTAAGTTCTTGGGTAAGTATGTGCATACCCTGAGTTTTCGGTTGCAGAAAGCCAGGTAGATGTTACCGTGAGTCAAGTTATTCCTTTAACTTACTCCGTGAACCAACCTTGCTTGGTAGCAGGGTTTATTCATCTAACCCTGAGTCTGTCCTACGAGACCTGGCACAAGGAAAGTCAGAAATGGCATGATGTTTTCTGAAGGAGCCTGTAGACAATGGAGTGCAAACACTCCACAGAAATCTCCGTCAGGAGAGGGTGATCGGACCGAGATTAGATGTCCTATCAGTTTCTGGATGAACATATTTTTGAGTGTTATAGTTTTTTGCCACAATCGATAATTAATCTCAATATCAAAACCACTGCATTTCATTTTTATTCCAACGGCAGCTTTTTGTATAACATAGGTGACACAGAAAAGCCTTCAGAGGCAACTGTCATGCTGTTAGGAATGTTAACATTGTCAATGATGTCAATCACAAACAATCATTAAAGCCAGATTGTCCTCCTTAGCAGAGTGGTTTGTGTCGATGGCCTCCTCTCCCCACCATCGGACTGTAGAATTTTGTGACTTGGATATTTATGAGTAGCTTTGCAATCTGAGAAACTTTGGGCACCCCTGCTGTACAGTTTTGTGGTGCCCCCTAGTCACAGACCCGCGAGCCTAATAAAAGAAGAATCCCACAGAATTGCAGGCTTCAGTGAAAGCAATAATTTAGTGGGTATCATAGCCTGATTGTTTTTCCTGATTGGTTCTTATAGCGTTTAGTCTGGTAACTTTTTCTATGGTTTTAGGGATGTATAAACCTGTATGCCACTTTTGCTTTGTTTCTGGCACACCCCAATTTTGCCCACAATAAAGAATGGTCTATTCTATTCTGTATTAAATACACTTAATCAATACAAATGTGGTTGACATAGAAGCTAAATGTAATTTTGTACTGTGAAGATCATACGTGATCTATCTATCTATCTATCTATCTATCTATCTATCTATCTATCTATCTATCTATCTATCTATCTATCTATCTATCTATCTATCTATCTATCTATCTATCTATCTATCTATCTATCTGTCTGTCTGTCTGTCTGTCTGTCTGTCTGTCTGTCTGTCTGTCTGTCTGTCTGTCTGTCTGTCTATCTATCTATCTATCTATCAATCTATCTAATCATATTTTGTTTAGAATTAATGATTTAACGGTCAGTTCCCAACTAAATACAATAGTCCTTTAATTTCTTCTTTACTCCCTACCAGTGAAAATACAGTAGTCATTGATATTTTCTTCAAACTAATAAAATTATCCACCTTAGTTAAATGCGGGCACCTCACCCACTTTTAACTGATGCTTCTGCAGTTGTATTGCAATTTGTGTTTTCTGTAGCTGCATTTTCAGGTATTCCTTTCTGATTCCACATGTTTCCATGTTGTCTTGGAAATACATCTTGTAAAGCTGTTTCACAGGGAGCTTTTCAGTTGCATGTCTACTTCAGTTGCATGTCTACTTTTTTCATATTAAGTCATGAGGCAAACTTATTACACATCATTAATTGCATGTGGTAAATTATAAATGGACTGAACCTATATAGCGCCTTTCCAGTTGTACTGACCACTCAAAGCACTTTACACTAGAGACACATATGGTCAGACGCACTCACAAACGCGCAGACATTCATACACTGATACGCCGAACGGTAGGCAATTTGAGGTTAAGCGCCTTGCCCAGGGGCACATGGACATGTGGCAAGAGGAATCATATGTTGAATATCCAGTAAATACTCTGTAATTCAGGTGATAAAGGTTAAACAGAACAATAGCTTATAACAGGACCTTATCTGATTTAACTGTGTTTTTGTATGCTATTGATTTGCTGCCACTTCCTTTTTACGCCTGCTGGGTTGCACCTAGACACACATTTATTGCACACACACACACACACACACTTTATGCCGAAGATACAACTTCAATTCTCCATCAAATCAGACTCACTCGTTGACTTGGTCTCTGCCATGCTAACTCTTGCTATTTCACAGCAGCAACAGTATTGTTTTCCTAAACATGTGCCGACTTTCTCCATTGGCCGTCTTTAAGATTTTCAATTCCATTGGCAAGAAATGCACACTTCAAGCTTCTTATTTCCTCCTGTCACCATGGTGAATTGTGTTATCTGCCTTCCATTGATGAGGGCTTCTTATTTACTCATGCTCGTGCTTAACTCCGAGCGACTTTGACACAGAGTTAAGTAACCCAAGTGTTACCCAGTGTTCTGAAAGCGAAAACCCTGGGTATGTTAGTGTGGAGTAGGTCTACTCAGGGTTTGTGCACTCTACATATGATTAATTTATCCTCAGTAAATGGATATGTACCACAAGCTTTTAAGGTAGCTGTAATTAAACCTTTGCTTAAGAAACCTTTTCTTGATCGAGATGACTTAATAAATTACAGACGTATATCCAATCTTCCATTCTGATCTAAAATTCTTGAGAAAATAGTTGCTAATCAAATGTGTGAGCATTTACACAGCAATGACTTGTTTGAAGAGTTTCAGTCAGGCTTCAGAGCTCATCATAGCACTGAAACAGCTCTGCTGAAGGTCAATAATGATATTCTTATGGCCTCAGATAATGGACTTGTGTCTGTACTTGTCCTGTTAGATCTCAGTGCTGCATTTGATTCAGTCGATCACAATATTCTCTTAGAAAGGCTGGAATATGCTGTAGGGATCAGGGGAACAGCGCTAGGGTGATTTAAATCTTATTTGTCTGACAGATTCCAGTTTGTTCATGTAAATGATAAATCATCTTTAAACTCCAGGGTTAATTGTGGAGTACCACAGGGTTCAGTACTTGGGCCAATTCTCTTTACTATATATATGCTTCCAATAGGTCAAATTATCAGGCAGCATAGAATACATTTTCACTGTTACGCTGATGATACTCAGCTTTACTTATCCATAAATCCTGATGAGCCCAACCAGTTAGATAGACTACAAGCATGTCTTGAAGACATAAAAACTTGGATGACTTAAAATTTTCTGCTTCTAAATTTACACAAGACAGAAGTTGTCGTCTTTGGACCGGAGTCTTTAAATAAGAAACTGCTTAGTCAATCACTTAACCTGGATGGCATTAAATTGACCTCCCGTAATAAAGTAAAAAACCTTGGTGTTATTTTTGACCAGGACATGTCATTTAAATCCCATATTAAACAGGTTTCTAGGATTTCCTTCTTTCATCTCTTTCAAAATTAGAAATATCCTGTCCAGGAGTGACGCTGAAAAACTAGTCCATGCATTTGTTACTTCAAGGCTGGACTATTGTAATTCTTTACTATCAGGATGTCCACAAAATGCAGTTAAAAGCCTTCAGCTGATTCAAAATGCTGCAGCAAGAGTTCTGATGAAAATTAAAAAGAGAGATCATATTTCCCCAACTTTAGCTTCCCTTCATTGGCTCCCTGTTAAATCCAGAATAGAATTTAAAATTCTCCTGCTCACATATAAAGCCCTTAATGATGTAGCTCCATCATACATCAGAGATCTCATTGTTCCATACGTTCCTCACAGAGCACTTCGTTCTCAGACTGCAGATTTACTGGTGGTTCCTAGAGTCTCTAGAAGTAGAATAGGAGGCAGATCCTCTAGTTATCAGGCTCCTCTCCAGTGGAACTAGTTCCCAGTTTTAGTCCGTGAGGTAGACACCCTGTCTACTTTTAAGGCTAGGCTTAAAACTTTCCTTTTTGATAAAGCTTATACTTAGAGTGGCTTAGGTTATCCTGAGGTTTCTTCCTTATTTTTACCTCCGTCTTCTTCCCTCCCTGTTGGATGGAGTAAGGGGGAGTCAGGTTTAGCCTAAACCGGCTCAGTTATGGTTGAGGTGCAAACACACACACCAATTCTGCTACCTGTATGACCCCCTCTCTTTTCCAATGGTTGTAATCAATCTGACAGAGAGAGGTATCCCAATCGTTGTGGTTTTTGGTGTAACGATGACCATCAGTGGGCTCTAGATGGGCAAACTGTCTACTTTTAAAGCTAGGCTTAAAACTTTCCTTTTTGATAAAGCTCATATTTAGAGTGGCTTAGGTTATCCTGAGCTATCTCTGTAGTTATGCTGCTATAGGCTTTGGCTGCTGGAGGACATAATGACCACTTTCACCCTCTCCGCTACATTCTCACACTACTCTCCAATTAGGCATTATTTGCTCTTATTTCAGCTTTTAACTTTGTTCTCTCTCTTTTCTCTTCCTAGAAGCTACACCTGACCTGACTCTGTGTCTACCTGTAACACCTTTCTGGAGAGGGGCATCGTCCAAGCTTCTGCTGGCAACAACTTAGTGCTCACCCTCTACCGATGATCCACATGGCCCTGTCTTTCAGTGTTTAACCCTTTCTCTCTCCTAGACATGGCAATTGACTAAGTTTTTACTGTGACTAACTCTATGTGCTCTCTTTCAGACTCTAACCTTGAAAACTGGCTCAGAGTTTATCTGTTCTTTCTTTCTAGGTGAAACGACTAAAGGAGCTACATCCATTAACATTTACTTTTCCTTCCCATAGAAAGTACTCCTGGATCAGTGCTTCTTTGTTCTCTTTGTGTCTCTGCTCTGTTCTCTCAAACCCCCAGTCAGTCGTGGCAGATGGCCGCTCACACTGACCCTGGTTCTGCTGGAGGTTTCTTCCTGTTAAAAGGGAGTTTTTCCTCTCCACTGTTGCTACATGCATGCTCAGTATGAGGGAATGCTGCAAAGTCAACGCCAGTGACTGTCCACTGTCTCTACATGCTCATCCGGGAGGAGTGAATGCTGCAAGTCACTGACTGGATGCAGTCTACTGGGTTTCCTTAGACAGAAAAACGTTTTATCCAATTTGAATAAATAACTGAATCTGACTGCACTGTTCAATGATTAGAACTAATTGGAATGTATGCACCTGACTTTTGTGAAGTGCCTGGAGACAACATGTGTTGTGAATTGGCGCTATATAAATAAAGTGAATTGAAATTGAATTGAATTACTCGGAACTTGTTAATCCCACTTCCTGAAACGCGGCCTTCATGTTAGAACAGTCTTATATGGGTTTACCTACTAAATGTTTGTTGGACTGTGTTTCCTCTGAATAGGACAAGAGAGGCCATACCAGATAAAAAATAAATTAATGTTTTAAAAACTTATAAATATCTTTTTGCTTCATATCAAACCCAGTTGTTATTTATATTTTGCAATCTTTCATTGCCCAAAAATACAAAAGTTTTATTATTTTAACTTTTAATTGATGTGGACATGTTAAGTTTGAACAAAATGTGAATCTCTGCTCAGTTTTAATGTTAGTTAATTTCCTTTCGATGCTCCTTTTATATTGAAATAAGTGCAACTGGGAACTGTATCTATCCAGCTTTAAAGTGTTGGAAAGGATAAGATCTTATTTCATCTTAAACAGTCAGCCAGTCATTTTCTACTGCTTATTCCATAATGGGCCGCGGGGGAGCTGGGCGAGCAGCAGTCTATGGGCGAGAGGCGGGGTACACCCTGGACAGGTCGCCAGTCCATCGCAGAGCAACACACAAACTACCATCCACACACTCATTCATACACCTAAGGGCAATTTACAGAGACCAATTAACCTAACAGGCATGTCTTTGGACTGTGGGTGGAAGCCGGAGTACCCAGAGAGAACCCACGCATGCACGGGGAGAACATGCAAACTCCATGCAGAAAGACCCCCGGCAAGGAATCGAACCTTCCCGCTGCAAGGCAACAGTGCTACCAACTGCTCCACCGTGCAGCCCTCATCTTGAATATATTTTACAAAATAATCTTATTGTGTATTTGTCACAAGTGTTAACAGAACAGGATTAAAAGCTTTGAATGAAAGTATAAAGAACATTATTTTTTGTCCCCATTTAAATATTCTTCAGAAAATAGTTGGCAGATTCAATTATTGGACTGTGTCTTTATTGCTAGTGAGGAACTGACCTGCTCTAAATGTTGTTTAGTAGAAACATCTCCCTCTTTGTCAGGTTATTTGTGCTTATTGGTTGTAGTACATGGTGCAGGTCTGCTTCTGTCAAATGTGGAGGATCTGATTTTCTTTAGCTAGCATAATTAAGACAAAGCAAAGTCTGTAAAAAAAGTCTGACAAAGCACCTGTATAAGTGTAGTGCAACCTCCCTTTGTTTATTAATCAATAATGTCAACTAAATAATTTCTGTTGAACACATCCTGTAGTCGCTCTGCTGCAGCTGCGTGTTTTACTGTGTTTTACTTGCTGTGAAGCAACAGGTGAATCTAATCTACATCTGTCCTGGACCGAGGAACTGAGGATATTGTAGCCACATCTGTCCACACATGGAGGCTCTGAAAGTCCATTTTATCGTGCCAGTAAAGTTGCTAAACCTTCAAACTTGCCTGAACCTCTATAGAGACATAGAACAACGTCAAATGTAAGTTTCACATGGACTCTAATTTTCTTTTAAATACAGTTTTGTCACATATTTGACCTCCTCAAAAGGACAGAAAATCAACAGCATTTATTAATAAAAACTCTTACAACCTTCAGGTATTATTCTACAAGTAGCGAAATGAAAGCCAAAGTAACATATAGCTGATCCTTTACATACATATATACAGCTGACACCTCCTGCTTGGGCAGGGGACAAAGCATCATTTTAATCTATGGCACCAAAACAATCTGGTCCGAGGTTGTGATGTGAATTAAGAGTGCTTTGAAACAAACTAATTCCCAGCCAGAAATCAGCATAAGCTAAAAATTTCTAATAAAACAGAATGTCATGAGTCTGACAAAAAATGAAGAAACACTCATCTTCAGTCTGCCGGCTTAGGTCCCGTTCTACCCCACTAGACCTCAGAAAACCTACCAGGCTCCATTAACTGGCTAGGCTTTCAGTGTGAACACTCTTGTATTGTCAGCAATGATATTGGTTTCTCTCAACAAGCCATTCGAGTGGTGGCCAGGTCTCAGGACTCTTTTGTTGCATGGCCTGCATGGAGACATATCTTGTTTCTATTCACTAGGTACATGCACAAGGAGAGCTAAGACACAGCAGAGCCCCCTGTAGACTGCAGTCTTCTTTTTATAGTTAACAACACCTCTTCTCCCAGAGACAAGCACGGTGGAGTTGCTCTTTCTATTCACTGACCAACTTTCACACAACCATCACATTTTGGCAGAATTCTTCTTTCGAAGTGGATGCTGCTTCTGCAACTGTGTAACTAAATATTTCTGACAAATCAGAATATGAAAAGCATGTTGAATTTTTACAAAGCACTTTGCTTAGACCTGAGCAGACTGATAGAGTGGAAGATGTCACCAACTTATGTAGAACGTGTGTGAGTTAAATATTAATTCGGTTGTCATTCAGTGCTCAAAGAAACAGTAATAACATCTGCTTTGACTATTTTCTATGAGATATCTTGCAGGTTTTCGTAAGAACCCTGACAATTAATCTTTGTTTGTCATTTGTCCTAACTTTTCAAGTCAGAGGTACATTTCCTTTCAGTAATAACTGTAGAATCAACAAAAACACAACTGGATAATAAAGCATAATTTTCCACTGCACAATTTTACAAAAACACGAATTTTTTAAAAGGTGCGTTGAAAAAACTCTGCTTTCTGCATTGTGTACATCTGTCATTGACGTCACAGGAGGAAGTAAGGACAGACACTAAACCACACAAACAGCAAGCATCAACAGCAATCCTAAATGCTTAAGTTGAAGGCAACCGGACTTCTTCTGCCTTCTATGCAAGCACTTAGGAATGTCGTGTCTTAGATGACTGAGAATCCACCTCCTTGGAACACCAATGAGTGGGTTTCAAGATCAGCAGGCTTTAGTAAACTCTGTGGTAGTAATTGGGTTGAGCCAGACTACACGAAGAATGCTCGTCTTTGATGGTCTTGCTTTCCAGAATACGTTTTTGGACTTAACTTTAGGACCAACTATGACCTGGTAAGTAAGGTATTTTTACTGCAGTGTGTAGGTGAACAAAGCAAAACCAGAGGGGAGCAAAATTTTAGTTATTCGCATATTTTTAAATATTTCTGATAAAGCGAATATTTAAAGTGCTGCCATGTTTTATAAACCAAGAAGTAATTCCCAATGATCTATATAATATTTAAAAGCATGGGTGCATAGAATTGTTATGAACAAAAAAATGCGGCCATTTGGGTAAATTTAAATGAACTTCCACTCACCAAAGTTACATGAGCTCGAGAAGAACTGCCAGTTTTGTTGACAGGAAGGCCAGCAGCTTTGTTGCAGACAGTTGCTAACGTTTTTTCGGTGAACAGTTATTGCTATGCCTTCACATTGTTTTCATTGAAACACTCATGAGGATGGTGTTAGTTCATTTAGGTTTTCTAAGGATACTGAGCTTAGTTCAAAGTGGGTGAAACAGGTCAGATGTTCTCATGAGAAGTGGAAGCCCTCTCCCGTGTCTGTTCTCTGCTCTGAACATTTTTTTCCTTCCATTTTATTTAGGTTTTTCCAATGACAACAGAGCAAACATTTAGTCACACAACAAATGCATTCAAAACCAGCAAACCAGACATTCCAGCATAAAAGTTTGCAGTCTTATGTAGTGTTCACATCACCATCAAGCCAGAAAGGAAGGTTCCTCTTTGAGTGGTAGGGCTAAGGCATACAGAGTAGAGAAGGAGACTTATTGGGTCATTACATGAGAAATGCTTCTACTTGGCCCCATCAAACACTGAAAGTAAATTCTTGAACCGTTAATAGATGTGTTATCTTTTCCATTTGATACAATTCCCTTACTCTTTGGTCCCAGGTGGGTGGGAGGAGGGTGGTTCCACTTGCATCCACTTAGTTGTTATGCATTAAGGCTGCTGTAAATAGAATATCTAAAAGATATGATTTAGCCCGTCCTTGCATACCTGCAGGTTTGATACAGAGCAACTGTTACCTCCTTAGGTATAACCTGTTGAAAGATCTGGGCCCGTATTACCAAAGATTCTCAGAATCCTCTCAGACAGCCCCTAAATTAGCCTAAACATTCCTGGCAAGGAGTCTTAGCTTAAGAGAGATTCACTTTGCTGCTGAGAGCGACTCTAAGCAAGGAGATGACAGAAATTCCTATCTTGAGGAAGTATGGTTGACCCCATTGCTAGGTGTCATGATGCGAACAAACAGTCATTCCTGAGCAGATCAATGCACCTTTCCCTCAACTTTCACCACCAGCCTGGAATGTGAGCAGCACTGGTACTTGCTGCATTCAGAAGCCAGAGAGGAGATTGCAATACACCACCACACTTCACCACAGATGGGGAGCGTTGTAGACGACCATTTAGGCTTAGGCTGCTGACATCATCATGTACAATATAGCAAATACTTATTCACCTCATTTAAATCTTCTTTCTATGTACATAGTGATTACATAATTGTACTGTTGTCTAGAATTAGTCTTAAACACACACACGTATATATATATATATATATATATATATATATATTATATATAATATATATATATATATACATATATATAATATATATATATATACACAGATATAATATATATATATATATAATATATATATATATATATATAATATATATATATATATTTTATATATATATATATGTATATATATATATATATGTATATTTGAGTTTTGTCAATTTTTTCCAAATTTATTTTTTGAAAGCATTTTACACTCTGTAAGTGATATTTAAATAATTGTTACGGCCGGTGGTCGTATGTGCATTTTTTTGTTTGTGTGTATAACTTTGTTTACAGACTGCTGATTGGCCGGCTGGAGCTGTGGAACTCCCGGTTCTGGATTAATGTCTGTTTGGCTGCACAGAACTCCTCCTGCTAGAAATCCCCCCTGAAAATGCACTGGACTGTTTGTTCTCTTCTTCGCTGCTCCTGTTGAGCTCTGATTTCCTGGGCACTCAGCACTCCTCCTGCTGGATATGCCCCAGAACTCATGTTGGACTGTTCAATATTCAGCTTCTCCAATCACAGGGCTGACCAGCCAATATAAACTCTCCACAGCTGCCACTAGGTGGGGCTGTGATTTAATCTGAGCAGCTTGCCGCTTGGCCTTGTGACACCTCGCTTGTGTTTACACTTTTTTGTACCTTTGGGGCTAAACATATCTTAAGTCCCACTTGCTTCATTGCACCTTTTTAAAATTTTGAAAGTGACTTGTCTGATGTTAGGCTGAATTGTTTGTCAGTTTTCAAACTAGGTGCTTTGACCACATTGAATGTGTATTCGGGGTTTGTTTTGCTGATTGCTGGTTGCCCAAAAACCCCTGGCAATCTTGGGTGTTTTTGTTTTCACTTTTTGGTGCTTGAAGCAGCTTGTTACCATGGTACATTTTTTTACTTGAAGCAGTACTTGCAGTACTTAAATACTGTTGTCGATACCCTCCCTTATTTGTCTTTTTTTTCATTATTCAAACATCACAAACAATAAGTTTTTACAAAACTTATTCCATTGCTTTTATGTTACCTCCCCTTTTCCTCCCCTGACCGAGCTGGGTTATAATAATTTTTTACTATATCGACTGTAATTTTGTTTCCTTTTTATTCATGGTTATTTATAATTGTTTCCATTATCTATTTAATCTTCCTAATTTTGCCTTACTAGCGGTGCACCCTTATACTGTCCTGCTGCTTTAAACTATTTAATTTTGCCCTAGGGGAATGTAAAAGTTTATCTTATCTCTATATTAATAATTGTATAATTTTGTTTTTTATATAGACTCTTATTTGCTCACTTATTCGACTGTTTAGGGGTGGATTCCTATGCAATCTAGCCGGTAGCGTTTTATTAATTCGCTGTTATTCATTGTTCGGAGAATATATCTTCTCTCTGTCTTTTCACCATCTTGCCTGCTTAAGACACTCTTAGGCTAACTAAAAGTCCTCCTCAATACTCTTAATATTTCCTCACCTTAGGAGCTCTCTTAAGGCCTAAGGTGCTTCGTCAAATAACTTTTAGCTTACCAATCTTTTTCTGACATTGATGTTACAAGGAGCTCCCTTTAGTCTTAGGCCCTGGTTAACAGCCCTGTACACTTCATGACAAAACAATTTGTGTGTGTGGTTGGGTACTGTTGAACCACCGTTTCCTCCAACTCAGACTTGGTACTATTGGGTCTAACTTAACCACATCTGGGGTCCTGAAAAATCTAAACATTATTTTCCATTTAAATTCTCGCCACATATTTGAATTTGTCGTTCGGTGTGCCTCTATCTAAGCCTCCTCCCACATTCAGAAATGCCATCTCTGCCTCCCATCTTTTTATCTGGGTGGGCCTGTTAAGACGCATTGACAAAATTTTGTTGTCTTATCCTCTCCACTATTTTGGGATTGAGTTAAGAGGTCCAATATTGCCGTGGGATCTAATACTTTTTTCCCCATTCCCTATGTGAGGTCAGGAAAGAGCCGTCATAGTTTTTGGAATTTGTTTGACCCACACGCAGATAAACACTCAGGAGATAATCACAAAGATTTTAAGATGTTTATTGCACAACAAGTTAAACTCTGATCTGGAACCTGGAACCACCAACTGCACAAAAGAAGGGAAACAGGTGAGTAGGTAATGGAAGGAGGGAAATGTAAAGCAATGGTTAAGTTTAATTCTGTCTTACGATAAGCACAAAGAGGAACCGCCGGGGGGAATAGAGCTGTGGAGTCTGGGAGCTTAGCACGTGAAGGTCCTCTTGACTTCTGCCGGAGGTAGGAGAGGCTTGGTCTTCTCACCATAAAGATTGGGCAGGTAATTTGAGAGGAGCACAGGTAAAGGAGGCTTGCTGGAGGCACGTGGAGAGTGAGGCAAGGTTTGCTGCTGACTTGGGCCGGTTAGTCGTTGAGCCAGGAAGCTGCCAGCCAAGATGAGTCCAGGAAGATAACAGATGCTTGAGTCTTGAGTTCCAGGAAGACAACCAGGTTTCTAAGAGTCCACTTGATCAAAGCGACGGCAGGACAGTGCAGTCTGAACCTGAGAAGGAGCACACAAAAGGTAAGTCAAAGCACTAGAGAAACTATAGGCAAAGTTTAGAAGTCTTGGCGTGAGTCTGTACCACTGAAGGCTAATACTAAGGCACTGAAGTACTGGCAGCCTCCAGCTTAAATACACCCAAGAGCAATCAGGGAATGACAAACACCTGTTCCTTCACCACCTTGTGCTCCAGTGCCCTCTAGTGATCAAGCAAAGTAAGTGGCAGGCAAAAAGACAAACAGAAAATTCCCAGACTCCGACAAGAGCACAGCTGTAGATATCTAAAGAAATCAGTTCTCTGGAGATGAATGTGTCTTTTCAAATGACATATGATTGTTCCTGGCAGTTAACTGATGTATACAAGTAAGTCCCTGACCCATTTTGCAAAACCTTTATCTAAGATATTAGGGGTAAAGGATTTGATATGTGCAATACTTGTTAGTATAAAAGAGCTCTAGGCAATTTAAAGGCAAATAGTACTTTGTTCTAGATATTAAGCATAGTCCACAGTGACAGGCCTTTTATCAACATTTCTAAGAATGGCAATGCTGGAGACCTGGATTACGTGCTGTGAAAAAACTCTGACCCGTGCATAGATAAAGATACAGCATCAACATCCAGTCATAACTGCAAAGTGTTCTGTCGCAGATGTCACAACATGGCCATGGGTTTTTCCATCCACTGGCCCAACTGGTGCTGTGGCGCTCTTTTAAACGTTGGATTTGACAAAGAGTCTGTTTGACTTCTAACCGCACATAACCACCTGTTGTTATTGTATTGCAAACTTACATGAAGTCAAAATCATGTCGTCAACACTTTTTTGTGTATTTGGATTAAGGTATGTTAAATGACGAAGGGCTGCCACTATAACCCTTGGTTTCTGATCAATGGAGGGCAGGTACGGAGGTAAGTCATGACAACTAGAGTTGAATAAGGGAAAGTGATGTTAGAAGCGGCTGTTTTGTGACTAGCAGTGGAAATGTTTTTGGAAGAAGGCTGTTCCAGGTCAGTAGTGTTTACTGAGGACCATCAGAGAATTAATCTGAGATAAATAGTTCTGACTAACTACACAAATGGAGGTTATCAGAGGAAAACCAGGAAAGCAAGGAGTCATTCAGAAGATGCAGAAAGGAGGATCCTGTTGGGTTTTCCACGGCACAAGGGAAAAGGAATGTTAGCAGCTCCAATGTAACACTGAAACACTACAGAAACACTGGCCTAGTTATCACAACCAAGGACTACAGTCCATACTAATATTCTGAAGATTCTTGGTGAACGGATGCGTTGCTGGTTATCTTGGAGCACTGGAGCCCAGGAAGAACAACAGAAAGATGACATGTTAGTGGGAGGAAGAAAATAGAGTGAGAAAACAAAATCCATATATCCTGGCATTCTAACAATGTAAGTTTTTTTTCACAGTCCAGGACCTCCATATTAGGTTAAATAATAGCTGTAGTTTCACCTCTGGAGAGATTGTAAGCATGCATTTTTTTTCCTTATGTGCTTCTGCAATCTACTTATCCGCCTCAGGGGATACCATGCCTCTTGCTTAGTGACAGCTTGGTGATGACCCAAAATCAGATGAAATAGCTGATTGTTTGTGGCCCTTTTTATTGCAATTAAAGATTTCCATTACCTTTAAATGAACAACAGATATCTACTGGAAGCACTTTTATGATAAAAATGGTAGCTATATTTCAGTACATCGCTTTAAGAAAAAAAATCAACATACAACTTTTTAAAGCAGTGTGTGTTCACAGCCTACCCTAAAAGACGTCATTCTGTCCTGTTAACATATGAACAATAAACAAGACTAATTTGAAGGCAGCAAATAAGTTTAAAGATCTTATAAGCCTGAAACTAGAGTCATCGTGACTGTGCAATAACTAATTTTTACTTGGCTGCAGTAATTCCTTTACTCTTGTTTCATTCTTTGACTGGAAAGGTTAAAGCATCACAGCAACTTAACTACTTTTTAGTTTCAGTTTAGTGAAATGTAGACATTGTAAAGGCTAATAACTTTTAAGTTTGGAAAACAGAGTAACTGCAGTACAACCTTTCTTTTTATGATTGCAGCAGCTGTCCTCTATAGTTGCACACTTTACAGCTATTGTTCACAAAATGTTGAAGAAATTTTCACAATGTTTGTAAGTTTTATGCGGAATACCTGCTGTGGCAGAAGATACTTAAAATAATGTACCAGTTGCCTGTTTTCCATTGATTAGTGTCTGTGAGTAACTCTATTGGTACAGTACATCTGTAGAGTACTTATGAAAGCTTCAGTATTTAAATCCTTTCAGTATTGCTATAAGCATGCCACCCTCTACATAGGTGGGTTATGTTATTTATACTTTTTTAGACTGACAAGTATGTGCTGACAATTAAAATAAGTATTTTTTTTTCACAAACAAAACGAAGTTTAAACCTTTACTCTGTTGCTATTTCAAATGTAACAGAGCAAAGGTGTTGTCAGAGAGCACAAGTTTTAGTGTTCTCATCACAGCATCAATGCTAATCCTCAATACCAACAAAAAAAGCTGAAAACACAAACACCATGCCAGATAACTGTTTGTCATAAATCAGCCATCTAATTCCCCCTGAAACCTCAAACTGTGACAAATGTCAGTGATAATTTTCTGTTTACAATGTGACTGAAGCTAATTTCAATAACTCAAACTGTGTCAAAACGACCTTCATTGGAACAAATCAAACTTAACATCAAGCAGCAAAAGAGACATTTTATTTAACCTATTTAATTTTTGGGCTGCACGGTGGAGCAGTTGGTAGCACTGTTGCTTTGCAGCAAGAAGGTCCTGGGTTCAATTCCCGGCTGGGGGTCTTTCTGCATGGAGTTTGCATGTTCTCCCCGTGCATGCGTGGGTTCTCACTGGGTACTCCGGCTTCCTCCCACAGTCCAAAGACATGCCTGTTAGGTTAATTGGTCACTCTAAATTGCCCTTTTGGGTTATGAATGAGTGTGTGCATGGTTGTTTGTGTGTTGCCCTGCGATGGACTGGCGACCTGTCCAGGGTGTACCCTGCCTCTCGCCCATAGACTGCTGGAGATAGGCACCAGCTCCCCCGCGACCCACTATGGAATAAACGGTAGAAAATGACTGACTATTTAATTTTTGTAGTAATTGGATGGAAGGTTGAATTTGGCTAAACTCAGCCTTTCTTTTTTTTAACAAAAAACAGTGTTGATCTGCAAGAAAAAAACATGATTCTTTGCAAAACACTTACTCATGGTCCCATTTATTATAAAGCCTAGCCACAGCATAAAAGCTATATAAATACATTAATTAAAAACTAACTTTAAGCAATGTTGTTCAAGTAATCACCCTGACTCCACATTTGGATCCCGTGTTGTCAAACTGGGTGGAAGGAAGAGAAAGCAAAGTGACCCTGACAAATGTTTAGAGACTAAAAAAATAATTTAAAAGCAATGCATGCAAAGACTGATCCTATTTAGTTTTCCTGTTTACTTCAGTTGTTTTAAATTTAACCTAAAATTCTGGAAGGGTTGAGGCAAATTGTAGGCTTTTCTTTATTGAAGGTAAAAGTGTGTTGAATGATTTTTCATTGCGGTTTGCAATGCTGCTTAAGCGATTTCCACTTTTACTTTGACTGCTTTTGCCACCTGTTAAGAAGTGCAACCATAGCAATAAGAGAGTTGGTCAGAAGCAGGAGCAGCTGATCAAAATGTCAAAAAGTAGAAAACAATACCCAAAAAGTGACCCCCAAATCTCCAGTGAGGGAAAGCGACAATATTGTGAACGTAGAGCAGGAGAGAAAGAGGAAGTTCAAAATGAAAGAGAGCCTTTAGGGAGGGTGGCAATGTGTTATTAAAGAGTGCACAACAAAGAGCTGTAGGGGAAAAGCTGGAAATCAAGCTCCAGCAAAACAAACCTATCGACAATTTATGGTCAGGGATAAGGAAGATCACAGGCTTCAAGCAAAAGGAAGTTCAGATAGATGGAAGTATGGGCAAAACCAACAAACTGAACAAATTCTTTTGTAGGATCAGATCAGCAGCAATTATTACCTCCTTCCCTTGACAAACAGTAATGTATCATCTTCTACCTAGGTCCAGGATCTTGTCTTCTGCATGAGGAGATACTAGGGCCACATCACCTCTCCTTGTGGCTTGTTTGTCTCCAGCAGTTACGAGAAGAGGGACCTGTAAAGGCTGAACTGGAACAAGGCTGCAGCTCCAGATAGTGCCTTCCAAAGGTCCCAAAGGCCTGTGTGGACTAGCCATGTGGGATTTGCAGCAATACTATTCTTCAAAATTATTACTGTATAGAAGACATCCTACTTTGTTCCAGTATCTACGGAAGCTCAACCATCTGCTCTTAGCGACTACAGGCCTGTCGCTATGACAGGCACTGTGGCTCAGTGGGAAGAGTAGACTTTTTTTGCAATCTGGAAGTTGTTGGTTCCTTTCAAGCTGTCTCCAGCCACGAGTTGATGTGCCCCTGGGCATGCCCTTAACCCCAAATTGAATACCAATCTGCATATTGGTGTGTTTTTGTGAGTGCGATTGGGTGAATGTGGCTCAAGTGTCAATTTCTTTGAGAGGTTGGTCTGACTGGAAAAACGCTATATAAATTCAGTCAATTTAAAGTTTACATCACTAATCACTAAAATCCTACTAAATAAGAGTATTTTTGGTTTTGGCCAACCTGTGTAAGCAAACATCTTTCAGGACCCACTACAGTTTGCTTATTGTTGTGGAGTTGTGTTGAAGATAACATCATGCACTTGCTTTAACAATCCCACTTTCATCTTGAAAAGGAGGTAGGACTGTGAGGATCGTGCTTTTGCTGTTGACTTCTCCAGTTTATTTAAGTACTTTCGTCTTGATTTACTGTATAAGAAACTCAAGAAGCTGTGGGTGAATGATTCCACAGTCACCTGGATTAATAACCTTGTTTTGGAACTAATGGGTTGTGTCTCTAATCAGGGGGTCCTTGAACCTTGAACCCACCTTGGCTGTTTTTTGTATGCATATCCATTGTGAGGTTTGAAAGGCAGAGCTTTTATGTAGACGACTTCCCCTAGTACTGAATGGGTCCTCCTCCTGTAGGAATTTTGCTGCAATCTGGGGACACAGATCTCTGTCCACTGCAACAGCAGGGTCTAGAATTCAATTAAAACAGTAAAATCAGACTAGTACAATATTAATCTTAGATTGTTTAACAGCAATATGATTTTAAAGTCACAGACTGGCGCTCTAAACTGTGTGAAGATGTGTAGTTAGAGTTGATTTTAAACTTCTGTGGCTCTGGCCCAGGCTGCGGTGGAGCATGTCTTGTGCCTGCACTGGGGTGGCTGGCGGGTTGTGCTTGGCCTGGAGCAGTTGGCCTGCCCGGTCGGGTTACCCAGCTGGTGCATGTTTCCCTCTCACGAACTGATGGGCTGGGGCTGCTGGTGCTGGCCAGATGGTTGGGCAGGCGTGGCGGTGTGTTGCTCTGCTAGCTGTTGTGTCCAGTGGGGGGAATCGAGGCAGGAGGCTAGAGGGTGGCATGGGGGACTGCAGTCTGTGGGGTGGGGTGGGCTGTGTCCTCTTCTTGAATGTGGGGTCACCGATATTTGGTTCGGCAGAGCTAAGCTGGATAATGTTTCTCCCTGGGCTGTCGTTGCAGTGGCAGTGATGTGGTGAGTCTGTGTGGTTGGGCGTGGCGTGGTGGTGGACGCCGGCCCCAAATGCTTGGCGCTGACTGGGGACTTCATGCCGGGTGAGTTTGTTCCTTTGTGGGTGCAGTGCTCAATGGTGTCTGCCATGTTCTGCCTGTGGGCGGGGGCTGGGGTAGCTTTGCATGGGGCCCTTTCCTTGCCGTTGTGGCACGCTGTGTGGTGGGAGCAGGATGCGGCAGGGGTGCTTGGAGTAGGGCTGTGTGTGGAGCTTGCGCTGTGTGGGTGTCATAGTTCTAGCAATTTGTTTGACCCATATGCATAATAGCACTCAGGAGAAAAACCACAAAGATTTTAAGGTGTTTATTTACACAACGAAGTAAGTAACCCTAGAAACGGGAACCGCCAAACTGCACAAAGAAGTGAAAATAAGTAGGTATTGAAAGGTTGAGATAAGAAATTTTGATTAAATTTGAATCTGTCTTACTAAGTGGAGAACTGCCAGGGGAAAGGAGGCTGTGGAGTCTGGAGTTAATAATACGGGATGGTCCTCTTGACTTCTTCTTTAGGTAGGAGAGGCTTAGTCTTCTCACCATGAATGAAGGAAGAGAGGAGCTCAGGTGAAGGAGGCTTGTGAGAGGGCACGTGGAGATTGAAGCAAGGTTTGCTGAGAAATGTGTTAACTTACTGTGGAAATTGTCCTAAAAAGGCTTTGATGAGAGCACTACTATCTCTCTCCACTCCAAGAGGATGCTAAAAGTCTGCACTTTTACTTTCTAGCTCTTTAAGGATGTTAACTTTGATTAAATATTTCCTCTAAAGTTGGCAAATATTAACAGTGTATTTGAATGTGAACTCTGTCAAACACTGTTACCTTCACAAAGGGTCGTAAATGTTGTGTTTGCAAATACAAATACAGAATTCCAGACAGATTTTAAAGTTAGCAGAAAATTGAGAGATGCTGGGTAAAATGAGAGATGCTGGGAATGTCTTCCCATCATGAATGTCCTCCTTTAGTTCAGGGTTGATTGAAAAAGTCCTGCCTCCCTGGCAGCGCAGTTTTTGCTATAGCTTTGTACCTGCTTTTGTCAGATTTGGCCCTGGTTCATCCCTGGCCCTGGAAGTGGAAATTCAGGGATGGAGAAAAAAATACCCCAGGAAACTACCCTGGTTCCTGACAAGTTTCCTGCAGTGCAAATCTCCACTGAAATGAATGCAGATGGCAGTGGAGAACATAAAGAAAAATAATTTGAGCTAAGCTGTGTCTTCCATAGGTAACAGCATAAGCTATGGAATAAATGATTTTAATAAGAAGAGTGGGACATGTTTTTCTCACTCTAAACACATCTAATCTAAACAAGTCAAAACAAGTCTAACATGCTGCTTCTTAGATCGACTGCAAAGTGTTTTTAAAAGTCTGGCCATTTTAACTCTTGCTGTGATTGTGTCTAATATTATTGTGTGTGTCTGAGGATTGTTAGCAAACAGTCAAAGGAGAATAAAGTTTACTTGATAGGAATGTTTAAATGGGTCATGTGTATGTGAGTAGCAAACATAATACATGGCTGTTTATTGCCAAGTTATGTGATACTTCCTGGCACAAAAAAAGAGTTAGGAATAATATTTACTTCATGTGTGAGATGTCAATGTCATGTTGAAGACATGTGAAACAACTTTGATAAGTCTGTTGGGGAAACTACTGTCAAGTTCCACAAAGTAGGAAAAATTTACTAAAAAATAAAAAAATTATGCCACAATCATGGTCGACAAAAAAAAAAAAAAGGTTTTTAGCAAAAACGCCTGTAGCTGTGACCTAATGTAAAAAATAACTTTAAGTTCAACTTAATATAGAGTACCTCAGCACACTTTTAGGTTCCTCTGCTGGAATGTTGATCAATCACTGGGCTTCCTGTTTGGGTACATCACCAGCTGAGTACATCTGCACCGCTGTTTGCTCACTTTTCACAGCTTGCCACCTCTGTATTCCTCTTCCAAGTCAAATCAATATCACTCTCCCAGCCTGAGCTTAAACTCTGGTGGGACATTTTCAGTACAACCTTGAAACGCGCTGTGCTCTCTCAGCAATACATTAAAAAATCACTTACCATCAGAGGTGGAAAGGAATTCTAAAATGTTCTAAAACAGAAATGTGTTTTATTTGCTTTAAATTTGTAATTTGAAAATGTTACATATTGCTTTTTTAGGCATGTATCTCAACAATTGGTACGACACCCATAATAACATAATTAGCGACTTGTTATATGACAGAAAAGGGTATCATTGAGAAGTTTACATTTTTCAGCAATTCATTTACAACGTGAAGCCATTATTCCATAGAGTCATCACACAGAGAAATATCTTTCAAACATTTATTTCTGTTCAGATTAATGAGTCGTGTTTGTTTAAATTTTTTCATATCTTATTTTCAGAAAATCCCAAAAAAGATGTTTGGTACAGAAATGTGGGCCAGCAGATTTATGGAAAGATAGTCCTTGATATTCTCCACAAGAAAGGTCAGCCACAACAGGTTTTAGCCAAAGAAGCTTGCAGTTTAGAGTGCTATATACAAGCAAATAATTGGAAAGTTTAGTGGAGGAAAAATAATTGGTAGAAAAAAATGCATAAATAAAAGGGATATATGCTGATCATCTTATCTTGTATAATGCCAAGGTTTCTAATCCTCTGCCCTTTATCATATCTCCAGGTGGTTTTATTTTCTGATGTTTCACAGTTCTATTTTTTCCCTTTTCATCGGTTATATCTGGGTCATAATAGGAGACTTATATAATACGGGGGTTGGACAATGAAAGAAACCCGTGATTTTTATGTGGAGGTTTATGGCAAAATTGGGACCAGCCTGGTAGCCAGTTTTCTTTGATTGACTTTTGCCCAGTAAGAGCAGAGTTAAAGGGTTTTCAAAGCAGGGAAAGAGAAACATTTTTGCTCAAAAATTGAAATGCACAAACATTATGGGTGACATACAAGTTCAAAAGAGGACAAATTTTTGGTAAAGTCTTTGGCGCATCTTGACCAAGACCAAGTCTTTGTGATGTATAAGAGCACGGTATCCGGGAAATTTCACATAACCAAGAGGACGAAACAATCAACAGGGTTAACGTGGACCAGAGGAAGCTGTCTAAAGGGATTTCGGGGCTAACCCGGATTTTATCCAAAAAAAAAAAAAACCACGGTGCCCCAAACACGGCAGAATTAAAGTGCACCTCAAACCCCTGTTTTCCCCCAGAATTGTCCCTCGGGAGTCCACAGGGCAAATAAAAGGCAGGCTGCTAAGCCAAAATTTTGGGCATCATGCCCAAAGCCGAAAGTGGTTTTAGTGTTTCAAGGAACAAAACTTGGGGTTAGACAATTAAAAAAAATTTTAATCGTTCTCTGATGATCCACCCTTTTTGTTTTTTCCCCCATCTGGGGAGTTACGGTTGGAGCCCAAAGAAGGTACCACCCCAAGTTTTTAGCTAAGGAAGCATGGGGGTGGATCATTGATGGTTTGGGCTGCCCTATCATGGTTCTGTTAAGGTTTTAAAACTTTTTTTTTTTTTTTCACTTCCCTTCCCCGGGAGAGGGGTGGGGGTTATGTACTATAGCAACATTGGGGGCTGCTTTTACCTCCCCCCTCCCTCTTGTTTAAAAGCAAAACACTGCACCCCAACCCTTCTGACCCCCCACACAACAACACACTAACCCCCCAAAGCTTGGAATGTCTGTTTTAAATGTGGTGTGAAACACTATAAATAAAAGAGATGGTGCCAAAAACTTTGTAGTTGCACACAGAAAGGGCTGCCCTCTTGCTGCAAATTTCAGAGACTCTGTGTCGTTCCTCTGAGCGCTATTTGATAATTAATACCTAAAACATTCCCTTGCCCAAATTGTGTGAGCCCCCTTTTCCTTTCAATGGTTATAATTTTAGTCTGACAGAGAGAGGTATCCCAACCTTGTGGGTTTTAGTATAACAATGACCATCAGGGGGCCCTTGTGGGGGCCTTGAGACGACTTTTTGTAAATAAGCACCATCTAAAAAATAATCTGAACTGAAACTATCTGTTGTTATGCTGCTATAGGCTTAGGCTGCTGGAGGACATAATGACCACTTTCATCCCCTTTCGCTACATTCTCACACTACTCTCCAAATTTTCATTATTTTCGTTATTTCAGGTTTTAAACTTTTTTCTCCTTTTTCTTCCTATAAGCTACACCGGCCGGCTCTGTGTCTACCTGTGACACCTTTTTGGACAGGGGAATCGTCCGAGCTTCTGCTGGCAAAATTTTGCTACCCTCTATCGATGATCCCAATAGCCCCTGTCTTTTGTGTTTAACCCTTTGTCTCTCCTAGACATGGCTACTGACTGAGCTTTTTTTATTTTTACTAATTCTATGTGCTCTCTTTCAGACTCTAACCTTGAAAACTGGCTCAGAGTTTATCTGTTCTTCCTTTCTAGATGAAACGACTAAAGGAGCTACATCCATTAACATTTACTTTTCCTTCCCATAGAAAGTACTCCTGGATCAGTGCTTCTTTGTTCTTTGTGTCTCTGCTCTGTTCTCTCTAACCCCCAGTCAGTCGTGGCAGATGGCGGCTCACACTGACCCTGGTTTGGCTAGAGGATTCCTCCTGTTAAAAGGGAGTTTTTCCTCTCCACTGTTGCTACATGCATGCTCAGTATGAGGGATTGCTGCAAAGTCAACGCCAGTGACTGTCCACTGTCTCTACATGCTCATCCGGGAGGATGGAATGCTGCAAGTCACTGACTGGATGCAATCTGCTGGGTTTCCTTTCCTTAGACAGTTTAGACAACTTTTTATCCAATTTGAATAAATAACTGAATCTGACTGCACTGTTCAATGATGAGGATTAATTTTAATGTATGTACCTGACTTTTGTGAAGTGCTTTGAGACAACATGTGTTGTGAATTGGCGCTATATAAATAAACTGAATTGAATTGTGCTAGATGGGCGCGTCACTGCCAAGGACTACCGAACCATTCTTGAGGACCATGTGCATCCAATGCTTCAAACATTGTATCCTGATGGCGGTGCCGTGTATCGGGGGAAAACACCAATACACACAGCAAGACTGGGGTGAAAGATTGGTTTGATGAACATGAAAGTGAAGTTAAAAACCCCTGGGCCGCACAGTCACCAGATCTAAATATTATTGAGCCACTTTGGGTGTTTTTGGAGTAGCGAGTCAGGGAAAGTTTTCCCCCCACCAGTATCACGTAGTCACCTGGCCACTATCCTGCAAGAAGAATGGCTTAAAATCCTCTGACCACTGTGCAGGACTTGTATATGTCATTCCCAAGACGAATTGACGCTGTTTGGCCGCAAAAGGGGCCCCCTACACCATACTAAAAATTATTGTGGTCTAAAACCGGTGTTCAGTTTCATTGTCCAACCCCTGTATATATACTGTATATCCAGTCCAGTCTGATTAACCCTTACTGACTGTATGACTCAATATAAATTAGAATGGCTAAAATATCTTACATCAGAATCAGAATCAGAATCACTTTATTGCCAAGTTTGTTCATACAAACAAGGATTTGACTCCGGGAAATTTTCTTTTGGTTTTGTTTTTGCACTACAGAATATACATATCTACAATGTACAAATATAAAACATATATAAATAAAAAGGTGCATTTGCAACATCTGTATGCTGTTGTTTTGTACTCTATTGAATGTTCAACAGAGAAACAGCCTAAGAAACTGTCTCTTGGGGGCGGGTTTAGTGAACTGCGCTCTGTAGCGTCGGCCTGAAGGCAGAACTCTAAACAGTTTATGTGCAGGGTGTGTGGGGTCTGCAGAGATTTTAGCAGCTCTTTTCCTGACCCTTGACCTGTATAAGTCCTGGAGGGAGGGAAGGTCAGCCCTGATGATTCTCTCTGCAGTCCTGATTATTCATTGCAGTCTGGACCTGTCCTGTTTTGTGGATGAACCAAACCACACTGAGATGGATGAAGACAGGACAGACTGAATGATGGCAGTGTAGAAGATGACCAGCAGCTCCTGTGGAAGGTTGTACTTCTTGAGTTGCTGACCTGTTTGCTCGGTAAGCAAACTGCAGGGCGTCCAGTAGAGGGCCTGTGATGTCTTTCAGGTGCTTCAACACCAGCCACTCAAAGGATTTCATGACCACAGACGTCAGGGCTACAGGCCTGTAGTCATTTAATCCTAGGATGGTGGTTTTCTTGGGCACTGGGAGATGGTGGATCGTTTGAAGCAGGAGGGGACCTCACACTTCTCCAGTTGACTTGTTGAAGATCCAGGTGAAGATTGGAGCGAGTTGATGTGCACAGGTTTTCAGGCATGATTGGGGAGACGTTTTCGGTCCTCCAGCTTTCTTTTTTGTCATGCGCTGAAAGAGCCTATTTACATCATCTCAGAGATCTTTAGTGCAGGCAGAAGATCTGAAGGTAGGGGGTTGGTTGCTTTAACTGGTCGAATTTGTTCCTGAATGGGATGTGGAGGGTTGGTTTGAAGGTGTGAATGGCTTCTTGTCATGTCTGCAGTAGAAGCCATTCAGACGGTTTAGCCAGGCGAGACTTTGTTCAGGAAGGGTGGGGGGGGCTTCTGTAGGCAGTCAGGTTTCTCAGACCAGTCCATACAGCCGAAGTGTCCCCAGTAGAAAGGCTTTTTTTCAGCTTCTCACTGTAGCTTCCTCTTGGCTGTTTTGATCTCATTTGTAAGTTTTCTGGCCTGCCTGTACCGCGCCCCAATCTCCACTGCTGTGAGCTTCTTCCTTTCCCTGCGCAGATTCCTGAGGTGTGGAGTAAACCATGGCTTTTGTTCCCAAAGGGGAGAAGGTCTTGGTCTGCACACACATGCTCTCACAGAAACTGATGTATGATATCACCACATCAGTTAGTTCTTTAAAAATCAGTGGCTGAGGTTTCAAAAACAGCCCAGTCTGTGCATTAAAGCAGGCCTGTAGCATCTGCTTCAATTTCCCTCAGTCCCACTTTTTAACAGTGTGAACCACGGGTTTGGAAGCTCTTAGTTTCTGTCTGTAAGTTGGGATAAAGGTGGATAAGGCAATGATCCGAAAGTCCCAGAGCAGCCCTGGTAACAGCATGGTATGAGTCCTTAAACTGTGTAACAGTGGTCCAGTGTGTTTTTGTCTCTGGGGGGAACTTAATATGCTGTCTGATTTTTTGGGAGCTCATTAGAGAGATCTGCGCTGTTAAAAATCTCCCAGTATTATGATGAAGGAGTCAGGGTGTTTTTTTTCCAGGTCTGTAATCAGCTCAGCAAGATGTTTTTTCCGCGGCAGAAGTGCAGCCATGCGGAGAAAATATGAGCCGATTATTATGAACGAGGAAAAACTCTCTCGGTGAGTAAAACGGTTTTCAGATTATGGAAAAAGCTCCAGATCCGGACTACATTTTTCCCCAGCACTTTTATGTCCCTGCACCAAGCTTCGTTTATATAAAAGCAGATTCCGCCTCCTCGCTTCTTCCCTGATAGCTCCGCGCTACGATCCGCTCTGAACAGCTGGAAGTCCGGCATCAGCAGTGCGCGGTCCGGGATGTTGTCACTCAGCCATGTCTCGGTGAAGCAGAGAACCGCTGATCTGCGGAGGTCCGAGTTTTTACCGGTGAGAAGAAGTAGCTCGTCCATCTTGTTGCTTAGAGAGCGGACATTTGCCAGATGTATTGAAGGCAGTAGTGCGCAAAGTCCTCTTTTGCGGAGCTTTACCAGGGCGCCAGCACGCTTTCCCCTCCGACGCTTCCGGCGCAGTATCCCGTAGAGCGCCGCCGCACGGCTTGCCAGAAGCTCAGTGAACCTCGGATCAATGAAGGATGGTGAAAAAAACCCAAGAGAGGACTCTCTGATGTTGAGAAGTTCCTCTATACTGAATGAGACCACCGAATTGTGGCCCGAGACCACAGTACTTTGGCTCGAAAAACATATAAACACATAAACTACAAGAACAAAGACAGAGCGAAGCTCCGAGGCTGCCATCGTCTGCGCCATCTTGGTTGCCAGCAACTGAAGCACTCTAAGTCATAATGTGAGAATTCTAGGGCACCTTAAAGAAATCTTTTCAGTGGCTTGTTCTTAGCCTTTCATCTTCATATTAGTCTGGTAATAGCTGCAGTTGCCTCCGTAAAAGCATGAAGATATTTCCCCCTGAGTGAAAAAATGACAAGTTCCTTGACATAAGCCTCAAAAAATGAAGCTTGGCTAATTAGTCTTGACAGAGCCCCAGCCATCAAAGAGAGGGATGGTGTAAACTAATTGAGCAGACAGATTAGTGGAGGTCTGACATGGCCAAAGCGCTCTAAAATAGGTGTGACGTCAGCAATACTGGAGGACATCTGCTTAGCCTACATTGTAAAAAGAAAAATCTCAATTGTAATTTTCTCAAGTAGGACTCAGTGTCTGATACTTTCTTCACTGTAGATTTTTATAAAGCTGTAACCTAAAACAAAACTCATCTAGGAACAGGTTATAGGTCAAATTCAGATAAAATCCAACATGAAGTTTTTTTCAGAGTCAAATCCAGTTAGACTTTAACAATTTTACCAAATTAAATTAGAATAAATGTATAATAAGGAAATTTTACAGTGCTTAAAAAGTGTGTAAAGAAGCTCTTGGATTGATTCTAATCTTCACTTTGATCATAAAAAAGCACAGGGTGGCAATTGCAAGAGGAAAAGAAAAAAAACTCCAGCACAACCAAGCTCAGGATAGGCAGCCATCTGACTTGACCGGCTGGAAAGAGACATACAAACACGGAAGCACCTGGCCAAATATCTTCCTTATGGGAAAGAAAAATAATAAGAAAATGGAGAGCACAAAATGGTTAGTGTGTGCTCCAGCATTCTAAACCAATAAAGAAAATCTAAAAAATATAAGTTGTATAAGATGATGTGGAGTTTGGTCAGTATTTATCATGACCCCAGGATATGTGGATTTTGGTTTTGTCTTTTAGCTTGTCTCTTATTCTGTTCTTTCACATACTTCTGCCCGTGTTGCTTCTGCTAACGATCCTCAACTGCAGCTCCAAAAATCTGCTAGGTAAAAGAGGAAAAGAGTGAGCTACACTTCTTGCCAGGTTGTCCACCTTGATTTGAGAAAATTAGGCTGTAGCTTATCTTGTAGCCCAGGTGTTTTAGAATTTCTTCTTGTCTTCCAGAAACCTCCCTGGATTTGCCATTGAGTTTCTGTTGAGTAGTTCCTCATCCTCCTGGCCTCTTGTTCCTTCCGTCATGTACTTACCTCTCCTGAAGAATCCTTCACTTGTCTTTAATAAACATGCTTTGCTTGCCATTACATACAAGCTGGACAATGCCCATGTTATCTGCATTACTAGAAATACATAAACTTCCTTGCCTTCCTTGACTCGCAGAGCACATCATCTTGAAGTTAACTCGCTATAAATCCTCAAATAAACCAACCAAATCTGTTCTCTTGGGAAGTTAGTCATGTCTTCTAATCTACTTCTCTTATAAAACAAATAACATACTCCGGTTTCCTCTTAACGTTGCAACTCCTAAGCTTTGCTGACAGTCACTTCCACAATAAAATTCTTTGAACATTTTCCATGGTTTATTGCATCATACCTTTTGTCTACTTTGAGGTTTTGTACAGTTGAAACAAGAAGTTAATAAAAAAATATTTTTTTTCTCACTGACATTAAACTAGATATTTTTTTTTTTAGGATTACGAAAATTCTGTCTTTTAGATATGCCAGAAATGAGAGAGAAATACAAAACTTGTTCTTTCTTCTACTTTTTTTAAAGACAGAAGTTTTATATAAAATAAGACAATGCCTTTAAAGCATTTAGGAAAGCCTAGATGGTGTCATAACTTTGTAAGCTTCTGATGGTTAATTTACAACATTTAAAGCTGTACAAAGTTCGGAGAAAACTGTGGACTTAGCCTAAAGTTTGAACAAGCGCATTTTACATGTCCCTCCCCCTTGCTCTCTGCTGTGTTACAGCTCTCCCTCCACAGCCCCTCCCCCACAGCGAAGACTGCTGTGAAAGCACAGGCTGGTTAGCAGGGCCACCGATGACAGCTGTTTCACAGCTATGACACATTCACTGGTAGGGACGAAACATAAATGATATGCTTTACATTGACTATGACGTGCCCATACTTTCACTACAAACATCATCCTCAAATTATTAGCCATTAGCACAGCCGCAGCACACCAGCAATCTTGAACGACAGTACACACTGTGAGACGATGGGGTCATGAGCAGTTTAAATGCGAACGTGACTGACAGTGCTAAGACATTCCTCCTGGCTGTGACTTGTTATTTCTGACCAGGAGGGTGTATTCCTGCAACGGCAGTAGGACCACTGGGAGGAGCCAGAGGAGCTTGATTTTTTCACAGATTGTACTCGTACTCGTACTCGTACTTGTACTCGTCGTCTTCCGCTTATCCGGGACCGGGTCGCGGGGGCAGCAGATTAATCAGAGACACCCAGACGTCCCTTTCCCCAGACACCTCCTCCAGCTCCTCCGGGGGAAGTTGTTTTGGTGTGAAATGTCCCCTCCTTGAACCACCACCTTAACGTGGTGGAAGGGTTTGAGTGCTCAAATTATCCTATAGGCTATGTTGTCTGGGGCTTAAATGCCTCTGGTAGGGTCTTCCATGGCAAACAGGCTCTAGGCGACGGGTCAGACAAAGAGTGGTTCAAGACACCTTCATGAGGACCGTAAAATCGAGGCACGTGACATCGCCCGGCACGGCGGAGTCGGGGTCCCACCCTGGAGCCAGGCCTGAGGTCGGGACTCGTCAGAGATCGCCTGGTGGCTGGGTTGCTCCTCGCAGGACCCGGCCGGGCCAAGCCTGAATGAGAGACGCAAGGCCATTCCCCAGTGGGCCCATCACCTGCAGGGGGAACCATGAGGGACTGGTGCAAAGAGGATTGGGCGATAGATCCTGGAGTGGCCCATGGGGAGAGACGGTGGGCTGGGGTGGGTTTACTTGTTGCCCCCCAGCTCAGCCGTCTCGAGTTGGGGTTTACCCCAGTGGATGAGAGGGTCGCATCCCTGCGCTTTCAGGTTGGGGACAGGTCTCTGAATGTCGTTTCGGCCTACGGGCCATCGGTAGTGCGGAGTGCCTGGCCTTCTTGGCATCCCTGTCGGGGGTGCTGGATAGTGCCCCTTTCCGGGGACTCCATTATTCTGCTGGGGGACTTCAACGCCCACGTGGGAAATGACAGTGACACCTGGAGAGGCGTGATCAGGAGGAATTGCCTCCCCGATCTGAATAAGGGTGCACTTGGCACCAGGACACCCTAGGCAGGAGGTCGATGTTGTTGTGTCGTCAGACCTTCGGCCGCATGTTTTGGACACGCGGGTGAAGAGAGGAGCTGAGCTGTCCACTGATCACCACCTGGTGGTGAGTTGGATCCGCTGGAAGAGGAGAAAGCCGGACAGACTTGGCAGGGCTAAGCGCATAGTGAGGGTCTGCTGGGAACGTCTGGCAGAGCCCTCGGCCAAGGATGTATTCAACTCCCACCTCTGGGAGAGCTTTGACCAGATTCCAGGGGATGTTGGAGACATGGAGGCCAAGTGGACCATGTTCTCCGCATCTATTGTCGATGCTGCTTCCCATAGCTGTAAGGTCTGCGGTGCCTATCGCGGGGGCAATCCCCAAACCCGTCGGTGGACACCAGCAGTAAGGGGCGCTGTCAAGCTGACGAAGGAGTCCTATCGGCTGTGGTTGGCTTTTGGGACTCCTGAGGCGGCTAACAGGAACTGTGAGCCCAAGCGTGCCACAGCCCGGGCTGTGGCAGAGGCAAAAACTCGGGCCTGGGAGGAGTTCGGTGAGGCCATGGAGAAGGACTATCGGTTGAACTTGAAGCGATTCTGGCAAACCGTCCGGCGCCTCAGGAGGAGGAAGCACTGCTTCGCCAACACTGTTTACAGTGGGGGTGGGAGGCTTCTGACCTCGACTGAGGATATTATCGGGTGGTGGAAGGAGTACTTCGAGGATCTCCTCAATCCTGCCATCACACATTCCCTGTTGGAAGCAGAGGCAGGTGACTCGGGATTAGACTCTTTCATCAACCCAGTCTGAAGTCACAGAGGTGGTTAAAAAGCTCCGCAGTGGCAGGGCTTCGGGGGTGGATGAGATCTGCCCTGAGTACCTCAAGTCTCTGGATGTTGTGGGGCTGTCATGGTTAACACGCCTCTTCGACATTGCGTGGCGGTCGAAGACAGTGCCTCTGGACTGGCAGACTGGGATGCGGACCCCTTCATAAGAAGGGTGACTGGAGGGTGTGTTTCGACTACAGGCCTACACCAGGGTATTGGAGAGGAGAGTCTGGCCGAACCTTGGCTTTAGGAGGAGCAGTGTGGTTTTTGTCCCGGCCGTGGAACACTGGACCAGCTCTATACTCTCTACAGGGTACTCGAGGGTTCATGGGAATTTGCCCAGCCGGTCCACGTGTTTTTTGGACCTGGGCGCAGCCAAGGGCTGGAGGGGGTCTGGTTTGTTGACCAGTGGATTTCATCTCTTCTTTTTGCAGATGTTGTGGTCCAGCTGGCCCCTTCTAGCAAAGACCTACAGCATGCACTGGGGCAGTTTGTAGCCAAGTGTGAAGTGGCTGGGATGAAGATCAGCTCCTCCAAGTCCGAGGCCATGGTTCTCGACCAGAAAAGGGTGGCTTGTCCTCTTCACATTGGAGAGGTGTTCCTGCCTCAAGTGGAGGAGTTCAAGTATCTCAGGGTCTTGTTCACATGTGAGGGAAGGATGGAGCGGGAGATCGACTGACGGAGCTGCCGCAGTAATGGGGGCGCTGTCACCGTTGTGGTGAAGAGAGAGCTGAGCCGAAAAGCGAAGGCCCAGGGGACGGCCCAGGACACACTGGAGGGACTATGTCTCCCGACTGGCCTGGGAATCCGTTCGGCTTCCCCCAAAGGAGCTGGAAGAGGTGTCTGAGAAAAGGGACGTCTGGGTGTCTCTGCTGAGTCTGCTGCCCCCCGCGACCCAGTCCCGGAAAAAGCGGAAGATGACGAGTACGAGTACGGGTGTGAAATGTGCGTATCAACTTTAAGAAGATCCGGGCTGAACCTGGTAAGAAAGTTTCATTTTCCACTGCCCTAAATTCATCATTCCAACAGCAGCATAAAAAGGCAGATTACAGTTTCCAAATACACTCATAAAACAATAAACTTAACATTTGGAGAGATGGCATGTGGTCTCATGAATCTAAAATTGATATACCTGTTGCACAATCCAAAGGTATTTGGGCTTTGTTTTTCTGTTGTGTGTGTGTATTTTGACACTTATCTTGCGTCATGATCCACGCCGGTTTGTGTTTTGTTAATTGCACAAACCTGTTTTTTACTAGAGTTGTATTTAAGTTCCTGTTTTTCTGTCCCCTCATTGTCGGGTCTGCTGTTGTCGTCTCCCAAAATTCTTTTTTCCCCCTTCATTTCGAAAAGGGGCTCTTTAAAATATACCCCCCACCCACTGTGGGGCCTCCCATTTTCCGGGTTGCCGTTTTGTTCCTTCAATTAAATTTCCCAATTAAATTTTCATTTTTATTTATATAGCGCCAATTAAAAAAAACCCCATGTCTTTCTCAAGGCACCTCAAAAAGGGGTTTTGGGAAATTTGGTAGGGGGTTTGGCTGGGGAGGTTAGATTAAAACTACGAGTGTTAGATTTTGGCCATTTAGAAGGGGGCTAGTGTAGGGGTACTAATTTAAAAAATTTACACTGATTAAATGTTTTTCATGTAGACCCCACTGGGGGCCCTTTGGGTTATACTAAAAACCTGAGGATTTGGGGTACCTCTCTCTGTCGGGACTGTTTTAAAACCGTTTGGGAAAAAAGAAAAGGGTCCCACGGTAGCGGGAAATGGAGGTGTTTTTTTGCACCTCAACCAAAAATTTAACCCGGGTTTTGGGCCCAAAACCTAACCCCCCCCTTACCCCCATCCAACAGGGGGGGGGAAAAGGAGAGGTACAAATAACTTCAACTCATCAAATTATGACACCTTTCTGTTTATTTCATTCTTAAAGTCTTGCCTTCTTCATTTCATTCCCTTCATTCATCCTGTTCCTGCCTGAATTTTGGGTCCTACTCCAAGAATGACAAATTGACAGTGTGGCCATAATGGGAATGGTCACATCCATCCATTGTCAGTAGCCACTTATCTTTGCACAACCAAATTTTATATTATTTTAGGTTAACTTTAGACTATGTCAGATGGGCAAAATAGGAATATGAACTGGTTGATCAGATTTTGTTCTGGTTGTATGCTTGTGATGCTTTGGCTGAGTTCAATTCATTTCAGTTCAGTTTATTTATATAGCGCCAATTCACAACACATGTTGTCTGAAGGCCCTTCACAAAAGTCAGGTACATACATTCCAATTAATCCGAATCATTGAACAGTGCAGTCAGATTCTGTTATTTTTTCAAATTGGATTTAAAAAAATTGGGCTATCTAAAGGAAAAACCCCCCCCGATTGCATCCAAATCAGGAATTGCAAACATTCACTCCTCCCCCCTGAGCATGTAGAGACAGTGGGGCAGCACTGGCTTGACTTTTCAGCAATCCCTAATACTGGGGCATTTCATGTAGCGATAGTGGGAGAAAACTCCTTTTAAAAAGGGGAAAAAAACCCCAGCAGAACCAGGCTCAGTGTGAGGGCCCTCTGCCCCTGGGCCGGACTGGGGGGTTTGGGGGAAAGAGGAAGAAAAAGAGAACCCAAAAAAGCAAGATCAAAAGGGGCCTTTCTTTTGGGGAAAGGGAAAAAGGGAAAAGTTTAAGGAAAGTAGCTTCCCTTTTGGGCGTTTAACCCAGAAAAAAAAGGAAACCCGGGTTAAACTCTGAGCCAAATTTTTTCCCAAAGGGTTTGAGGGCGAAGAGAACCCTAGGGGTTAGTTTTCAGTAAAAGCTCAGTCAGTAGCTATGTTAGGAGAGAAGGGAAAAGGGGTTTAAAAACGAAAAAAACAGGGCAATGTGGGTCATCGGTAGAGGGTGGGGCATTAAGTTTTTGCCAGCAGAAAACTCGGGCGATTGCCCCTCTCCAGGGAAAAGGGGTTTCAGGTAAAAACACAGAGTTTAGGCCAGGGGGTAGCTTCTAGGGGAAAAGGAAAAAGAGAGAAAAAAAAGTTAAAAAACCCGAAAAAAAAGAAATAATGCAAAATTGAAGAGTAGTGTGAGAAAATTTGCGAAAGAGGGTGAAAAAATGGGGATTTTGTCCCCCAGCAGCCTAACCTTTTAGCAGCAAACTACAAAAGGGGTAAACTCAGGAAACCCAAAACCACTCAACCATAAGTTTTATTTAAAAAGGGAAAATTTTAAAACCTAGCCCTTAAAAAAAAGACAATTTTTTCCATCTAGAAACCCACTGATGGCCATTGTTATAATAAAAAAACCCCAAAAGATTTGGGGTACCTCTCTCTGTCAAAATTGACCATAACCAAATTTAAAAAAAAGGGGGGGGCCCTACAGGTAGCAGAAATGGGAGGGTGTGTTTGGGCCCCCAAAAACCCCCAAATGAGCCCGGGTTTTGGGGTAAAACCTGACTCCCCCTTACTCCAACCAAAAAAGGGGGGGAAAAAAGACGGAGCTAAAAAAAAGGGGAAAATAGCCCCAGGGGTAACCTAAGCCACCCCTAACTATAAAACTTTTTTCAAAAAGGAAAAGTTTTAAGCCTAGCCTTAAAAGTGACGGGTGCCCCCCCCTCAGGGGACTAAAAATGGGGTTTGGTTCCACAGGAGGGGGCCTGTTTAATTAAAGGACTCCCTCCCATTCTACTTTTTGGGAACCGGGAAAACCACCATTTAAACCCACCTCCTTTTTTAAGAACGAAGTGCTCTGTTAGGAAAACTTTAGGAAAAATCAGATCTCTGATGTATGATGGAGCTAAAAAATTAAAGGGGGTTTATATGTGGGGAGGAGAATTTTAAATTCTATTCTGGATTTAACGGGGAGCCAATGAAGGGGAAGTTAAGTGGGGGGAAAATAGGTCTTCTTTTTTAATTTTTTTTCCATCAAACCCCTTGCTGCAGCAATTTTGAATCAGCTGAAGGTTTTTAACTGCATTTTGTGGAAAACCCTTTGAGGGGTAAAGAATTACAATAGTCCAGCCTTGAAGAAAAAATGCATGGACTATTTTTTTCAGCGTCACACCTGGACAGGATATTTCAAATTTTGGCAATGTTCCCAGAGAGAAAAAAAGGGGAAATCGGGAAAAAACTGTTTAATATGGGATTTAAATGAAATGTCCTGGTTTAAAAAAAAACCCCAAGGTTTTTTACTTTATTATCGGAGGTAAAAATTTTAATGCCGTCCAGGTTAAGTGTTTGACTAAGCAGTTTTTTTGTTTAAAGACTCCGGTCCAAAATGAAAACTTCTGTCTTGTCTGAATTTAAAACAAAAAAATTTAAAGTCATCCAAGTTTTTATGTCTTCAAGACAAGTTTGGGTCTATCTAACTGGTTGGGTCATCAGGATTTTTGGATAAGTAAAGTGAGGTCATCAGCGTAACAGTGAAAATTTATTCTATGCTGCCTGATAATTTTACCTATTGGGAAGCATATATAATAAAAAAGAGAATTGGCCCAAGTACTGAACCCTGGGGGTACCCCCAAAATTAACCCTGGAGTTTAAAGATGATTTATCATTTACATGAACAAACTGGAATCTGTCAGACAGAAAAGATTTTTAAAACCGGGCCTAGGTTTTCCCCCTGACCCCCTTACAGCATATTCCCCCTTTTCTGAGAGAATATTTGATCGACTGTATCAAATGCAGCACTGAGATCTAAAACAAACCAGTACAGACACAAGTCCATTATCTGAGGCAATAAGAATATCATTAGTACTTTCAGCAGAGCGGTTTTTTCAGTGCTATGATGACTCTGAAAAGACTGAAACTCTTCAAACAGGTCATTGCTGTGTAAATGCTCACACTTTGATTAGCAACTATTTTCTCAAGAATTTTTAGATATAAATTGGAAATTGGATATCGGTCTGTAATTTATTAAGTCACCTCGATCAACCGAAGGTTTCTTAAGCAAAGGTTTAATTACAGCTACCTTAAAAGCTTGTGGTACATACCCATTTACTAAAGATAAATTAATCACATCTTAAATGGGGCTGGTAATCAGAGGGACCACTTCCTTAAATAATTTGGTTGGGATTGGGTCTAACATACAAGTTGAAGGTTTAGATGAAGCCTAATATTTCTGATAACTCAGGAAGCTCCACAGGATCAAAACAGTCCAAACACAGATCAGGTTCTACAGTTATTTCCAATGTTGTCTCACTTGTTGAGGATGAAGTAATCATCTCTGGGAGTGTGTCAAAACATTCGATTAAGTCCTTTCTCTCAGGCCTTTACAATTTCACTGTTTCTCTTTTAATACTTTTGTTATTGTGTCACTGTACTAATGTATCTTCAAAAACATAGATGTACATATTCAGGAGAGTAATGTGTTTCATTGAGGACAAATTGTTACTACTTCTATATAAAAAAAAACTTTTATGTAAATGAGATAAATGTATTTTAATTCCTAATGCAAAAGCCTATTAACAACATTTTGCCTAGAAAGTTTTAATTTTTTGCAAGTTCAGATTACTATGCAGGACACAGGTCTTCCTTAAAACTGTTTAAAGAATGGTTTCTGAGAGAATACCTATTAATAACAGAGGATATGCTAATTTAATGCCAAGGAATAAGAGGTTATCTTGTTCTATCCCCACACTGTTGATGTGAAGTGCCTCTGCTGCTGCTGCTGCCGGCTGTTTTTGCTTTGCCAGAGGAGACTTGCTTTGAAATTCCAAATGAAAATCTCCAACTGACAGCAGAACTGAAAGAGTGACATCTCTTGCTTTGCAAACATGTCTGCTTTCCCAAGAAGGAAGCACAATCCACCATGTGTACTGGCTGTCAATCCTACTCAATATTTTAATGAAAAGCAAGCCGTTAGTAAACAAAGCCTGAGTACACTGTAAAAAAAAAGAAAAGTTAGCAGAACTCAAAATTTTAAGGCAACAAACCTCCGCAAATTTTTAAGTTTAGTACTTCAACTTAACCATTTAAGTTTTAAAATCTTAAGTTACAAGAACTTTGAATCCTGAGTTTTTCTAATTTATATAGGAGTAGCAGTGACCTAAAACCTTATGTTGTACAAACTATTAATGTCAAATTTCTCTGACTCAATTATAGATTGTGGACACTAAAAATGATAGGTTCTAACAATTTTAAATCCTGAGTACTGGTACCTTAACTATGAGTTGTAGAAACTTCAAGTTTAACATTACAACAACGTATACTTTTGACTTTATCTACTCGATTAAAAGATGTAAGTACTTGAAACTTTACATAAGTATAACTTTGAACCATGACCTTTGCCAAGGCATCTAAGCTAGGGTAACTTTTCTCAAATTTCCTGATGTACCATCACAGAATCCCCAACAAACTGGTAACTAGTATTCTATAGATAATATTTACTTTATTAATACAAAAATGTAACAAAAACAAAGTCATCTTCTATGGTGCATCTAGCAACCATAACTGTTCAGTGAGGCCCAAAACAATTACCACCAAAGCAGCATCTACATTCAAAATGCTTATTTATTTATTAAACTTTTGAAATACTTGTCAGGTTTTTGGGGATAATCAGTAAAATACACAATGAAAAAATATGGAGCATAAACGTGACCTAAACGGGTAACACATTGCTTAAATTCAAGTGCATACAAATCCAGTTTGATACACAATTACTCAACAATTGTGCATCAAATTATTGCTTAAGCCGTTTTACATTGTAAAACACCAGCTATTAAAAATTGATTACTGTAGGGTTAAAAAAACCCAAACATCAAAATTTCTCACTGAAGCTATGCAATCCCAAATAATGACATGACTGAATCTACATATATTTCACCTCTTCATCCAGTCTACAAAGGAGCTGTTCCATTTCAGGAGGAAAAGCTGTCCTCCTGGCCCAATAGAGTTGGAGGAGTCTGGGTGTGTGCTGATTAAGGCCTGCTCTGAAGTCATCTATCAGATTCTTATTGGTGATTAGATGGAACTCTTCCTTGATTTGTTTAAAATACAAATAGCATTTTGCTTTATTCATAGTAAGTGAAATTGCAACATCAATGCCAAAGAGATTTCCATCACTTCTATTTAATTTTTTCAATGACTCAGAGCAGTTGTTCGTCTCCTTACCTCTGCCTCAGTAAACAATGCAGGCCACCGCTCCATGACCTCTGCCACCATGGGCTCCATCTCCACAAAATCCTTTCGCCTCAGGTAAAAAAAGCAGCTCCCCTTTTTTTTCTTATGAGCTGAACGTTCTTACTCCCCCTTTTGTGATCCTCAACTAAAGCCATTCTTTCCTCTTCCAAAGAGTCATCGCTATGGTTTTCTGGTTGATCAGGGACATGGTTGATTTCTCCTCGCTTTGCTCTCTTCAAAGAAGGACCTGCATCTTCATCTGTACAGCCTTTTTTCCTTTTCCTATTTAATGCTGACGTCATTACAACCTGCCTGACGTAATTTGTTCCTGTAATTACTGAGTTTGTATTTGATTGATTGATTGTTTTTTTATTTGTACAGGGATAGTGCACAGCAATACATTGACCTAAAAATAGGAAATATGCATGGTGCCAGGTTATAGCAAAATATGCTAATTTCCACCTGTAGTCCCTTAAACATTTGATGTTAATCATACAACCACAATCGTAACAAAACCTCGCCCCTCGGTTACACCAGTTTTTTAAAACTTTCCCAGGGATTTATCATTTCTTATCACACGCTTGGGGCACCTATAAAAATCCCATACCTATTTGTTCATACACAAAAAAAAAAAAAAACAAAAATAAATTTCGCACTCTCACATACTTTCCAAAAGAACCAACTATACTTTCATTTACACACATTCATCACTAATGAGTGCAGACCTGGTTTGATAAAAGCCATTTCTTTGTCAAATGTGCAAACATTGAGAAACTTGTACACGTTATAATCTCAGCTGTTAATGTATTCCTCTGACTCATGGCAACAACAGAGAAGGCAGATTTAGCAAAAGATGTCTTACATTTTGGAATGCTGCACTCTCCTCTAGAGGTTGCTCTTGTTACTCTAGTTGTTTTTTTTCTGAGCTCAGTGGGACATACCTTCTTAGAGGAGAAGCACTAATACCATGAATAATTTGAAAAAGTAAGCAAATGTTTGTATGCATAATAAGGTTGTTAAAATTTAAAAAAATGACAGTGGTGATACTGTCTACATTTCTTATCATGAATTTTTATTGCACTTTTGAAGGTTGATTGAAGAGGCTTTAAGAATGTTTTGCATACCTGCGACCAGCTAGTCACACAATACAGCAACTTTTTAGCCAGGCAGAAACTTTTTTCTGTTAATCTTTTAATTCCCCTGTTAATCTTTCAGCCACTTCACTTATATTTTTTCCATGAGTGAACAGAACAGTGTCGTCCGCATACATGATGGTTTGGGTTATGTCACATACCAAGGGGAGATCGTTGGATGTATAAACTAAAAAAACAGTGGCCCTAGATAGAGCCCTGTGGGACTCCCATGGGGGCAATTTTTAAAGGGTGGACAGTGTTGATTTTTCCGAACACATTGTTTTACTGCCACTCAGGGATGATTTTTTCCATTTTATTGTCTGTTTGACAGTCCATAGTTTGATAGTCTGCTTAATAAATCTTGTGAGAAACCAGTACAAAAAGCCTTTCAAAAGTCTAGGAGACAGCTCCCCCTACCCCTCCTTGGTCTAGGTTTGATTTTAATTTCTTCAAGGAAATGGAACAAACAGTCTCTGTTGAATATTTTTTTTTTTTCCCAAAACCAAATTGCAAAGGAAATTTTAAAAAAAGCATTGGTTTTAAGATGTTTTTGGGTTAGTTGCTCTGGCACAACCTTTTTCGTAGACTTTGGGAAAGGTTGGGGAGGTGGTAATGGGCCGATAGTTATTAACCCCTCGTTTTTTTTCCTCCGGACTTATATACAGGTATAACAACGCCGGTTTTTTCAATGCATCAGGAAAAAAAACCTCTCTAATGGACCAATTTATTATTTTTGTCAGGCCCGGATCAGACTTTCTGCATGGTTTTTTAAAAAACACTATCCAACCCATGCAAAGGTTTTTTACTTTGCTATTATTAATTGCCCAATAATCTTTTTCCCCCACCTTTTTGTCGTTAACAGGTGTCAGACCAAAAGTTTGGGTTTATCACAGAATAATGAGTGGGAAGAGCAATGTGTTTGGGAACAACTGGGGCCAGCCTCCAACAGAATTTAAAAAATAAATTTCATTAAAAATATATTGTTAAGATTTCTGTATCATTTTCAGTATTGTCATTTATTTTGAGCTGTATGTCATAGCTGGTGTTTTTCTCTTTTCTAAGTAATTAATCAATATTTTTCCATAACAATTTACTACTTCCTTTGGTATCTTTAATTAAGTTGAGGAAAAAGTTTGCCTTTGTTTGTCTAAGCAATGTTATGACCTTATTTCTCAAACTTCTACATATCGAATTTGGTTTGATAAACTTTTTCAGTGAGGCATCTCTTTTCTTCATTAATTCCCAGAGTTCAGCATTAAACCATGGTAAACTCTGTCTTTTAAGTGTTATTTTTTTTGTCTTTTTATACTTTAATCAAATATTTTCTTAAAACTGATATTAGATCATTGCAGGCTTGTTCACATGATTGATTTTCTGTTATTTTATTCCAGTTAATTTGCTTTATGTCATTTTCCAATAGAGATAAATCCTTATTTGAGATAAATGATATCTCTTGGTTTTTTTTTGGTTGATTTTTTTGGTCCCTAAATCTGTTTTTTTTTTTTAACTTTCTAGCAATTAGTGTGAAATTAAAGTCAGATAATCCCGTGTTACTAAATTATGTTTTCCCCTTTTCCTTTCTGGTTTGTTTGTAAAACCAAAGTCTAAAAGTGTTTGAGGGGTTTTTGTTTTCTTGTTGGTTTATTTATTTTTTCCTCATTTGTAGTGATTTCATAATGTCGTCGGTTTTTTCTTGCGCATTTTGTCAAGCCAATTTACGTTAAAATCGCCCATAAGTAAGACCTTAATTTTAAGCTTTTAAAAAACTTTTGAAAAAAATTTCTCTGTGGCGTTTGGGGGGCGATAGATGGCAATTACAAAAAATTGCTTTCAAGGGGGAAAAGTGTCATTTCAGCTCCTACACATTCTAATCCATCGTTTTTTTTATAAAATTTCATTTTTTGGGGGGGGATTTCTCTTTTCCCCAATATAAAAAAGGGCTAAAATTTTTCCATCCGTCATGCCCTTGTTCCACTGCCTGGTTCTCGAAGGCACGGGTGCGTACTGATGAGAGCAGAAGCAACTGATTCGATCTGGTCTTGATCCGGGTAGGCTTTTACTTCAAAAATTGCTTGAGCAATCCTGTCCAAAATGTCCATCTTCATGTTTCATGTTATGCTAACACCTTTCTTTATTCTTCCGAATGTTTCATTGCCTATGCGCAGTTTCAGTTCCACACCATAAGAAAAAGCTGGAATTGGAAATGGTGAAGGCCACTCGGAAACACTTCGCAAATAGTTCCTGATAAATGCTGATGGACTGTGGGGTAACTCTCTGTTTTCCAAGGACGATCCCGAATTAAGTGAATCTCGCTCTTGCTGAGAATCTTTACGAGACTCCTCCCAAAGAATATGTAAGATGGCACGTTCTCATGGCAGTTCCTGAATATCCATTAAATTGCAAAGGGCATTATTAAAGTCTGGGTCTTCATACTGCAATTTAAAGCTGCCTTGAAGTTGCAGATTTTCGTGAGGGCTATTTTCCAGATTCAGGTACTTCACAAAGAGCCAGTTTACAAGTCATTGTAGGGGAGATTTTCAACAACAGCAACAATTCAGCCTGCAAAAAACACGGAAAAAAAAACAAGACAAAAATAACACAAGTATTAGATATTTACATGTAAAAAGATAACCCTGAACCAAAAGATGCTAATTAACAAATTATTTAAAAAATCAGGCAGGAATAAACTAAATAGTTCAACCTGCAAAGCATGATTAGGACAGAAATATGCTGCTCACATCCAAATCAACTCTAACACTCAGCTTTATCAAAACATAGCTTTTGTTATAGTGTTATTATAGTGTAGCAAAGTGCATTATAGCAGTCAAATGTTACAGTACACCTGCGCTCAGGTTTTACACCGTGAGACACACACACTTCAAAGCTCGGCGGCTTTCAGAAATCGACAGCAATCAAGTTTCAATGAAATGTGGCATGCACATACAATTAAGAACACATTGGACTATAAGTGGCGATTTTAAAAAACCCTAAAATCCTACTCTATCCTGCCCAAGCTATTTCTAAAAAAAAAAGAACAAAACAAACGGGATTACTTGGTGCTGTCTCCTCTGACCAGAGGGAGAAAAGGAGGGGAAAAGTTTCCACGCGTCCGTGGATAACTCAGGAGAGCGGTCAGTTTCGTACTCTGGGCTCCTTGGCGAAAAGGAACAATATGATGGACCGTCAACGGTCGACTGGAACAAAAACAAGGATGGCAATTCCGTCTCCTTGAAACCTCCGTGGGGTTTTCTCACGCCTTCGATCGGTAAAGTGAAATTTCTGGCCCTTCAATTCTAAAAACTTCTTTCATGAATTTTTCTTCTTGTTGGCCAATGGGGAGACTGAATGAAAGTCCACGTGGGATTTTCTTCTCCAGAATGATGCTCCAGTTGCGTGGTAACCGCGTCTCGGTTTCCAGCGTGAAAAGCCATCCTGGGAGGTCTTTCATGTGTTATATAGCCCACTGTGAAATCAGCGCTGCGACGGCTGTTCCTATCAGCCGTAATGCCTCTTGGGATTTGTAGTAGCGGACTATTCTTGGGTACGAAATGGCTGATGACGCCGGAAGGCATAGTGGAATCCAGCAATGTACAAATGGTCCAATATTCAGCAAATAAATGGTCCAACAATGTAGTTATCAGTCCATTCAATCTGTTCAAAGTAGTGAAGCCTTTCGAAATCAACTGACTTAGACACAATGACAATTCTACAGGAATTATACCTTCAAAAAAGTCATGAAGTATGTCTGGAGGAAAACCAGTCACAGGATGAAAGTATGGAAGATGCTTCACTTTTAATTCCATTTACATTTGAAGCATTACCATTTTTAAGCTGTATCAGACATTCATTGTGCTGTTCTTCAGAATGCCGTTGGAAATCAGAAATGGCAGTGAATGCTATTTCATTTCAACATGTCACACAAAATCTACAGAAATAGCTCTGTGAAACTCTCTTGAAAACCAGCAAGAGAATGAGCACCTAAATTGTCTGCACAGACACAAAACACTAAAACGTTTAGATACTTATCAAGAGCTTTAACAAACACCCTTGTTTGTTCGAGTACTTTTAAGTCCTTAACTAATGGGTTGCAAAACTTTTCATAACCAAACTTTTTCATATCACATGTCTTTCCAAGGAGTGCAAAGTGAATCAAATGTAAAGTAGAGCAAAACTTAGAGGATAGACTGAGAATCACCCAGTAAACAGCAGTAATCTTCTAAATTTTCTTTGATGTGCCCAATGGATTACATAACTCAAAATTGTCAATGTAAAGCCCTAATGAAATATGCTGCTTGTTTGCTCCTGAAATGTCATTTATTTTAAAAATAATGTCCATCTTGAAAAGACTTGCAATATCCTGGTTCAGATTCTCCACTGAAACAATATTTTCCAGCAACTCTGCTCTGTTTAGTAATAGATCAATGACCTGATTTACAGAAACATAGACATAGGCTTTTCTGGAACTCTAATCATACAACAACTCAGTTGGTTCAATGATAGAGAAATGCTCTGTTTTGTTCATATTTATTTCTCTTGTAATGAGTTGATAATGTACCCTTTTTGGAAGTTGAAACGTATGAAAGTAGTAGGGAAAGTATTGGATTCTTTTCAGTCAGGGTGTTGCTTATCTCCTGAAGAATATCTTCTCCGATTTCAGTATTATGCTTTGCAAAGACCTCTGAGGACTGCAGATGTATAACATTTGGAGGAGGTCAAAATTTGATTTAATTCTTCTATAATTGTCTGTATTGCATTTTTAGATACATGTAACAGGCATTGCATACGAAGAAAAAGGGATGCTGAATGATGCTCTATTGTTTGTGAATCCTGATTCTCTGCACAATCAGCTTCATCTGTTCCTGTTGAACTCAATGTAGGGCAAGTGTTCAATGAAACTCCAGCCTCACTTCCATCTTCTTGAGTCTGATCTGCATCATCAGACAGAGGATAATTAACTTGACCAACTAATCTGCGAAAATCTCTTAGTTTATCATTTTTATGCTTTTGAGATATGTGACCTGTAAAGCTGTTAAGGTGATTAGTTTTAAAGCTGCATGATAATAATGGGCAACACACTTAGATGATGATGCAAATGAGTTAATATTTTCTTTTTACAAAACAAATGTCTTTGAAATCACACAACCAGCAAAGAAATGTGAAGTTTTCCTCTCTTGGAACTGTTCTGTGGTATCGTGACAGATGAGATTTCAAACCACCAGTCGTTTAAAAGTGCCACAGCAGTCTGTGTGGATGCATGGCCAATTGGTACCTCTGTGATGAAGACAGTAGTGTTTCCGCAGTACAGCTTCAGTGGCATAGGTGAATTTACAGAATGTACACTGCATTCACCTCCTTCTAAAAAGAGAAAAAGGATAATTTGGTGGGAATTAGCTAAACAGAATGCTTATTTCAAACATTTAGGCCCCTTTAAAACATATACTGTACCCCATAGATAAAATAATTCGGTAAAATGTATACAATATTCATGGCCACTCGTAAATGTACTCGTACTCGTACTCGTCGTGTTCCCCTCTTCCCCTCTTCCCAGGCCAGCCGAGAGACATAGTCCCTTCAGCGTGTCCTGGGCCGTCCCCTGGACCTCTTCCTGGTAGGACTTGCCTGGAACATCTCCCAAGGGAGGTGTCCAGGAGGCATCCAGTATAGATGGCCGAGCAACCTAACTGGCTCCTCCTGATATGGAGGAGCAGCGGCTCTACTCCGAACCCCTCCCGGATGTCCGAGCTCCTCACCCTATCTCTAAGGGAGTGCCCGGCCACCCTACGGAGGAAGCTCATTTCAGCCGCTTGTATCCGGGATCTCGTTCTTTCGGTCATGACCCAAAGTTCATGGCCATAGCTGAGGGTAGGAACATAGACCGACCGGTAAATCGAGAGCTTCGCTTTTCGACTCAGCTCTCTCTTCACCACAACGGACCGGCACAGTGTCCCCATTACTTCGGCAGCCGCACCGACCCGTCTGTCGATCTCCCGCTCCATTCTCCCCTCACTTGTGAACAAAACCCCAAGACACTTGAACCCCTCCACTTGAGGCAGGAACTCCCCTCCAACCTGAAGAGGACAAGCCACCCTTTTCCGGTCGAGTACCATGGCCTCTGACTTGGAGGAGCTGATCTTCATCCCAGCCGCTTCACACTCGGCTGCGAACCGCCCCAGCGCATGCTGTAGGTCTTGGCTAGAGGGGGCCAGCAGGACCACGTCATCTGCAAAAAGAAGAGACGAAATCCACTGGTCCCCAAACCAGACCCCCTCCGGCCCTTGGCTGTGTCTAGAAATCCTGTCCATAAAAGTTATGAAAAGGACCGGTGACAAAGGGCAGGCCTGCCGGAGTCCAACATGCACCGGGAACAGGTCCGACTTAGTGCCGGCAATGCGGACCAAACTCCTGCTACGCTCCGAATAAAGGGCCCCCGATTCCATACTCCTGGAGCACCCTCCACAAGGCATCACGAGGGACACAGTCGAATGCCTTCTCTAGGTCCACAAAACACATGTGAACTGGTTGGGCAAACTCCCATGACCCCTCGAGTACCCTGTAGAGGGTATAGAGCTGGTCCAGTGTTCCACGGCCGGGACGAAAACCACACTGCTCCTCCTGAAGCCGAGGTTCGACTATCGTCTGGACTCTCCTCTCCAATACCCTGGCGTAGGCCTTACCAGGTAGGCTGAGGAGTGTGATCCCCCTGTAGCTGGAACACACCCTTCGGTCACCCTTCTTATGAAGGGGGAAAACCACCCCGGTCTGCCAGCCAAGAGGTACTGTCCCCGACCGCCATGCAATGTTGAAGAGGCGTGTCAACCATGAGAGCCCAACAAAATCCAGAGATTTGAGGTACTCAGGGCGGATCTCATCCACCCCCGAAGCCTTGCCACCGCGGAGCTTTTTAACCACCTCGGTGACTTCAGGCTGGGTGATGAAAGAGTCCAACCCCGAGTCCCCAGCCTCTGTTTCCACCAGGGAATGCGTGATGGCAGGATTGAGGAGATCCTCGAAGTACTCCTTCCACCACCCGATAATGTCCTCAGTCGAGGTCAGAAGCCTCCCACCCCCACTATAAACAGTGTTGGCGAAGCACTGCTTCCCCCTCCTGAGGCGCCGGACGGTTTGCCAGAATCGCTTCGAGGCCAAACGGTAGTTCTTCTCCATGGCCTCACCAAACTCCTCCCAGGCCCGGGTTTTTGCCTCTGCCACAGCCCGGGCTGCAGCACGCTTGGCCTCACGGTACCCGTCAGCCGCCTCAGGAGTCCCACAAGCCAACCACAGCCGATAGGACTCCTTCTTCAGCTTGACAGCATCCCTTACTGCCGGTGTCCACCACTGGGTTCTGGGATTGCCGCCACGACAGGCACCGCAGACCTTACAGCCACAGCTACGGGCAGCAGCATCGACAATAGATGCGGAGAACATGGTCCACTCGGACTCTATGTCTCCAACATGCTCCGGAATCTGGTCAAAGCTCTCCCGGAGGTGGGAGTTGAATACATCCCTGGCCGAGGGCTCCGCCAGACGTTCCCAGCAGACCCTCACTGTGCGCTTGGGCCTGCCAAGTCTGTCCGGCTTTCTCCTTCTCCAGCGGGTCCAACTCACCACCAGGTGGTGATCAGTGGACAGCTCAGTCCCTCTCTTCACCCGAGTGTCCAAAACATGCGGCCGAAGGTCTGTTGATACGACAACAATATGGCGCTATATAAATAAACTGAATTGAATTGAATTGAATTGAACAAAGTCGATCATTGACCTCCTGCCTAGGGTGTCCTGGTGCCAAGTTCACTGGTGGACACCCTTATGTATGAACATGGTGTTCATTACGGACAATCCATGACTAGCACAGAAGTCCAAAAACAAAGCACCACTCGGATTCAGATCGGGGAGGCCACTCCTCCTGATCACGCCTCTCCAGGTGTCACTGTCGTTTCCCACATGGGCGTTGAAGTCCCCCAGCAGAATAATGGAGTCCCCGGGAGGGGCATTATCCAGCACCCTAGACAGGGACACCAAGAAGGCCGGGTACTCCGCACTACCACTCAGCCCGTAGGCCGAAACGACAGTCAGAGACCTATCCCCAACACGAAGGCGCAGGGATGCGACCCTCTCATCCACTGGGGTAAACCCCAACACGAGACGGCTGAGCTGGGGGGCAACAAGCAAACCCACACCAGCCCGCCGCCTCTCCCCGTGGGCCACTCCAGAGTAGAAGAGAGTCCAGCCCCTCTCAAGGAGATGGGTTCCAGAGTCTACGCTGTGCGTCGAGTTGAGCCCGATTATTTCTAGGTGATATCTCTCAACCTCCCGCACAAGCTCAGGCTCTTTCCCCCCAAGCGAGGTGACATTCCACATCCCTAGAGCCAGTCTAAGCATCCGGGGATCGGACCGTCGTTCCCCGGTTGCTCAGCTTCCCTGTGTCGGTGTCTGGAACTGGTGTTCGCCAGTGCCTGGGCCGCTATGCACCTGTCCTCGTCTGGGAGATGGAGTTAAGATTTGCCTGACTGCCGAAACATAATGATGCAACGGTTTAGAAATATGTAAGCGAATCTTGCGACCAGATTACCTATTAGCAAAGCGACTTGGTGTATGAATGAGTGTATGCATGGTTGTTTGTGTGTTACCCTGCAATGGACTGGCGACCTGTCCAGAGTGTACCCTGCCTCTCGCCCATAGACTGCTGGAGATAGGCACCAGCTCCCCCGCGACCCACTATGGAATAACTGGTAGAAAATGACTGACTGACTGATGACTGACTGACTGACAAAGCGACTTCGCAATCACCGCTGTAGGATTTTCGGTAAAAAAAAGTTTTATTTTTTTCAACCTATTTATATATCATTAAATACATGATATGAACAAACTATTAGACGTATTTAGCAGCCAGATAAACAAAAATTTCCTTTGGAGAAAATGCTAATTCTGTGTGGCCATCCCTCGATATAGCTCGTATCCAACTGTTTTATTTATATATTCTTAGTTTATTTACCCTAATAAACAAATATTTATACTTACGAGATTCTTTTTAACTTTGTTCTCTCTCTTTTCTCTTCCTAGAAGCTACACCTGGCCTGACTCTGTGTCTACCTGTGACACCTTTCTGGAGAGGGGGATCGTCCGAGCCTCTGCTGGCAGCAACTTAATGCTCACCCTCTACCGATGATCCATATGGCCCTGTCTTTCAGTCTTTAACCCTTTCTCTCTCCTAGACATGGCGATTGACTGAGCTTTTACTGTAACTAATTATATGTGCTCTCTTTCAGACTCTAACCTTGAAAACTGGCTCAGAGTTTATATGTTCTTTCTTTCTAGGTGAAACGACTAAAGGAGCAACATCCATTAACGTTTAATTTTCCTTCCCATAGAAACGACTCCTGGATCAGTGCTTCTTTGTTCTCTTTGTGTCTCTGCTCTGTTCTCTCTAACCCCCAGTTGGTCGTGGCAGATGGCCGCTCACACTGAGCCTGGATCTGCTGGAGGTTTCTTCCTGTTAAAAGGGAGTTTTCCCTCTCCACTGTCGCTACATGCATGCTCAGTATGAGGGATTGCTGCAAAGTCACCGCCAGTGACTGTCCACTGTCTCTACATGCTCATCTGGGAGGAGGAAATGCTGCAAGTCACTGACTGGATGCAATCTGCTGGGTTTACTCAGACAGAAAAACTTGACTGAAAGCCAACTCCAAAAGTAGTTTTCGCGCATTTCACAACAAAAGCATTAATGTTAGGAGAACTTTTACCCATTGCAATGACCCATTACATGGAGATTTGAGTACAGACAACTCAGTATAAAATGTTGAAGCTTACAACTACCTTGGTTTTTTGGACTGACTTAAATTAGTATCTGTTATATGTCAAACTTAGTTTTTCAGGTTTTCACAACTGAGAATAGTTTTTCGTTGTTTTTTTTACAGTGTAGAGTGGGTACAGTATGTTGCCAAAGTATTCATTGCCTTTAAACTTTTCAACATTTTGTAAGACTCTATTATGTTGGGCTTTTATGTGACAGACCAATATACAGTTTATCATTGTAAAATGCAAGAAAAGAATAGATTGTTTTCAACAGTTTTTTTTCTGAAAAGTGTGATGTGCATTATTCATTCCTGGATCAGGAACTTTTTACAACCACCTTTTGATACAGTCAGGGCGTCGCCCCCATCTCAGCATCCTTCTCTGTCACATCAAATCCTCTGAATCCTTTACTACAGCTATGTAGCTTTTCTGTGGTTTTCTTCTTCCCAATAACCTAGCAGTTCTGATCCTCATTCTATCCTTTCTCCAATATATCCACCATGTCTCATATCTAAGGGCCTGGTTCTCTGTTTCAAGCTTTAGCCAATATTATAATCACAAGTACCAGATAAAACTGGTATTGTTTACACCTACTGTTAAAATATTTTTTAGTATTTTTTAGCATGTTTACATGGTCATACATGGACATAAACAGCCAGAGGTAAGAAGGTCCGGTGCGTAACAGCTGTGGCGACTCCGACTTGCGCTACAGCGTACTCAGTGTTTACAATAACAACCTACATTACGCACGCCAATAACTCAAGTTTGGATTGGCCAAATTGCACAGATTACCCCTCCTTTTCATCCTTAGAGCCAGTAGAATAAAGTTATCTTCACGTCTTTCACGTAAATCCCACCAATCAGGAAGCAGAGGCCGAGACGTCTGGTGAAACCATTTTGTAGAGTACGTTTACTACCTGAAAAATGGTTTATATCAGCTTTTAGCCAAGAGTCTGATGTTTCAGACGATACCACACATGTCTATGTTTAAGTAAGGGAAGTTGGAGCAATAAAGACCTCCAGATCCAGAACCAGCCACATCTACAGCTTCGCAGCAACAGCAGTCACTGAAGGTGGAAGACAGCTCTAACAGCACATCTGCACAGCTCCTCAGATCCTTCTGGTTCACGGCCAGGTCCGAGCTCCAGCCCCCCGTCTTCTCATACCAGACTGCAGGCTAGGAACACACTCTCACTGCACCTATGGTGGAAGTTATGGGTCCAAATGGACCTAACCTGGTTTTCCGGTCTTGCACTTCTCATGACTTCGAGCAGTGCGCAAAACTTCTCCCTGACGTATCTCAGTCAGGTGAAGTTTTTTCCACCAGTTTCTCTGATTTTAGCAAGGAATACCGTCCTACTGGTGCTGAAATACGCAGAATCCTGACACGTAAAATAACTGCGTCTGACATTACAAACATCCATAACAAGCTCCCTGTTCCAAACCTACGTCTGAAACATGAGGATTGGGATGCTGTTTCAAATGTGGAGTACAGGAATGCCTTTACTGTCCTGGCAGTTGGCATAAAGACAGAGTTTCCCAGAAAGATCAATATGACTAACATCTATGCCTGCAAGCAGAAGGGTAATGAAGACACTAACGATTTCATCACTAGAGCGATCGAAGCAGTGACCATGTACAGTGGGATACAAACGCCCACTGAAGTGGGTACAAAAGCAGGGGTCTAGGAGACCCTTGTTTGTGATGCGGCCATAAAAGGAATGCTTCCACTTTTAGCACAACATCTTAAGGGGGCATATGTGGGCTGGGCTGATCATCCTCGCCTTGCTGATGTTCGCAGGCATGCCAAACATGCTCAACTCATGTTTGAAGAACGGCAGCGGAGTAAAAAAGAAGCATTTGACAAAGAACTGAATCTAGCCACGATTACGATGTACCAAAATGTCGGAAGGAATAGGGATGGAGGATATCGACGAAAGCGAGGCCCACAGAGAGGTCTGGGCAGACGTTTTTGTGATCCAGACACCTGTTTCAAGTGTGGCAGAAAGGGACATTGGAGGGAGCAATGTCCCTACCCAGCTGAGGCCGATTGACTAACCGAGGTAGAGGAGGGCAAGCGCAACCCACCACAGTGTCAGCGGTCTCGTCAAACCGGTACCACACCACACCTCGTTAACACACACCCAACTGCTCCATACTTTTTTCCTAGCTATCCTATTTCTCAGTTAGACACACACACACACATAGAGGGGTTGAACAATGACACTGAAACACCTAGTTTTAGACCACAATAATTTATTAGTATGGTGTAGGGCCTCCTTTTGCGGCCAATCAGCGTCAATTCGTCTTGGAAATGACATATACAAGTCCTGCACAGTGGTCAGAGGGATTTTAAGCCATTCTTCTTGCAGGATAGTGGCCAGGTCAGTATGTGATACTGGTGGAGGAAAACGTTTCCTGACTCGCTCCTCCAAAACACCCCAAAGTGGCTCAATAATATTTGGATCTGGTGACTGTGCAGGCCATGGGAGATGTTCAACTTCACTTTCATGTTCATCAAACCAATCTTTCACCAGTCTTGCTGTGTGTATTGGTGCATTGTCATCTTGATTCACGGCACCGCCTTCAGGATACAATGTTATTGTATCCTGAAGGATACAATATTATTCAGGATTACAATGTAATTCTGTTAAGATACAAATATATCTTAACAGAATTACTGGACTGAAATGGAGAAAACTTTAGTTAACTGAAACAAACTTTAGTTACTTGAACTAAATACAAAGCTGACTGAAACTGTACGGTGTGTTTATAATACTGGGTAAAACAAACTTAAGATTATAAGATATAATATGCCCTTCATTTTTTGTGTTCATCAATGAGTGAGTTTTTTTTTTTTATAAGAACTAAACCAAGCATTATTTAAAATTATAGCAACTACCAAAATAGTGACCTAATTTTTAAATATAATAAGGACTTACTATATAAAAAATAAAAAAATAAAATATGATAAAAAAGAATAATGAAAATAATAGATACATCTAAACAAAGCTAGATTACAAGAGAACGTTCACAGCCGTTATAATCTTACTGATGAATACCACAAAAAATTGTTATGGAACCAGATGATTAAAAGACAGCAGCTTTATCATGGCCAAACAGAAACATTTGTGGGAAAGATCCAATTTCCTGAACGAGGAAGCGTGGTAAGGCGTATTCGTCACTTCCTGTTTTGCACTCGGTGGATTGTGTGCTGTGTGAAGGCTCTCTCGTTTCATCTGATTTCTCTTACTTGTTATAATAGATAAGCACGTTAAAACACATACTTTCTGTTGCTGTATTTAACGTCTGGGGACTCTCCGTGTTTTACACGTTTTTTTCTAGTAGTGGTAAGGGGTCGCTAGCTTAGCGTTAGCTTTAACTCCACCATGGCTACCCGTTCTGCTGTTTCTCTCTCTGAGTCTCCTCTCTCCTGCTCTATGTTTCAGATGTTCAGTTAATCCTCTGCCTCCTTTAGTGATAATGGTACGTGTAATAAATGTAGCATTTTTGTAGCTTTGGAGGCGAGGGTGTCGGATTTGGAGGCCCGGCTCCACGCTGTTGAAAAACCAGCAGATAGTCGAGGCCCCTTAGCTAGCGCGGAGCCACCGAGGGTAGCTCCCCGTAACAGTCCTCCCGCGCAGCCGCGGCCTCAGGCCGGCTGGGTGACGGTACGTAGGAAGCATAGTCCTAGATCTGAGCCCACAGGTCACCACCAACCCGTCTGCGTTTCTAATAGATTTTCCCCGCTCAGTGACACACCCGCTGAGAAGCCAACTCTGGTAATTGGCTCCATAGTCAGAAACGTGGCACTAGAGACACCAGCGACCATAGTCAAATGTCTGCCAGGGGCCAGAACGGGCGACATCAAATCATACCTGAAACTGCTGGCTAAGGATAAGCGTAAATACAGTAAGATTGTTATTCACGCTGGCGGTAATGACTCCCGGTTACATCAATCGGAGGTCACTAAAGTTAGTGTTGCTTCGGTGTGTAAGTTTGCCAAAACAATGTCGGACTCCGTAATTTTCTCTGGTCCCGTCCCCGATCTGACCAGTGATGACATGTTTAGCCGCATGCTGTCATTCAACCGCTGGTTGTCTAGGTGGTGTCCAGAAAACAATGTGGGTTACATTGATAACCCACATTGATTGGCGAACATTTTGGGGAAAACCTGGTCTGATCCGGAGAGACGGCATCTATCCCACTTTGGATGGAGCAGCTCTTCTTTCTAGGAATCTGGCCGAATTTATTAGTTCTCCAAAACTCTGACAACCCAGGGTTCAGACCAGGAAGCAGAGTCGTAGTTTAATACTCCTCTCTGCAGCTTCTGTACTGCTACCCACCCATTACCCTATTAAGATAGTGTCTCGCCCACGGCCAAAATTGAATAGATTAAAAAATTATCTAAAAAGAGGAAATCAGGAAAATCTAATAAAAATAAACACAACTCAGACTAAAAATAAAAATAAAACAATTAAGTGTGGCTTACTGAACAAAAGATCTCTCTCTTCAAAGACTTTGCTAGTTAGTGACCTGATTTGTGACAATCAGATTGATTTATTTTGCCTCACAGAAACCTGGCTGCAGCAAGAGGATTATGTTACTATAAATGAGTCAACTCCTACTAATTATTTAAATTTTCACATTCCTCGAAATACTGGGCGAGGAGGAGTAGCAACCATCTTTCAGTCCGATTTATTGACTAGTCCCAGACCAATCAATAGCTACAACTCTTTCGAATATTTAATCCTTAGTTTTCCTCATCCAAATTGCAAAGCACTAAAACCACTTCTGTTTGTTGTTTTGTACCGTCCACCAGGCCCTTACTCTCAATTTTTAGATCAGTTTTCAGACCTTTTATCTGATTTCGTGTTAAGTACAGATAAAGTTGTTATAGTGGGGGATTTTAACATTCATGTTGACACTGAAAGTGATAGCTTAAAGATAGCCTTCAATGGTATCTTAGACTCAATTGGCTTTACTCAAAACAAACCTACCCACGTTTGTCTTCATTCTCTGGACCTTGTGCTGACATATGGCATTGAGTGTAAAGACATAATATTTTCTCACAACCCTGTGCTGTCTGACCATTTTTTAATAACCTTTGAGTTTAATTTAACAGAGTACTCCACATCTGAAAGAAAATTTCATTATAGTAGATCATTATCAGACAATGCTGTAACAACCTTTAAAGAATCTGTTCCACTTTTAATTTCCTCATTACCACAGAAAAACACAGTGGAGGGCAATAATTTTGTTTCTTCCCCTTCACAAATTGATTCTCTTGTTCATAGTGTTACTTCATCATTGCATGGTGCATTAGACAATGCAGCCCCCTTGAAAAAGGAGGTAATTATTCATAGGAGGAAGGCTCCCTGGTTTAATTCAGAGCTGCGTACTTTAAAGCACAATGTTAGAAAATTGGAGCGAAAATGGTGCTCTACACACCTAGAGTATTCCTACTTAATCTGGAAAAATAGCCTACTGTTGTATAAAAAGACACTTCACCAAGCTAGAACAGCTTATTTCTCATCCTTAATAGAAGAGAACAAGAATAACCCTAGGTTTCTCTTTAGTACAGTTGCTAAACTTACACAGAGTCATAGCTCTGTTGAGCCATCCCTTCCCATAGCTCTCAGCAGTCATGACTTTATGGGATTCTTCCAAAATAAAATTGATTCTATTAAGAAGAAAATCTTTGACATACTCCCGAAGATGATTACTTCATCCTCAACAAGTGAGACAACATTGGAAGTAACTGTAGAACCTGACCTGTGTTTGGACTGTGTTGATCCTGTGGAGCTTCCTGCGTTATCAGAAATATTAGCTTCATCTAAACCTTCAACTTGTATGTTAGACCCAATCCCAACCAAATTATTTAAGGAAGTGTTCCCCTCTGATTAGAGGCTGCTGACCTCGACTGACTGGGGGGTGGGAGGCTCGGGACTGGGGACATTATCGGGCGTGGAAGGAGTACTTCGAGGATCTCCTCAATCCTGCCATCACGCATTCCCTGGTGGAAACAGAGGCTGGGGACTCGGGGTTGGACTCTTTCATCACCCAGGCTGAAGTCACCGAGGTGGTTAAAAAAGCTCCGCGGTGGCAAGGCTTCGGGGGGGGGATGAGATCCGCCCTGAGTACCTCAAATCTCTGGATGTTGTGGGGGGCTGTCATGGTTGACACGCCTCTTCAACATTGCATGGCGGTCGGGGACAGTGCATGGACTGGCAGGTCCGGGGGGGACTGGTGGTCCCCCTTCATGGAAGGGGGAGACCGGGAGGGTGGTGGGTGTTCCAACTACAGGGGGATCACACTCCTCAGGGGGAGGGTAAGGCCTACGCCAGGGTATTGGAGAGGAGAGTCCGGCCGATAGTCGAAGGCTCGGCTTCAGGAGGAGGAGTCAGTGTGGTTTTAGTCGAACCTCCCGGCTTCAGGGGAACAGTGTGGTTTTCGTCCCGCTGGACCAGCTGGAACCCTCTACAGGGTACCCTCTACAGGGTACTCGAGGGCTCATGAGTTTGCCCAAACCGGTTCACATGTGTTTTGTGGGAGAAGGAGATTCGACTGTGTCCCTCGTGATGCCTTGTGGGGGGTGCTCCAGGAGTATGGAATCGGGGGGGGCCCTTTATTAGGGGCCATCCGGTCCCTGTACGAGCGGAGCAGGAGTTTGGTCCGCATTGCCGGCACTAAGTCGGACCTGTTCCCGGTGCATGTTGGACTCCGGCAGGGCTGCCCTTTGTCACCGGTCCTGTTCATAACTTTTATGGACAGGATTTCTAGGACGCAGCCAGAGGGCCGGAGGGGGTCTGGTTTGGGGGGGGGGTGGATTTCGGTCTCTTCTTTTTTTGCAGATGACGTGGTCCTGCTGGCCCCCTCTAGCCAAGACCTACAGCATGCGCTGGGGCGGTGGTCGCAGCCGAGTGTGAAGCGGCTGGGATGAAGATCAGCTCCTCCAAGTCAGAGGCTCATGAGTCACTCTCCAAGTCAGAGGCCATGGTACTCGACCGGAAAAGGGTGGCTTGTCCTCTTCAGGTTGGAGGGGTTCCTGCCTCAAGTGGAGGAGTTCAAGTATCTATCTCGGGGTCTTGTTCACGAGTGAGGGAAGAATGGAGCGGGAGATCGACAGACGGATCGGATCGGCGGCGCGGCAATGGGGGCGGGTGCCGGTCCGTGTGTGGTGAAGAGAGAGCTGAGCCGAAAAGCGAAGCTCTCGAAAAGAGAGTCGAAACGTCCTACCCTCACCTATGGCCATGAACTTTGGGTCCTGACCGAAAGAACCTGGATCCCGGATGACAAGCGGCGAGAAATGAGCTTCCTCCGAGAGGTGGCCGGGCACTGAAAGCCTTAGAGAAGGAAAATGAACCCGTCATCCTCAAGGTGTAACATGGTGGTGGCATGTGGGGATGACTTTCTTTAGCACAGACAGGGAAGCAGAACTGGAGCAAAATGCAGGGCAATCATGGGAGAAACAATTTTCCACCTTCCAGCAGGTCAACAACTTTCATCAAACAGCCAGAGGCTGCAATGGCTTAGCTTGGGGTTGGGCTGCTCTAGTCATTAAGGGCCACTGGCTTCTTTACTTCTAGATTTTATCAAAGCATATTCATCTGTTAAAATGGCTCAGTCAAAGCACAGGCTCAAATCCAGTTTAGAATCTTGAATATTAATGTCAATAATACTGTTCAGAGATGATTTATTTCCATTTCTTTTCCAGGTGAAAGAGGAAATGCTGCTTGAAGCCTTGACGACCAGGAAGACGGTCACTGTCGGAGAGAGGCTCATCGTGCCCTACAAACTAGCAGAGGTGACTCTTCTGTGATTGCACCAGCATCCCATCAAAACCTTCCACATCCTAAACCTTACCTCCAAAACCTAAAAGACATTAAAAACTAGAAGATTTCTATACATTTACATCTTTTAAAGTAACAGTAAAAAGTGCTTTTTGGTGTGCAGGCATTTTTTGGCACCATCCTAGAAGATTTTTGTGCTTTGTGAATTAAAATATTTTGTTATGAACTGTGGGCCAGCTGCAGGGGAGGTGATTAGTTTGTGTGTGAAAGCCTTGGAGCCTGTCTCAGGAGTTTGTTGTGGCATTCCCCCTACCCCCTGCCACTTCTCAGTCTCTTTGATAGGGGTCTCTTCCTCTGCAACTTCCTGTTTCCTGAGGAGTAAAGCAGCAGTGGTGTTCCTTAACACCAGTCCATGCAGCCCTGTAGACCTACAGTCTGTAGGGTTATTATGCCTCCTGGGTGCCTCGGTTGACCCATATAGGTTCTGGTAAAAAAGTATTATAGTGAGCCTGAATATTACATTTCAGCTCTCCCTCTTTATCCCTCTGCTTCTAAAGGGTTTAGGACAGATTTTGTCAAAGAACTGATTTCGTGTTTGCGCCAGCGGGCTCTTTTGTCTAAGGAAGGAAACATTACATGTAGATTGCCTGTTAGCCATACCAGCTACAATTTAGCTCAACAATAGTTTCCCCTACCATCCCACACACACGCACACACATCTCACTCCAGTCATGTGCTATTTTCTTAGGAATGTGCAACCTCCACTGGAATATACAGCACTGAAGCCAGAAACCAGATTCTTGTTCAGTCTGTTTGTCTCTGTCTCCTTCGGTCGCACACAAATTCACTTTTTCCAAAGCGGCACGTAGCAGATCCTCAGATGATGTGATCAGCAATCTAACCTTGTGTACATTGTGTTTGAGTTGCCGCAGTGATGAACCTTTGCCCCGAGGTCTCTGTTTTCAGAAATATTGTCATGGTAGAGGTGTTCATAACGAGAAGGCAAAGCAAGGTGTACAGAACAACTTTAACAGAGCGAGACAGACAAGCAAAGTTAGAAAACTACGACTCTGAACAGTGGTCTGTTATGTATTTTAGACTGCTGGTCATATTCTTTGGCAACCCTGGTAAAGAAGGGTAATAAGCCCAGTTATAAAATATTTTATGGCGGTAACAAAATGTAGAAAACTCCAAAATTCTTTTTAATTTTAGTAGGTTTTGTTTTTAGTAGAATTTCATGTTAGCTGCACATTTATTGGCATCCCTTTTGAAATGTAAATTAAGCTATTTTTAAATGTATAATTTGCTTTTTTTATGAGATTGGAGTTTCTGGGAATTTCTGATTAGTAGTATGTGACCTTTCTGTTTCCCTCGGGTATAGATAGGATGGAACACAGAGGCTAATTTCATTTAGCCAGTAGCAGCTAGGCTGGATGGGGAACCACATTTATCTTGTCAACATGCTCAGCGAGGATAACAGTGAGGGCGGTAAAAAAAAAAAACTGTAGCAAAGAATGGTAGCTTAGGGTCTCCAAGTCTCCACGACAACTATTGGATGCTCTTTACATGCCAACAGGTTGTTTGGGAGGCATGCCTTTCCTGTCATACCATCGCATGGAGTTTGCTCTACTCTACTGGGACTTTAACTGGACCGATGTGGTCAGTTGAGACTAAGATCAAGCTTTTTAACACTCTAGGTGAGGTTTGGTAGAAAGCATCGGATGAATATGTGGACAAAAACATATTGTGTCCACTGTTAAATATGGTGGAGGATCAATGATGCCCATGGGCCTGTTTCTTCTTAAAGGCCTATACTCCAGTTACCAGAAAAAAAGTCTTTACTGGGTCTTTCAACAGGATAATGATCCATAAGATATGGCCAAATTCACACAGAAATGGTTCAGTGGGACTCATGATCATAACTTCTCTATGGATTCAATTCAATTCAGTTCAGTTTATGTTTTATAAGCGCCCAATTTTCACAACACATGTCTTTTTCCCCAAAGCACTTCCCCCCAAAGTCAGACCATACTTTCCAATTAATCCTAACCAGGGAAAAGTGCAGTTAGATTCATTTAAATTTGTTCAAATTTGGGGACAAAAAGTTTTTCTATCAAAGGGAAAAACCACCCAGATTGCAAGTAGCCCCAACTTTGTAGTAGAGCCCTGCCAACCGGGAGGGGGTTTTTCATTTCCCAGGCCCCCGCCCGACCCCAAAGGGCCTTTTTTTGACTGCTCCCCCCCCGTTTCCCGGAAAACCCCCCAACCCCCCCAAACCTTTTCTTCGGGGCCCTCCAGGGCCGAGTAGGACAAAGACGGGGACGGGCCCGCTGAACAGGCCCCCCCCAGTAAGTCATGGACGCGTGCGAGAGGGAAAAAAGTAGTTGAATAAGTAGATAGGTTATTGTGTTTTTTGGGGTTTGTTTAAAAAACTTTTTTTTTTCCAATGGTGTATTTTTTTAATCATTAAAATTTTTTAATTATTACTTTTTTTTTTTTGAATTTTGAAGCGGGTCCAAATTTTTCCAAACTTCCCTGCCTTTTTTAAAGTGGGTTTGTATTGCCCTTCCTCTAATTTTCTTTTCCACAGAAGCCACTGTCCCCTTTCCCCCCCACTCCCCCATGTTTTGTTGTTATGTTGGCCTCACTTCACCCCCGGGAGTCGGGGACCGAGGTGTTTTGGTTTATGACCCCCAAAATCCTGCCCCCGAGACTATGTAAACCCTTTCCCCCCCCAAATCCCGCCCAAGGGCAGGTCTCTAACCTTGTAGAAACCCCCCAAATCCTCCTGGAGACCATGTAGAGACAATGGACAGTCACTGGGGTTGCCCCTTTCACCCAATCCCTCAACTGAGCAGCTGTAGCGAAAAGTGGGAGGAAAAACTACCTTTTAAAAAAGGAAGAAACCTCCAGCAGAACCGGGAATCAGTGTTGGGGGCCATCTGCCCCCCAAAACCCGACTGGGTTTTGAGAGAACAGAGCAGAGACACAAAGAGAAAAAAGAAGCACTGATCCAGGGAGTACTTTCTAGGGGAAAGGGAAAAAAGTAAAAGTTAATGGATTGTAGCTTTTTTAGTCTTTTCATCTAGAAAGAAAGAACAGAAAAATTTTTAAACCATTTTTAAATTTTTAGATTTTTCTGAAAGGGAACAGCAAAATAACCAGTGCCTTGAAAAAAGTATGGGCCCTTTTAAAAACTGGTCAACCTCTTGCCCCCATTTCAGGCTTCAAACAAAAAAATAAAAAAATTTAAAATTTTTTGGAAAAATTTCAAAAACAAGTGGGACACAATGTGGGTGGAATTTAAAATTTTAAATTGGTTTGGGTCAAACTTGTAAACCAAAAAAAAACTGAAAAGTGGGGCTTTCCCAAAAATTTATTCAGCCCCCTTTCCCCGTTAATATTTTGAAAGCGCCACCCTTTGCTGAAAATTAGACCCTGCAAGCCCGTTTTTGGTATGTCTCAAATCAGTTTTGGGACATAAAGAGACTGAAATTTCTTCCCCATTTTTCCCTTGGGAAAAACCAGCCTGAGCTCAGTGAGGTTGGATGGGGGGGAGGGGGGGGGGGGGGTTTTCCGTGAACAGCAGTTTTCAGCTCTTTCCACAATTTTGTTTTGGAAATTCAGGTTGGCCCTTGACTTTGGCCATTCCAACATTTTTAAAAAGGGTTTACTTGTAAAACCCTTTCCCAAATTGTAGTTTTGGCTTTATGTTTTGGATCTTGTCTTGTTGGACATAAATCTCCGTCCCAGTCTCAGGTAAATTGCAGACTCCAACAGGTTTTCTTCCAGAATGGCCCTGTATTTGGCCCCATCCATTTCCCAAAATTTTTGAAATTTTTTCCCCTTTCCCCCTTCCCTGCTGAGGGCAAAAGCGGGCCCCCCAAACCCATGATGCTCCCCACCACCATGTTGACAGTGGGGAGGGTTTGTGTTGGGGGGGAAAAATGAGTGTGTTCCCCTTTTATCCCAAAAAACTTTATTTTTTGCTTTGGGGCCCAAAAACAGTTCGTTTTTGGTTTCTTTTTCTGACCACATGTTTGATGGGTCCCCCAGGTGGCTTGGGGCCCCAAAATTTTAAAATGAGTTTTTTTTATGGATATTTTTGAAAATGGCTTTTTTCCCTTCCCCCCAGTCTTCCAAAAGGCCCAGTTTGTGCAGTGTAAAACGGGATTGTTGCCCCTTTAGGGACAGACTTTTCCCACCTTAGTTTGTAAAAATCCTGCAGTTCTTTCCAGTTTGATCATGGGCCTTTGGCCTCCCATCTCTAAATCAGTTTTCCCTTTTTGTTCGAGATGAAAGTTTAGAGGGGAACCGCCGGGGGTTTGGAAAGGTTTGCAGTGGGCTGTTTACTCCTTCCATTTCAATTTTGAGGGTTTCCCCACAGTGCCCCTTTGAATTTTTAAAGTTGGGAAATTTTTTTGTACCCCAAGCTAAAAATTTCCCTCCACAACAGTATCTCGAACCTGCCTGGTGTGTTCCTTGGTTTTCATGATGCCCTTTTCCCCCTTGAACAGAACACTGGGGACATCCAAGACCCAGGTTGCTTTTATAGGGAGATTTGTTTCCCAAAAAGGTGGATTCTTTTTTAATCCTCATCAGTAATTTGGAAAATTTTTTGGACCTTTTCAGGACCCCCACTGAATTTCAAGTGAGTTTTTTGCAGGGAAAAGAAAAGGGACCCGAAAATATTGAATCCCCCATTTTCAGTTTTTATTTTTTTAAAAACAAGTTAAACCCACCCAAATTTAAATTTCCTTCCATTTCACATTTTTCCGACTTGTGGTTGATTTTTTCCAAAAAAATTAGAATTTTATTCTTTTTAGTTTGAAGCCGGGAAAGTGGCAAGAGGGTTGGGCCCATTTCCCAAGGGGGGCTGAGTCTTTCCCCAAGGGAACTGTTTAAAAATTATTTACAATAAAAACTCAGTAAATTTGTATATTTTGGGAGGGAAAAAAGGGTAAAACACTGAAAAAACCAGGGGCCATGTGGATCAGGGTTTGGAGGGGGGAGCATTAAGTTGTTGCCAGGAGAGCTGGGACGAGGCCCCAGAAAGGTTTTACGGGAAAGCCCACAGAGTCAGGCCAGGGGAAAGCTTCAAAGGAAGAAAAAAGGAGGGGAAGCAAGTTAAAGTGAAATAACACCCAAAAAATTTTCCCCAAAATTTGGGGAGTAGTGGGGAAAAAGTAGCGAAGAGGGTGAAAGGGGTTTCATTAGTCCCTCTACCCAGCCTAAAGCCTAAAAAGCAGAAATAATACACAGAAAGTTTCAGTTCGGGTTTATTTTTTAAAAACTTTTGCTTTTTTTCAACAATGTGTCTCAAGGAACCCCAAAAGGCCCGGGCCCGGGAAAAGGGCGGGGGAGCCGCCGGGAGGCCAGCCCAAAACACCGAGTGCCAGACCCCTGGCCCCCCCAGAAAGGGCCCCCTTTGCCGGGGAACTAAGAAAAATTAATAAAACGATTTAAGTTTTCCATCTAAAACCCCAGGGGGGCCCAGGGAAAATTGTTAACTAAAAACCCACAAGGTTTGGGGGATACCTCTCTGGGGTTTTCGGGACTGATTATAACCTTTGGGAAAAAAGAGAAGGGCCCATACAAGGGTAGCAGAAATGGAGGGTGGGTTTGCACCTCAACAATAACTGACCCGGGTTTTTGGCCCCTTTGACCTTGACCCCTCCCCTTACTCCATCCAACGGGGAGGGGGGAAGGGCCCTCCCTCCCTGAAAAAACAACCCCACTCTAACTAAAAAGTTTTATAAAAAAAGGAAATTTTTAACCCCTTAGCCTTAAAAGAGACAGGGTGTCCGCCCAGGAACCAAAAAACCGGGACCCCTGGTTCCACAGGAGGGGGAAAGGGGCCCGATAACTAAAAGGATCTGCCTCCCCATTCTACTTCTAGAGACCCTGGGGAACCACCGGGAAAAACCGCAGCCTGAAAACCGAAAAATTTGCCCTTTTAAAGAACAAAAATTAACAACCCAAAACCCCCCCCCTAAATGTATAAATGGAGCAAGATCATTAAGGGCTTTATATGTGAGGAGCGAGAATTTTAAAATTTTATTCTAAAATTTAAAAAGGGAGCAATGAAGGGAAGCTAAAAAAAAGGAAAATATGATCTCTCTTTTTAAATTTTTATTTAGAAACTTTGCCGGGAGCATTTTGAATCAGCTGAGGCCCCTTTTAAAAATGCATTTTGTGGACATCCTGATAGTAAAGAATACAATAGTCCAGGGCCTTTAAGTAACAAAGCATGGGCCCGGGGTTTTTTCAGGTCACTTCTGGAAGGATATTTCTAAATTTTTGGGAGTGTTCCGGGGGTGAAAGCAGGAAAAACCCAGAAACCTGTTTAATAAAGGGGATTTAAATGACATGTCCCTGGGTCAAAAATAACACCCAAGGGTTTTTTACTTTATTATTTGGAGGTCAAATTTTAAAAGCCCCTCCAGGTTAAGTGAAATTGGAAATAAGGGAGTTTCTTTTTTAAAGACTCCAGTCCCAAAGACGAACAACTTCTGTCTTGTCTGAATTTACAAGCAGAAAATTTTTAAAATCATCCAAGTTTTTATATCTTTAAAACATGCTTGTAGTCTATCTAACTGGTTGGGGTCATCAGGATTTATGGATAAGTAAAGCTGAGTATCATCAGCGTAAAACAGTGAAAATTTATTCTATGCTGCCCCTGATTTAAATTTTTTACCTAATTTGGGAAGCAAAAATAAAAAATATAGTAAAGAGAATTTGGCCCCCAAGTACTGAAAAACCCTGTGGTACTCCACAATTAACCCCCCCCCCTTTGGGGTTTAAAGATGATTTATCATTTACATGAAACCCAAAAAAGGAAACTGTCAGACAAAAAAGATTTTAAACCAAATAGCGCTGTTTCCCCTGATCCCTTACAGCATATTCCAGCCCTTTCTAAGAGAATGTTTGTGATAAAACTGGTATCAAATGCAGCCACTGAGATCTAAAAGGACAAGGAACAGACACAAGTCCACTATCTGAGGGCTAGAAAAAATATCATTAGTGAATTTCAGCAGAGCTGTTTCAGTGCTATGATGAGCTCTGAAAAACCTGACTGAAACTCTTCAAAAAGGTCATTGCCTGTGTAAATGCCCCAACAATTTGATTAGCAAAAATTTTTTCAAGGATTTTAGATAAGAAGGGAAGATTTTGGGTATAGGTCTGTAATTTTTCAAGTCATCTCGATCAAATGTTTTAAGTAAAGGTTTAATTACAGCCTACCTTAAAAACCCCTGTGGTTACATAACCCCTTTTAAAGGGTAGATTAATCATATCTAAAATGGGGGGTGGTAATCAGAGGGAAACACTTCCTTTAAAAAATTTGGTTGGGGATTGGGTTTTTAAACATACAAGTGAAGGAAGGGTTTAGATGAAGCTAATATTTCTTTAAAACTCAGGAAAACCCCCACAGGACAAAACAGTCCAAACACAAATCAGGTTTCTGCAGTTATTTCCAATGTTGTCTCACTTGCTGAGGATGAAGTAATCATCTTCGGGAGTATGTCAAAGATTTTATTTTTTATAGAATCATTTTTATTTAAGAAGAATCCCATAAAGTCATGAGTGCTGAGAGCAGTCCACAGGCCTGGATCCAATAGGAAACCTGTGGGCTGAGCTGAGGAGAGAATAAGAAAGCAACTAGGACTCTGGATGATCAAGAGAGAGTTTGCAAAGAGGAAACTGCATGTATTTGTGGCTAATATGGTTATTGTGTTTAAAATCCCCAACAAATGGAAAGAGGCTGACCGCCACGAATCTGTACAGATGACACAAAAAAAGACAGAGCCAAGTCTGGAACTGGGTTCAAATGTTTTTACATTTAAGGTTTGTTATGCCTCTTAAGATCTAACATTTAAACTGTTCCTATCTAAGAGATTAAACTCATTCCCCGATGTGACCGAAGGCCGTGGGAGCGAGTAGAGGCCACCTGTGGAATCCATAACACGCCTGTTTTACACAAAGGAAATGTGGGGGGAAAAGGAACCTGGCAAATGTTGCGGTCTCTTCTGAGAAATAATTTCTTCCTACTTGGATAAGAATGTTTGAGAAAGTGTGGTAGGCAGCTGTCCCATCCACCCACATTTGTCTCATGGAGATTTGGATGAGGTGTCTCGGTTTGTGAGCAGATGAACCTCAGCAGAGCTCGGCGTTTCCCGAACTTTAGCCAAGAAGCTCTAAACTGACTAAAAAGATCAGATGGTCTGTTGTTGACTCAGGTGTTCTATGTTTCAAAATGTTCTATCCCACAGTAATGTACAGTGCGCTCAAGATTTACCAGTGTTCCCGGAAAACATGTGTTCTTCAACTTCAAATAAATGCATCTTTACTCCAGACGCAAAACTTCAGGCTAAAATGATTATCATAGTTTTCTAACAGTGAGCTCTGGAGATCATTTGGTTCACCTCCCTTATAATCCTGATCACTGTTGCAGGGTGGGAAGATGGACCTAGCTTCTCATTCAGCCTTGTTTTTCAGTTTAAGTTGTTTAAAACTGTTTTATTATGGTTCTGAGTGTAAATAGGGGCAAATTTAGTCAAGTTTCTTTTTTCTTGTGTCACGGGATGTCGTTACACTCCTGGTAGACTATAACTGAACAGTCACTTTGACAACTAATTGCTAACTGCATGGCTGCAAAGAATCACTCTAGAATAAAAACCTGTTTAGTTGTGAGATTGTTTCATATTCTGCATACCTGAATATCTCAACAGATGTTCCTCAGAGGCAATGCAGTAATTGTCTTGCAAAGAGGTTTCTCTAAAATATCACTGATGGACCAAAGTACACAGCAGTTAATCTGATGTAAACTTTACAGTGAGCAAGTGTGGACTTTGTGGATGCATTAAAATGCACGTGATAGTGATGTCAGTGCAAGAATAGCTTTCAAGGAGGTTCACTGACCATATTAGAATTCCTGTAAAGAAAATAAGGTGATTACAACCACAGGCTTTTTTTCATAGCTTCCTGCCACTTCCTGTGCGCCTTACTCTAGGTTCCTCCTTCGAATTTTTACCTGCAAGAGCTTAACGTCTGTAAGAAGTGCATGAGTGGGCAGTTAATTTAGAGAAAACAAGATAATATAGACATTTTGTGCTTTGGTTTGTAGAATTGGCAATTGATGGAATTCATAGACTAGATTACAAGAGCACATGATTAGGTTTCTGCTCCAAGCATATTTACACACCCTCCTACATGCCTAAAGTTATCAGACAATCAATGATCATGATTAGGGTTGAAAAAACTAAACTAAACTTGGTTTAACCTTTTCACTGGGGTTAATCTATGGTGTGTGGCATGGGGAAAAAAATCAAACAAAAGGCAGCCTAGAATGCAGGTGGAAGTTTCCGAACAGTAACCATGTCCTGTGTGTATCGACAAACTTAGCCATCAATGCCTAACATAATAGGGACCTGAGACAGAAAGAGTGATCGCAGTGTCCAGTAGCATGGAGACCTAAAACATTGGCATCTTGTTTTTAGTTTAAAAGCAATACGTGGTGAGCCCACTCTCTGTAATTTACCACATTGGTTGCTTGTGACTAAACTGTCAGATCTCCACAAAGCAAAGCGATGTTTCCTGAATATTCAGTCTTTGCAGCAAAAGTCTCAAGATGTTTTTTTTTAAGCTGCAAATTAGCAGCAACACATATCTTCATATTTCCATTAGAAGTCTTTGTTTTTAAATTGAGAGAAAATCTGTTTTTGTCTTCAACCATGGAGAGTGGCAAGATTCAGGCTGGGACTGTCATGGAGATGACATCATCATCCATATAAAGAAGTACTTCCTGTTTTTAGCAGACCTGACTTAAAAGACTCTTTTTGTTTCAGAAAAGTGGGTTTTAAAAATATGAATCCTTTTTAAATAACAATGAAAAGGTCGATTGTGAGTTATCTTTCATTTTTTACACAATTTTAGGTTTTCTGACGGACTGTCAGCATGGTTGACCTTTATTGCATTTATGATATATGAAGGGCAACAAAAATCACAAGCTTTGCATAATTTAGACCAAGTTTAAGCTTGAAAATGTCTGACTTGGATATCACCAAGTATTCATATTAGAGGTCATGATTGCATGATTTGTACTGCACAACATCTGTAAAAATAAAGCAAGCATTTTGAAGCATTCAGTTGGAGCCCAGATAATGTAACTAATTGTTTCATTTTTCCTGTTTAAAAATAGAACTAGAGAATTGTGCATTTTGAGTGTGCATTCAAGCTCTTACTCAAAGACGTTTCACATTGTTTTGAAGCCTGATTGTGAGAGAATAAAGCTAACCACAGAATGCCAAGCAGACAGTTAAATGTTTGCAAATTGACACACATAGTGATATGGTTATTGACATAAACAAGAGGTACTTAAATGCTAATTGAAAACATGGTGATTGTGGCGAAAAGCACACAAACCATCCTGCAGCTAGGAAGCTTTCAGGCCACGTGCAGCGGCAACTCATGCTGGTGCTTAACACCACCTTCAGACAGAGAAGAAAGAGGGAGGTGGAAACATAGAGACAAATGGCTTCCCTTCCCAGAGACATATAATTACAAATACCACCAGGAGCTGGTTTACCAGCTACGACTGGTGCAGTTTACAGTCGCCTCTTACAGAGTCCTATTTTCTGTTCTGTACATTTCTTAGGTGGCCCTCTGGCAAAATGTTTAAACCTGTTTGTTTGCAGCCTTGTTACTTCCTAGTTCTAAGATATTCCTATTGTGGTGAATAATTAAATTACATAGCAGGACACAGAGACAGTACATGCTCAGTGAGCATGCCAGATCCGATCTACCAATCCTGGAGTCCCACTATGGAATTTAAAATGTGCTTCTTTCGAAGGATTAAATAATTTATAATGATCTTGCATAACTGGTTTCTAGACGTCACAGATCTTTCTGCTAAAAATATCTGAAGCAATCAAAAATGCAAGAGTGAAGAGACGGCTTTTAAAAGTTCAGTTTTACTTCATCATCGTGCCTCCACCTTTTTATACTTGTTATTGAAGAAATTTACTTGTTAAAAGAGCAGTCTCGATTTTTCTCTATTTAACGTCTATCTAATTCTTGATGTGGTTTATAATACATTTTATGTTCCCTCTCTTAGACAAACTCTGTATCTTAAGAATGGGAGATATTCAGTTCCAGGAAATATGAAATTTAGTTGGTTTTTTTTTTTCAACAACACATTTTACAACCATGCATGTAAATCTGAACAAAACAGGCCTTAGAATTGGTCCTTGAGGGACACCATATTAAACTCATCCTAGTGCTAACGCTAACCACAGAAGGATTTATGCTATATGCTATGCAGATAATATAGCATATAGTAGATAATATAGCATAGTTTTATAGCATAGGTTTACAAATTTATATACAATCTTATGTCAAGGTTTGGAAATGAGCACTGTTAGCTTTCGCATATCTGTAAAGTTTTGATAAATAAAGAATGAATCTTTCATTATAGTTATGACTCAGTATTTTATATAATCTTAGATTATATCGGGGCGGTGGCACAGGGTTAAAACACACGACCCATATTCTGAGGCTTCAGTTGTTGCGACTCCATTGGGGGTTCAACTCCCAGCCCAGGCAACCTTTGCTGCATTTCCATCCCCTCTCTCCACCAATGGGATAAATGCAGAGTACGATTTCTCCATTGTGGGATCAATAAAGTCTATATTATTATTATTACTAATATTATTATTAATTGCAAAAACTGTAATCATATATATTTTTAGATTTTCTATTAGTCTGTTGCATTACTTGTCTTGTTACTTAGGGAATCACCAGCATTGTTTTACCTGCAAATATTTTACCTTTTATAGACTAAACTTTCACGTTTTAATTAGATTTAGTATTTTAACAAATTTTGGCTCTTTTTTGCATGAAATAAACAGTGTTCCTTTCTTTTAAACTATGTTTAATGGGGAACGTGTAAATTGAGAAACCAGTAAAGTAAATTTGCCAGAGTTAGCCAAAAGGCAATTTTATTACCCATTAAATAATGGCCACTGGTATTGATGTGCAGTTGATATGGCTTATTTTTTCTCAAACTGGTCTCTGCATCTTTCAGTCCCATTAGATGACTCAGCTACTGTAGACCTTTTTTCTGCCCTCCTTCCACAGCTAATACGCCGCCAAAGAAGAGAGAAAACAATAGTGGTTGGATCTGATACATTTCTTTCGTTCTTCAACACTATGAACAGTAACTAGTATAGGACTGATCTCTCTGACTGGCCACTGTGCTCAGTCCCTGAAGAAAATCTGCACAGTTCAGTATAAAACGACAATGTATTTTCTTGGTTGCACAGATGGCCTGTGTCCCTTTTTAGCAGCACAGTAACACTGTGGAAACTTGCCTCCCAAAAGGGATGAAAAGGTTAGTCAGTTCATCATGTAAAAAAACATTACATTCAAGTGACAAAGGTTTGTGGTAGCTGTGGGAACTGGGATTGTATGTCTGGAGTTGGGTAGCAGGATAAACCCTGGTTCACTGTTACTGCAAGAAATGTTCCCATTTATTAACCTCTGAAGCCCCAAGATGTTTTCGTGAAGTTTGGGATCCAAATAAAACGCCCAAGTCTAACTGAGTTTCTAATACTCCATATATTAATAAATGTGTTTTTCAAATGTAAATGATAGTTTGCTTCTGGTTGAGTAAATCCTGGGTGGATTGTGACAATATCTTTGGAACTTGTGAGATATCTCCTTTCAGCAGACATGCTGATTGTGTGTGTAGAAGCCGTGTGGTGGACAGCTGAGATCGAGTTTTACAGTGATGCCATTTTGTGGAGTTTGATTACTTTCTGATTCAACTGCTTGTAGTTTTAACTCTGTTTGGTGTTCGTAGAAAGGGTTTATATCAGCTTTTAGCAAAGATTCTAACGTTTCTGTGGATACTACACATGCCTATGTTTAACTAAGGGAACTTGCGGTATCGAAAGAGGAACAAAAAATTAAATACTGGGGGTACTGGGGGAGGGACTTAAGAGGTTAAGGAAGGCCTTATTCTCTTCCTGCTGTTTTACAGATGTCTTAGCCAACCATCTTCAATTCTATTTTGTTTTCCTGTTTATATCCTAGTATGTATTTTTGTTTTTTTTATTGTGTCTAACATTAACCCTAAAAGACTGCATATTACATCTGAGAGTCATTGCTTTTTAATCCGATATTTAGAACTCCAAATCTTCAAACAAATCTTTCAAGCAAAACTCATTTTATATATTCTGTTTGATCAAATGTAACCCCAAGCAATGCTTGTGTTTGAATCTGTTTTTAGGCCAACACAGTGAGAGACTCGATGGCCAAGTCTCTGTACAGCGCCCTGTTTGACTGGATTGTGTTCAGGACAAACCACGCCCTGCTCAACAACAAGGACCTGGAGGACAACTCAAAGGTAGGGTCATAAACACACTCGTTCAGGCGTAAAGACGTCTTCTGATCAGTGGCGGATGCTGGTCTTTCAAGGAGGTGAAGCTCAATTTCAAGATCGCTGATTCACTCATTTCGCTGTCAATCAAAAACTGATTCAGCCTCAGACAGATCATCCAATCATCATACAGAAGCTGAGCGTCCGGGCCAGCCGAGGCCAGCCCACTGCCCCATAGACACCCAGAGACACTGAGCGTCCGATGGGCGGGACAAAGCCCAGCATTTTTGCTTCGCTATTGAACTCACTGTTTAAAGCACTGTTAAGCTGCGGGAATGAGTGAGAGGAAAGCCGCGTCGTTACCAGTGATAAGAAGCTGATTCTGAACAAAAGTTGAGCGTGTTGTAGCGCATATTTAGTCAACGACATGTACACACAACAGTATGTATTTGATCACTTATTTTTTGACATTTTAGGGGAAGCTGAGCTTCCCTTGCAGTCTTAGAGCAATCGCCACTGCTTCTGATGGTATATGGATAGATGCCAACAGTATCAGACTTGTAACAAAGTTCTCAGAAAGTGAAACCATGAAGTTACCTTTTCATTCACTTTAATGTAGATTAAGTGCTTCTGATTATTCACTGGCACGTGAATATTTGATGCAGGAAACAGAGATAAACCCACTGGACTTTTACTATGAAGTGGAATGAACTGGGCTCAAACTCAGGACCTCTGAAATAGTAACACAACATCCTTACCAGATGAGCTACTTGTCAACACATATTTTTTACGAATGCAAATTAATCTCCACTCATGAGCTGCCTCTGAGATATCTGGTCATGACAGTAAATGCTGAACTGTTTTCATCACTGGTGAGAAACAGTGTCGTCTGTGTACATCCAGGTCAGCTTGAATGTTTGTTGTTTCCCCCCACCAGTACAGTTCACATGTGTAAATATGTCATCATATTTACCAGTATTCTTTTTTTTTTTTTGTAAAGATTTTTTTTTGCTGCCTTTTTTTCTGAAAGTAAGTAGGCAGGAAGCGGGACGGGGCGGAAAGAGGGGGGAAGACATGTAGCACAGGTCACTGAAATCGGGACAGCTGCGTTGACGACTGAAGCCTTCATAAATGGGTCGTGCACACAACTGGTATGCCATGTGCTGCGCCCGTATTTACCAGTATTTTTTACATTTTTTAAACTTCAAATGAACAGTCTTTTTCCACACATTCATTTCATTACTGCAATATCACAACTGATATAAAAAACTGAATTAGTTAATTCAGATGAAGCTGTCTCATCAGTTTATGCTTTCTGCCAGTATTTCACAACAGTTTTCTTGCCTAAGCTTTTCAGACCGCGGTATTGTGCTTGGTCTAAACCAAGACCGAATCAGCGCTATGTACTCAACATTACCTCGTGTCTTAAATGAGATCTTTGTGTAGCTTAAGGGTTGAAATCAGATCTATTGCTCAGTGGGATTCAGTAAATTATTTGTTAAATAAACTGTACATATACTCTTAACTTATTTCAAAAGGTTCTGAAAACTAATTTCTTTGAAAGATACAGAAATTTAATTCAGATTTTCGGATTAAAAACAGATTTATAACAACCACACAATTTTAGGCAGTTCATAAACACTTTACTAGGGCATAGCTGTTGAAAGGACCTGATTATACCACTTGTGTAAAGGAGAGCCATATTTTGTTCTGTAAAATGACTCTTATACATTGATGGAGAAGCATTTAGACGTACCACCAGCCTGGCTTCATCCCCTTGTGTATTGTTATATTGTTCTGGTCTTTCATCATCCTCTTTGGTGTGTGAGTGTGTCGGATTGGCAGCTGGCAAAATGGGAACGTCTACCAAATTTGAAACTCTGTGTGTGTGTGTGTTTGTGTGTGTGTGCATTCATCAGTCTGTGCCAGGAGCATTTGGGCAGATGGCATCAAGTTCCCCTCAGCTCATTTTACTCCCTACAGTCGTCTCATGTCCCAGTGTACTGTGTATTTGTGTGTGTGGGTGTGCGTGCCTGCCTCACCACTGACATCATGGTGAGTGTGTGTGTGTTTATCTGGGCCCAGTGAGGTTGCTCTTTGTGTCAAGGTCATTGTTCTCATGCTGTTTATATGTTCCACCTGTGTTCATGTGTGTTTTCTGCTTAAAACAAACTGGCCTTCAGAGAGAAATAAAACATAGACAGAGAATTAAAGTAAGTGAAATGAAATTGGAAACAGCTTATGAAGTCCATTTCATAATTAAAGGCATTCTCCGTGTGACTGCCTCCCAGAGGTGACTGTATGAATCTAACTGACATCCAGAGAGCAAACTGGAGAGCTGGGGCTATAAAAAAAGAAACACACCATTAAAACATATCCAAATAAAAATGGACCAGAGGATCATAAAGTACCATACATTTTTCTGATGTTTACAGTGTTGCTTGATCGTCATTTTTTTTAATATTGGATTTTTCTACCCCATTTCCACTTAAAGCAGACTTTACAAGCTGGAACATGTATGATTTGTTTGTGTTTTCCTCCAGATCCTCTCCATAGGAGTGCTGGACATCTTTGGCTTTGAGGACTACGAGAACAACAGCTTTGAGCAGTTCTGCATTAACTTTGCTAACGAGCGACTCCAACACTACTTCAACCAACACATCTTCAAGCTGGAACAGGTAGAGGATTAGCTTTCCTATTTTATTAGCTGTTTTTGGTCTACCTTCCTTTAATTACTTTATTTTACTTTACAGTTGCCCTTCTTTTCTTGCTGTTCCTTATTTTTTATCTTTCTTGTTTGACTTTGGTTTCCTATACTTGTTTTTCCCTTCTTTTCTTCATTTTACTTGTTGTTTTCTTTTCTTTTGATTAGTTTTTGATTTTCCATTATTTTACTTTTATTGTGTATCTGTCTCTGTGCTGTACACTGTTTGCCCCCCTAGCACCATGATATGCACTGATGTCAGTTGATACATTGCTATCACATCACTCTACTGTTGCACACTGCTCAGAAATGCTTTTGTTTGTGATAAATTAGGCGGGTGGAGTAAAGGACCGACCCCCCTTTCTTGTCTCCTTTTCAAAGAAAAGGTCTCTGTATATGTGCCTCATGTGTCCCTCTTGTTAAAATGAATGACTTCCTGAATAGTGAGAAGCACTGAATCCACTGCGGTGCAATCAGAAACAGATATGAGCAGCTTCGAACTTACTTTGATGAGTAAAGTCAGGGCAGGTGTCCTGACTTTACTCTATGGGGAAAAGGAAGCTGTTGTTCTGTTGACATAAAATAGTGTTTGCTCCTGTTGTCATCTGTGCTTTCCTGAAAGCAAGTGTAAGCATTGCTATGCTAGCAAAAGAAAAGCTCCTAAGCAAACATCTTCCTGTTCTTTGTAGTAAAACTAATTCTGTTTGATATCTTCTAAGTTGTAAGTTGAATATCTTTTCAATTGACGACACAGTTCTGACCTTACCACTTTAAATATGCAGCAACGTTAGATAAGCAGCCTTATAGGTGAAAAGTTCAGGTTGAAAGGGTGGCAGGCTGTTACTGCTCCACACTCAAGCAGAGCATTTGTCCCACTCTAACAGTCTGGTCTTTATGGAAGAGTGGAAAAAAGGAAAGCCATGGGAGCAAAAGCCATATAAAGCCCTTTTACAGTTTTCCACAAGCCATTTAAGAAATGTAGCAAACAAATGAAAGAAGGTGCTATGGTCAGAGTAGACCATAATTGATTTTTTAAGCCTGCATACATAAGATTGTATGCCTGATGGAAACTGACACTGTACCCTGATGACACCGTCCCCATGGGAGCTTCCCCTTCAGCAGGACAACAACCCTGAACATACAGCTACAATGAAATGGTGTAGAGAAATGTATATTTACGTGTTAAAATAGCCCAGTTAAAGTCCAGACTTACGTCTAACTGAGCATCCATGACAAGACTTGAAAACTGTGTTCACAGATGTTCTTCATACAGTCTGACAAAACTTGATCTGTTTTGGAAAGAAGAATGGACCAAGATTTCAGATGTGCAAAGCCTCTACTTTGACTTGCAGCTGTAATTGCAGCGAAACGTGGTTCTACAAATTGACTCAGGGCACCAAATATAATTACACATTACACTTTTCAGATTTTATTTTGTAAAAATAAATTAAAAATCATCAATCCTTTTTGATCCACTACACAAATACTGTATGTTCTTCTTTAGTGAGTTTATCACATAAAATCCCAAATAAATGCATTGTATTTCGTGGTTGTATGGTGACAAAACGTGAAAGATTTGCAAGGAACTGTAAGTTTTATATTTCTGTCTGTGTGCTTATTAAGTGCCTATTTAGTATCACTTAATATACTTAATATGTGTGCGTGAGTTGTTCAGAAGCACATCAGATTGTCGATCAGCTGGACTGTATCTCTGTAGCTGTCAGATCATGTCTCCTCTTGCTGGAAGCTGATGTGCTCTGACAAGTTGCTGTTAGCTAAATCCTGAGTGGGAAGTAACGAAAAGAGCAGTAAATGAGCATGTAAACTCTCATTGTAGATCACAAACTGCCAATCTGTGCGTGCTGATGGCCTGTTTGTCTGTTTCTGACTGTTGGCCCTTCGGCACCATAAGCATCTGTGCTCACACATATACGTAAACAGCAACGTTATGGAGTTTCAACAAATCTGGTTTGGCTAGAATAAATTAATTAGAAATAATATGTGGTTTGCTGTGTTGCATTTTTTACCTTTATAACAGTAACTGTGCAGTGTGTTTTGTTTTCAGTTATGTTGCATACCGCATGCAAAGCAGAAACCAAGTATTACCTGTTCTGCATTTAAAGTGTTGTTCTGTTGCTCTGTGACACTTCCTGATGATTAACTCCTTTTAATGTACCTTTCACATAAAGGTTGATTCCTCTTGCTACATTCACATAATAAGTGTCAAAGTGCTGTAGAAACACTTGCTCTCACAGGATGGTGCACAGTATTGTTTCAGCAGAGTTCATCGCTGGAATGGGTGGGGTGAGTCCAAACCTTTGGCAAGCCGCTGTCGGGGATGTTAATTTACAGGATAACAGTTGAGACAGAGTGGTGCTCAGGACCGAGACGGGATGGTCTAGTTTTCTTATCAAGCAGGACCAGATCTCAAGTGATTTGTGTTTGTTTAAATAAAGTTGTGCATATGTCATCTGGTCGGGAATGAACCCACACCTTAATCTGGTTTGTTAAATGGCTCCAGCAGCTGCCACCTGTGGTTCAGGTGGAGCCTGTTGACGATGGAGGATTTTTTTCTGTGTTCTGATTTTCATAAACCTAACTATTGGAGATTTGCCATATCCAGTTGATGGGCTAAGGATTTCTTAGATTTATTTCTGTTTGTCAGACACTTTAGTCAGTTGCAACTGAGATGGTGCTGTAAAACAAATAAAACTGAACGTCAGAACCTGTAATCAGCCCCTCTGCAGACCCCCTGCTGTTTCTTTTTTTATTCTTTTTTTGATTGGCAGGTTTACTGAATGCGTTGAGGTGGCAATGCTAAAAATCTGCGTTCGCCACACAACCTGGAGCGACCCGAAGTGCTGCCTGCAGCTTTTATTAATTTTTGGATTTTATTCAACAATTGCAATGTAGGCCTACCCACATTTTATAACGCCACAACCATAAATTTCAATGTACTTAATTTGGATTTTGAGAGATAGAGGACCACAATATAAAGTAAAATTGTGAAGTAAAAGAAAGTTATTTTTACCAATGTAAATCCTAAAAGTATGAGTTGCTTGTCTGTCTGGTATGTCTCTACCAGCCTTGCATGTCTAGAAACACAAATGTTTACCAATTCTCTTTTGAGGAATTATCATTGTTCTGCTGAAAGGGGAACCTCCGCCCCAGTCTGAAGTCTTTTGCAGGAGAAAACCATCTGTTCATTTTCTTTCATAAATAGTGTTTTTCTTACAAGCCAAAAATGTTTGTTTTATGCTGATCAAATCAGAGAACCCTCTTCCACATGTTTGCTTTGTCCCATATATCTGGGCCTCTCATGGGTTTCTTTCAGCAGTGCATTTTTTCCCATCTGCTATAAAGTCCGGAGTTGTAGAGTGTACAACAATCGTGCTGTCAATAGATTCTTTAGCCTGAGCCGCAGCTCCTCCAGAGTTGCCACGAGCTTCTTGGATACCTTTCTTATTAAAGTTCTCTTTAGGCATCCTGTAGGTTTAGGTGGGCGGGGATGTCTTGATAGGTCCTCCGTTGTGCCATACCCTTTCCATTTTCAGATGATGCATTAAATTCCAATTAAAAGCATTGAGGTGTGTGGATAACATGGCAATATTTGAAAAACTTTAAAGGAAGTTCAAACTTTTTCAAGGGTCTGTAGAAGCTTTATACGGATAGCTTTTGCATTCAGTCTCCCACAGTTGTGATTTGTTGTGCTGATTTGTAGCTGTCTGAAGAACATCTTCTGTTAACAAAGTGTCCGTAATATATTTAGTGGGAAATATTTGCTTTCTTTCAGCATGCTCTCCTGATTCGGGAAAAACGATTTTAAGGATCCATCTGGAATTTTTTTCCATCTTCTCCTCCCTCTGGGCCCAGCTCCCCTCCAGCCAAACGGTTTTCCTTATCAGCAGTGAGTGTTTACTTTTGGAACAGCAGCCAAAGTTAACAGCACCTGACCAACCTTGGCCCTCAGCTGGATGGAAGGGGGGGGGTGTGTCGGGAGCCTCCGGCCCCATGTTTACACTCGACATGCCAATCAAGGCCTGATTGCTTTTTTTTATTTTGATGATATATCAGTTTAAAAAAACACATGTTGGCTGCCTCCTAAGGCAAATACAGTGTCGTGTTTAACTTGTGAGATATCACACTGACTCACTGAAATACGAACCATGTGGGTGTTAGCTGCTTCTGACAGAGGCTCCTGCTGCCCAGTTTATGCAATAATGAGCATATCTTTGGGAGTTTTCTAGTGTTTTTCATCACCTTGCTGTCTTTTCAGTCTAATAACTGATAAGAGAACAGTTTGTGCAGCTCCTATAGACCTTCGAAGAACCTAAATAGAGCGTTTTTCAGCACCACAGTATGCCTTTGAACTTATTCGCCTTTTCTTTAGTTTTCCTATAGCCAGACCATCCCTCTGTTCCCACCTTTTCTCCGGTCTGCCTAGTGAAAACAAACTTCTGTCGTAATAAAATAGGCTGGCATTAACAGAGATAATGAAAAGATGAAGAGATCAGACACAAGCCCACTCGACCTTCCTCACCTCCACACCAGGGCGTTGAGCCAAGCGCAATTCATCCCATCTGAGAGCTGCACTGTGTTACGCAGCATAGAACACATCCACAAAGCTGACTAATGGATGGAGGGATGGCTGCAAATCCAAACCCTCACCAACCTCACCGACCACAACACAACTCCCTGCTTTCTTCAGCGCAGCGGGAGGTTAAAGGGATTTTTTATTGCTTGCAGATTGGATTTGCTCTGGGATTTCTGAGCCCATTTTAACGGCTGTCATGTCCATTAAGTCTCTCTCTGTTCAGAACTTGTAGTGGACATTTTGATTGCACATCTAATTCATTCCATATTTTTAAGGAACAGGCAGAGCGATGTGCTGAATACATAAATGGATAATAGATAGTGGATGCTTATCATTTACAGCTCAATCTTGGTTTCATGTTTGTATTTTACAATAATCTGGATAAATTCTGTATTTTCTCTCTGTTGGCGGCTGATATCCTGTTTCGCTGAATTCACCCTGAACCAGAGATTCTAGACCTGCTAGGTGTCTACATCAAGTTATTTCTTCACGTTTGGTGCAAGTAGAGGAGTGCGAGGATCCTGTATCATCAGATGCCACAGCCAGATAACTCGTCCAGCTTGTCATAATCACCATCAGTCCATCTGTTAGTACCAATTTGTAAACATTTATAAAAAGACCATGTCTAAAATGGTCTCTGCACAGGATGGTGTTGAAGATACTTAGCTGTGGTTCATTTTGGCTCTTTACAATCCTCTAAACAATAATATAGGCTTCAGAAGAGATGCACATAGAATATTGCACAATTGCCAATCTCCAGTTTCTATAAACATCTGACCTGCTGAAACAAATGATACTAATGCTAATTTCTCTGTCTAGAAGATCTAGGACAAGGAAGAAAAAACATTCTCAAATTTTTTCTAGCCTTCTCACTGTGAGCGACCATTATCAGGGGCAATGTTGACCAATGTGTCGCTCTCTCCAAAACTGGGTTTCACTATGTGGAAAGTAAGACTGAGTTGGCATTTAAAACTAGCATTAGCACCCTATTGTCGCACTGTTAGTCACCTTGAGTATTCCAAAAGGAAAGTAGATCTTTCTCTGACATTTCAGGAAGGCTGTCGTCCAGTATGTTCTATATAACAGAGGTAGATACCTCCAAAGAATAAAACTGAGCGACTTTGCTGTAGTACAGCGTTCTTGTTAGCTGCTGAAAGTCTCGCTCTCACAAAGCTGTCAAAAATAGATTATTCTGTGCATCTATAGGCTCCAGTTAAAGATATGGATTTTTTTTACTTCTTTACTTAAGGTCCGAATCAGGTGGCAGGTGGAGCAAACCGTTCTGGAGGTCCCTGCATCGTCTAAGCTTTCCCGCTTTTTAACTGAATGCTTCTACCTGGTCAAATGGTTTTCTCTCTCTTCAGGAAAAGGGAAGCCATGTTTTCTTACTGCCAAATTAACCAGAAACCCATGCGAGATAGTTACAACAACTGCAGCTGTACAGATTACAAGTAAACACCGCTTTAGCATAATCTCCATATTTAGATGTTCCACATGTTTACTTTAGCCTTGAGATTCATACAGAAAATGCTGGTTGTGTTTTCTTTTGAGGATATTCTGCAACGGTTGGAAATTTGTTCAGCGGCTGTTGTTCTCCATCTGCTCTGTTCTTCCATTGACCATTTGTTCTTCTGTGGAAGCTACGATCAGTGCGAGTATTTTTGTTTTCATCAGACTTCAGTTTTTGTGACCTGCTTGATTGAGCTTTATCTCAGCTAAGTGAATTGAAACCCACTCTTGAGTTTGAAAAGGCTAAGAAATAACATGGTTAAAAATAAACAGCTTGTTTGAGCTGCATCCTTTACGCAGTAAAGATGACACTCAACATTCTCTGTGAGCAACCACCAGACCATGGTTCCTTTCTTTATTTCTGCAAGTCTTTGTTAAAATTCATTGTGCATATTCTGAGTTTGGTAAGGGCAGGTTACTTTTGAAAAGGTTATGATTTCAAAACTGCAAAAAAATAGAAAATCGTATGTTTGACTCTCAGATGTCAACAGTAAGATGTTTTTGAAGGGCTTTATTCAGACCTGGAAGGAACATTAGAATGAGAACTGTGGGGAACAAAATTAAAGTTTATATGGGACAAACTCCCAGAGAACCTCGCTAGTATTCAGGGGCAACCTGTTCAGGGCGAAGGTTTTACACATGCTGTCATATTCATAGTTCTGGGGACCAGCTGTTTCCCCACTTTTTCAAAGGTCCATTTAGCTTCCAGACGCGTCTCGCCACAGGACAGCTCTGCTTCTGTCGACCACTGAGGTCTCTTTTACAGATGATGGCAATGTGGTCTCCTGTGCTCCGGATTGTCCTTCGCTTTGGATTTATATCTGGGTTGTTATGAAGAAGGGAGTGTTCCCAACTCACGTCCAGGACATGAAAGATAACATTGAAGTCCAGCAAAGGTTTACTCTAACAAGACAAAGCCACAAACACACATCCAACAGACTGTCCAGGTCCTGTTGACCCAGTTGGATCCTGTTTCTTATTTGAATGGAGTCTTTATTTTGAGCCCCTCAAATAATCATAAAACAAAGTTTCTCATGGAAGACCGACCTGCGCACAGTGACGCTAAAGCATTGTGAGCTAAAGCATGAAAAGAAATTACAAATTCAAATGTTCTTCCTGTGTGATGCTGGAGAGTTTCACATGTGAGACTATCATGATTATTTCCTACACAAGTTATTACACAGAATAAAAGCAGTCATCAGTAAGTCATTTTCTACACCGCTTCCTCCATAGTAGGTCGCGGGGAAGCTGGTGCCTACCTCCAGCAGTCTATGGGCGGGAGACGGGGTACACCCTGGACAGGTCGCCGGTCCATCACATTGCAATAAATAAAAGCATAAAAGAATAGAATAAAACAATAAAAGCAGATCTGCACTTAATAAATGTATTAATAATTCAGTATTATATGATATTTAGAAATATCAGCATTTGTTTTGAAATAATCAAGTCTAAATTAGCTGCAGATGGATTGATGATACAACAGTTTTGTTATTTTGAGTCTATTGAGACTGAATCATAAACTTTAGCTGCTCAACCAAAGTAGAATAACAAGAAGCTTAAAAATCCAAATATAAGACCAGTTCAAGCCTGTAATGTTTTAAATGCAGCCGTTCGGGGCTCGTTGGACTTCATGGAATTCGGTAATAAAATGCCAGTCATTCTGCTGTTGACTGGAAGCGTAACTGAACCACCATCTCTGCATGCCTCACATGCAGGGTTACAGCTTTGCAGGCCTCTGTCTGCCGGTGTCGGCCTGTTTACATTAGTGTGCTGCATGCTCTGCAATAAAACGGATGCGTGTGTGTTTATCTCTTCATCAGCATGTCCGCAGTTAATTCTCTCTCTCTCTCTTGGAATCAACACGTGTGTACAAGGAGCGTCTCCCAGACACAACAAATTTTGCCGGCTGAACTCTTTAAGGCATCGCAGAGCTTTTACCTTGATGTGGTTTAAACAGAGGACACGCATGCAGCTTTTTTATGGTTCTGTTTTCACTGAGCATGATCTACTGCAATCTCTATTAAAAAAAAACTAACAGAAAAAACTCCATATATTCTGAATGCTCCATCAGTTATTCATTAAGAGGTAAAAAAAAAAACGGGCAGATGCATCTCATATGTAAGAGCGGGGCTTTAAATATACCCCTGCTGTTTCAGTTTAATTATCAGGTGGCACATGTTGCGGATGATTGTCATAGTTTCTTTTACTGCCCTAAAACTGGTTCAGCTCGTACACAAGGTCATACCTGCGTCTGTTCTGTTCTGTTCCTGTGTAAGCTTGTTTTTTTTTTTCAGACTGCAGCACTGATTAGTTATTATTCCTTGTGAGCTGAATAGTGTAATCTCTGCATTTCTGAAGAGACAGAAATACCCCAAGAAAATGCACTGCTGAATGCACCGAGCACATTCATGTTTTGCTGCATTTTTTTTCTCCCTGCACGCAAGCTGGATGATGTACTATAGCACAATCTATGTACACAAAAACCTACACAGAAAAGCTTAAAGAAACCGTGTCCTGACGTCACTTAAAAATGTCCAGCTAACTGAGGGGTCCTGGGATAAACATCACCCTTGCTCAGCTTTCTTCGTCTCAGTTTTTTCCTCTTCTTAACATTTGAATTAGTGTTCTGTCTGTAGAGATTGGCAAATTTAGCCGAATAGCCATTTTCTTTTAGCCATGTCCGTGTTTATGAAGAAAACTCAAACACATCTGCCTTTCTTCAGTGACATGTTCTCTTGTCTTTCCCTCTTTGTAGAGTGTCTATTCGAAATGGGCCAGTGTCTCATATCTAGGCATGTGCTGGTATGACATTTTCACTCTATAACTTGAGTGACAATGCTACTGCCTCAGGGTCACCCTGTGGCACCAGTGGTTTTGGTAAAAAAAAACAAAAACAAAAACAAAAAAAAAACACAATTCTTTAGCTGTACTTTTCACATTACTATTATTTGGGCCACTTTCAATGTTTCAGATCAATTCTTTGTGTACTCCAATTAAAGGTTTGATTTTTCTACACTTGTGAGTTCATGCAATTGCTATAGAACATGAATTCATTTTAGGTTTTTCATTCCGGGTGCAGTGTTATTGCCAGCTTTCTGAGCATGCTGGGAGATTTAAAAATGAGCAAATAGATGTTTTTTTTGCTTTTTCCATTTATCATCCTGACACTAGTTCCTTCCTTAGCTCAATGCCGCTGATTATTTTCATTTTGCCTGGTTTTGGTTTCTATCAGCCGTCCACTAGTGTACTGCCGGAGCAAGTATTGTTTACATGCCTTTCTCAAATGTGCCTGAACACCATCCTCACTTGCAGAGGGGAATGTAACACACACACCCAACCCTCACATTTTCTTCTGCTTCACATTCAAGCTGAAAGAGTCGGTGTCTCTCTTCTCCCCGTGGGACAATATCAGGACATGAGCTGTCACTGGTCTCGAGAGGCAAATCGCTCTCTGAGGGTGCTTTCACTGATGGTCAATATACTGCAGGGCCTTTTAATGGTTCTGGTTCGGGTTAATAAGTGCAGTGAAATCTTTTTTTCTGGGTTTTTGGTTTGATACCATAGAAAGAATGTACAGATATAAAATGCTCTGACAAATGTTACCCACTGTTAGTCAGTGTCCCAGGCTAATCTCTGAAATCTGCATTAATAAATAGTTTAACCATGAAAGAACCCCGTACAACCTGGAAAATTGACTTATTCCCTTATCTAATATCTCCATAGCGACAAAGTAATGGCATCGTCAGGATCATATTAGGTTAATCAGGGCTCCTTAAATCTTCATCACTTAAACTTCAGCTCTGTGTTTTTATTGATGGAGGTTGTTTGTGTTTTTTTCGCAGGAGGAGTACCGGGCAGAGGGCATCATGTGGCACAACATCGACTACATAGACAACAGTGGCTGCCTGAACCTCATCAGCAAGAAACCCACGGCTCTGTTCCACCTGCTGGACGAGGAGTGCAAGTGCGTCTTAACTGTTGAGTCAGACAGTCTCTCTTACAGTCACTGTAAAAACAAAGGAAGGTTCTCAGTATCAGGGTATAATTAAAAGGATCTGGTCATTACCGTAGGGGCATTTCTGCATGGAGATTGCATGTTCTCCCCGTGCATGCAGGTTCTGTTCAGGTACTCTAAGCTATTCCCAGGATCCCAAAACATGACTGTTTGTCTATGTGTTGCCCTGTGATGGACAGGAAATCTGTCAAGGGTTTACCCCTGCCTAACAACCACTGGGGATAGGCAGCGGGCATTGCTTTGTTTAGTTACCCCCCACACCCATCCCCCGCCACTGCATGGGTAACTGGGTAAGGACAGCGGACAGATGGTCATTATTAGGTGATAAAATTATTCAAATCAAACTTCATATGTACAAAAACACAAAACAGAATCTTATCTTCTTTAGTATCTCTGTGTGAAACCATAAGTAAACCCATGATTGTTTAGCTTGTTGAACCAACTTTAGTAGCAACAACTTTATTTTCTGTATGAGTTTATCAGTCTTGTCATATCATCAGATTGAGGTCTGGTCTCTGACTGGACCATATTCATCCATTCTATCTTTGTTTTGTTTCCGTTTTTGTTTCTGTGTTAATGTCCTGTTGAAAAGCTACAGCTGTTAGAAAGATGGCCCACATTTCTCTAAAATGCTTTGTAGAGACAATGTGGTGTAGTTTATGACAGGAAGGTCCTGAGGTGTTGTTGGTGCAAAACAAGCCCAAATTATCAATCCACCACCACTGCACTTGGCAGTGGGTTTGAGGTGTGGTGCTGATATTCTGTGTTTATAGCCACTAAACATCTCTACAGGTTCACATCTGTCCAAAGAACATCATTCCAGAATTCTGGTGGTTCATTCAGGTGCAGCTTTGCATACCCTAATTGTTGTGTCCTAAATGCTAACATTTTACATCCTAAATGAGGCATGTAGATGCTCAGATGAAGCTTTTGGAGTTTTGCAATTTCTCTGAGAAATGCACAGTTTGGTCAGGGGATGCATTTAGTGGGACGTCCACTCCTGGGAAGATCGCCGTTTTACATGCTTCTCAGAAGAATGATGGACTTTAGATTGTAGTGCAGTAGTTGCTTATCTGAGGTCCTTGCTGGTCTTTTCGCTGTGTGTTAATACACACCTACATGCTTCAAACCTGTAAAGTGCCAAAACTACTTTTTTAAAGGTGGTCTCACTCAGTTAATCAGTGCAATAAATTAGCAGCAACTGGCTGCTACATTTACTCCTAAATAATATGAAAGGAGGAAGGGTTTACTTGGTTTTTTACACACAGCTTTTTCTTTTGGCTTCATCATAATTTAATGAATAAATGGCATGTGTTCTGTGTTTGTGTTCACTTCAGGTTAACCTTTAAAATTTTAGAACGTGATAAAGACAAGATCATTTTGATTATGTCCTGATATGTCGGCCCTACAATTAAATCAGGGTGTGCTTTCTTTTTCCCATTGCTGCACACATGATCTTGCCAAACTGTGAAGTGGAAAATAAATCAGGCAAATAGAACATCTGTGCTGTGGATTTGTATTCAGCCCTCTGATTATAGCTGGAGGTCTTTTGTTAGAAGATTATACCAGTTTCTAAAGTCTACAGAGATACATTTTTGACAATTCTTTGCAAAATGGCTCGAGCTCAGTGGATGGAGACCATCATATTTAAAGTCCTGCCACCGATTCTCTTGCTATATGTTCAGGGTTGTTGTCCTGTCGGAAGGTGAGCTTTCGGCCCCAGTCTCTTCCAGGATTTCTCTGTATGTGGCTCCAACCAATCCTCCCATCAAATCTGACCAGCCTTCCTTCCCCTGCTCAGGAAAAGCATTCCCACAGCTAGATGCTGCCACTACCACCACCATGTTTCACCGTGGGGGGTGATGTGTTCAGGGTGATGAGCAGTGTTTTGCTGACACACATACCATTTTGAAAGTGGGCCTAAAGGCCTCATTTTGCTCTCATCTTAGAAGAATGAATCTTCCACATGTTTGGTAGGTTCCCTAGATGACTTGTGGCAAAGTGCAAACAGGTCTTCTTATACCCTTCTTTAAACAGCTTTGTGGAGTGCATGACTGATGGTTGTTCAGTGATGGTTGATCTCTTGGGCATTATTGCTGTGTTTCTGTTAGCCTGTTAGTTTAGGTGGGCATCCATGGCTTGGTAGGTTTGCAGCTATATCATACTCCTTCCACAGTCAGATGATAGATTAGACCGTGATCAGTGAGATATTCAAAGCTTCGGATATTGTTTTATAACCTAACCCTGCTTTAAATTTCTCCACAACTTGACATAACCTGTCTTCTGTGTTCCTTGGTCTTCAGGATGCTGTTTGTCCACTAATGTTCTCTAACAAACCGCTGAGGCTTTCATAGAACAGCTGGAGATTATGCTAAGATTAAGTTATGCATAAATGGCTGAATACATAGATCTGCCGCACTTTTAATGTTCTTGGTTAAAATAAAAAGAACGAAAAAGGAAAACCGTTCATCCTTTTCCTAGTACTTCCCAATTATTAGCTACATTGTGTTTGGCTGCCACATAAAATCCCCCAAAAATGCATTAATGTTTGCAGTACAAAGTGGTAAAAAGTTCAGTGGGTGTGTATACTTAGTGTAGCTGCCTTGTTTGGATCTAATAATGCCTTGAAGAGAGCAAATGCTCTATAGATGCTGTGAATGGATTTCTCTTCCTGTGTTTGAAACGAGGGAGTTGTTTTTGGAGAATTTGGGTCGACATTGAGATCCATGCTTAGAGGACAAAGGGGTAATACTCTCTGGGGGGGGGGGCATTCATGCTAACTGATTACAGAGAAAGAAGGGAAGACGCTAAGAGATCTCATCATTCACAGTTAGTGAAACTAGCGGGGGCTCCAGGGCCTCTTGAGAGATGGATTAGGTTACCACGGTGTAGGAGGGCTGATGGGGGCGGGTTCCTCTCTACAGCAACAGCATCGGACTTTACGACCCTTGAGGATATTTTTTAACCTGCAGTGTTTTTACGAGGTGAAGGGAGGAGAGGTTTAGATGATATGAAATGTCTCCTGGAATGTTGATCCGGCCAGCAAAGGTTAGTGGCGGATGGGTAAAATGTCCATGAATCAAAGGTGAAACCACCAAAGAAGAATGTGCAAGGGGAGCCACGGGGACTGGTTAGATTTGGGCCACAATTGTGAGTTTGTGAGGGAATAACTTCCCTGAAGGTTTGAGGAATGAAGTTTTCTGAATCTACATTATGTATTCCTTTTTTGATTCAAGCAAGCTCCCCTTGAAATCTGCAGGCCGTAATGTTCAGCGCGTCAAAAATAAATGTAACATGAAGCTAAGGAAGCATTAAATGTAAGAAGACGTTGGATGTGCTACTGTATGTCGCTTCCAGTTTAAAATGGATGACATGCAACAATGAATTAAAAATCAGTGTACCATTTTGTTTGCTGTCTGTTCCAGTTGTTTGACGCTCTAAAGTCTAACGATGAGATTTATCCATGTTACACCACAGAGATTACACATAAAAACTGTCTGTCTAGTTTCCCGCAGGCCTCCAATCAAACTTTGCTGGACAAGTTCAAGCGTCAGCATGAAGGAAACAGCTACATCGAGTTCCCTGCCGTCATGGAGCCCGCTTTCATCATCAGACACTACGCTGGTAAAGTCAAGTATGGAGTCAAGGTGAGTTGCCTTCAGCTGCTCATGCACAGAGCTGTCCACATTTATTGGCATCCCTGATAAAGAAGGATCAAAAGCCACAAATTAAATAAACTCAAAGTTTTATGTTTTTGGCGCTTTAGCTTGTCACATAGCTTTTCTAACAGGCTTTAGGTCTGGGGACTGAGGTGGAAAGAAAGAAGGTTGATTTTGTGTCTGGTGAAGCATTTCTGTGTTGATTTGTCATATGTTTTGGATCATTATCCATTATCCCATTTTTAGTTTTATGGCAGAGGCCACCAGATCTTTATTTCACATCTTCTATTATTTCATCTCGATCCTTTGGAAAGGCTCCCAGGGTCTTTAAAAGAGTATGAGGCCCACATCATCACAGATCCTCTACTATACTTAATCGTATCTGTGTCACATATAGACGTCAGGGAATTAAATGTTCCTAGAAAATATGGAATATAAGTAAAAAACATAAGTTTAATAAGACTAAGTTCATTTAGGGGCTTTTACACAACTTTACCAGGGATGGCGAAACTCATGATGGGCACTGTACGCTCTGTATGCATGAGAAGACGTTTCACCTAGCATGTGAACCAGTGTGTAATTGTGCAATGATTTGTGTAACGCTGCAAAGACAAATGGGTGAGTTTGTGACCATTTGTCCTGTGTCAAAATTTTCCGCTGCTTTCAGGTTTGGGAAGCCTCTCCTAGGAAAACACTTCATGATTAGATGCAGCCAGGAATTTTGAATCTTGGCTGTTTAATGAGAGAGGCGCTTCTGTTGTTTATCTGGATTACTGATTCAATAAGTAGTATTTAAATTATCAGAAAATACAAAAAGATGGTTGAAGAATCAATGTATTTGCTACTATTTGACATACTAGCAGCCTAATGAATGAAGTTCACCTTACCATACCCAAAGCCTCTAACAATAAAGCCATTAGATGAAGTGCAGAAAGCAGCATCACTTCTACTTGTTGCTCTGTCGACCTGCTTTTGTGGGCAGATCTAATTCTCAGTCTCAGTCCAGCTGTGTGCTGATAAGAAGCACATGTGCTGGAGCGGGCCGAGCGTATTGTTGTTTGACTGTATGACATAAATCTACAGCTGATTATCGCTGCTGTGGAAAAGTATCCCATGTCTGCCGAGAGCCGTGGAGTGAAATGAATGTGACGGACTTCCATCACAGGAGGAGAGAATAGGGGTTTGTAATTCCTACCAGTGTTATCATACAGGGAGGGTTCCCCTTGACTTTTTTTTACATTTTGTAAGAATTCCCACAGCACGATGCTACCACCACCATTTTTCTCTGTGGGGGCAGTGTTAGTTTTCCACCACACGAAACGTTTGCATGTTGGCGAAAAGTGTTATTTTAGTCTCATCTGACCACAGTGCCCTCTTCCAAGTATCTGTAGTATATCTGTAATGAGCTGGACATGCTAAATATTAAACAGAGACTTGTGAAAGTTAACTCCGAATTGTTTACATGTTGTCAAGTTTTCATTAAATTGTTGTTGGGATAAACAAGTATTCATGTTAAAAGATAGTTAGGCATGCTGTGAAAGAATATTTTGAACCCTAACAAAGATGGCACAATTTGAAAATGTGAAACTATTCTTTTAACTCTACAATTCTCTTCCCGTAATTACGGGGTAACAGCAGCAAAACATTGGACCATGAGTAGTTAAGACTGTTGCAAACAGTGCTGCTTAATGTTTTTCCACTGCTTAACTGCTTAACACTTGGGTATGATTCTTCGCCTGCATGGTTTTATGTTAACTTTCGCAGCAAAACATGCGTTCCACGTGTTGAAGATAGAGACCGAATCCTTTGCTGCAGTGTTGCTAATGTGTTCACGTGAAGTCCCTAAAGTCGGCTACATGTTGCTCTTTTATTCAGGACTTCAGGGAGAAGAACACTGACCACATGAGGCCCGACATTGTTGCCTTGCTGAAGAGCAGCAGGAGGGCCTTCATCTGCGGCCTGATGGGGATCGACCCTGTGGCAACCTTCCGATGGGCCGTGCTGCGGGCCTACTTCAGAGCCATTGTAGCTTTCAGAGAGGCCGGCCGCAGACACACTCACAAAAAAACCGGTGAGGCACAGTTGACCGTCGAGGCCCATGAAGTCGTTACATGAAGGAACTAGAGCTTTGATAACAAAGGGACTCAGTTCAGCATTTGAGTTAATTATAGGGATGTCTTGATACAATCTGAGTCCTGATTAATGCATTTTTTATTTATTATATTCATTCGTGACTAAATTCAGCTTCTGATCCCTGTCTATGGTGTCCTGTCTATGATTTTATTTCTATGATTTTATTTTTTTTTCTTTTAGGCAACGATGCAGCGGTCCCTTGCCCTGTAGTCAAAACTGTAGACAGCTTCAGCTTCATTCATCACCCGGTTCACCAGAGGAGCCTTGAGATCCTTCAGAGATGTAAAGATGAAAAATACAGTAAGTAAAAGGACAAAACTCTCCTTTTTTTCACCAGTTTTTGCCAAAAGAGGAAATCAAAATTGCATAAAAAACTCAGTTCCTCTGCACAGCTGCACCTAAGTAACAGTTAGGTTTTTAGATATTCCTGTGTGTTTTTTCATGTTTTATGTATTGCTAAGCAAACTTCCCGAAGATTTGCATATGAATGTAATTCACATGAAAAAGAACAAGGCAATTCTGTGGGATCATTTTATCTTAACCTTCTGCATTTGATTTTAAATTCATAATCTAAATATAGATTTTAGAGATTAAATGAATGCTCTTTACAAAGCTTGTGTTACAATAGCTGTATTTGACTTTGTCTTGGACTCAGATTAAATTCTGTCTGCTAAATATTTCTTTTATCTTGCAAGGATAAAAAAGATCTTCCTGTCAATTGGAATGCAATCCAGAGGCATTCACTAACAGTTTAAGTTAGTCTGAAAATTCAAATCCAAGCTACGCTGGAAGAATGTTGAGAAAAAAATAAAAAATTTTTTATTGCCTTTAGTCTCCCATTATGCCGGATTTATCAACAGCAGTTAATAGGAAATCACAATCTGAACCCCTCTGGATGCATTGACTCACCTCTGAGCAAAACTCGCTACCAGTAATGCCCCGATGCACGAGTGATCACAGAGATGTCACAGGCTATCTGAGCCGGCGGAGGTTAATGAAATGCACAGATGTTCTGGTTATGCTCTGTCATTCGTTTTACTATATCTGGGTTTAGCTTCAGAAGAAGACTGTCTAAAGACTAAGCCATGAATGTAACCTGTTCCACTGCTTTATGTGCCCATGCAACACCACAATTTAAGACCCAGCGTAAAACAGGAGGAGAAATTGATTTAATTGTGGATTAAATGAAGAAATAGATATGTCACTGCTCTTCTGCATTGGTGGAGTTAATTTAATTTGGTTGGTTTTATGAAATAGACCTGGCTTTTAGGCAAAGTCTATTCATTTTCAACATGGTTGAGGTCAGGGCCATTCCAGAATCTGAATGCTAGCCTGCTTTATCCATTCTAAAACCAGTTTGAATGTGTGTTTGTGATTATTGTCAGGTCAAAGTGATTGTCTCATGCCTTGGTGGGCTCAGCGTAATAGCTAAACATCCTAATTCATTAGTTTATTTTTTTTTCTGAGGATGACCCTTTGGGTCAGATTGTTGAAATTTGGTCACAAGTTTATCCCAAACACACATTAACACTGGTCACAGAATGGATAAAGCAGGCTAGCATTAAGCTTCTGGAATGGGCTGGTCCTCAACCCTGTTGAAAATTTGTGGAGTATGCATAAAAGCCAAGTCCATCCAAACACACAAAATAACTCTACAACATCTAACAAGTGGTCAAAAATCCTGACCGAAATATGCCAGAAGGTTCTTAGCAGCTGAATTAGAGGTACAACTTATGAAGGGACATTTAAGCAAATAAAAGTGGAGGCTATATGTAGATAGGAGGTGTATACAAGACAGTATGTGTAATGCTGACCACTTGTGGATGAGCGGAAATCAACAATAAATACAAATTTAATGCAACTGATTCTTATTTATATAAATCCTTGAACTTGTCGAGTTGTTTGATCATTCCACCCTGGACAAAAACAGTTCAAAGAAATTGTTAAAAGCCATTCCACCTGTGATCTCTCTAAATCCAGGTATCGCTCGGAAAAATCCTCGAACACCTTTGTCAGATCTCCAAGGCACCAACGCCCTGAATGAGAAGGCCAGCTGGTCAGTACAGTAGACCACAGAAGATTTGAAATTCTTTCTTGAATAATTAACAATACACCCCGAATCAATGCCATGCCTTCACTGTGCTCCCTCTACATCTTTCTATGTAGGGATGGCTATGGAATTGGATGTAACAGTCGCAGCTTGCGATCAGGTCGCGTCTCTTCATCAGGAAACCCTGCCCTGGAGGAAGAGGGGATCTTCCTGAACTCAGGCAGCAGCAAGCTCCTAGAGAGAGCTCAGGGTATTCTACTGTAAGTAACAACGCACTTAACTAACATCATAGAATTCCTCTTAAATAAACATTGTTCCGCAGTTTGGATCTGCCTATTAAGGCTCTGCATCTCTTGTTTAGGAGAAACAAAAACTGCAAAAGTAAACCAACCCTTCCCAAGGTAAGACACTTATCTGACAACATTACAATGGTTGCAGGGATCCATTAAACACTGTTTTACAAAGCGTTATATGATTCCTGCTTTTGTCTTTGCAGCACTTGTTGGATGTGAAGTCTCTGCGCTATCTGAGCAGCGTGACGCTCCACGACCGCATCACCAAGTCTCTGCTCCACCTGCACAAGAAAAAGAAACCGCCCAGCATCAGTGCTCAGTTCCAGGTCAGTGCCGCTGCTGCTCTCTGCTGGAAGGACTAATATACTACAACAACACGAGCAGATGGATGGTTGCATGGATGGATGGATGGATGGATGCATGCATGCAGGGATAAATGGAGGGATGGATAGATGAATAGATGGATGGCTGGATGGTTGCATGCATGCATGGAGGGATGGATGAACAGATGGATGGATGCATGGATGGATGGATGGATGGATGGATGTGAATTCACTGAGCTGTGGTTCTGTGTCCAGGCTTCACTCAATAAGCTGATGGAGACTCTTGATCAGTCAGAGCCGTACTTCGTCAAGTGCATTCGCTCCAATGCTGAGAAGGTATTTCCTACAGCTCAGTTATCATAAATAAGTCATCATAAAACAGTCCACATGTTTCCTTTTTACCCCATTCATCTGGTTTTGTCCCTCAGCTCCCGCTACGTTTCAACGACAGTCTGGTGCTCAGACAGCTGAGGTACACAGGAATGCTTGAAACAGTCCGGATCCGACAGTCAGGATACAGCATCAAGTACACCTTCCAGGTAATCCTCTCCTGCTGTGAATCTGAACATGTATTCTTTATACTACACAATAAGCAGTCACTTTTTTTACATGAACTATTTTTGTCATTCAGGAGTTTGTACGTCACTTTCATGTGCTGCTGCCTCGGGGAACAAGCCCCACCAAGTCGGGCATCAGAGAGTTCTTCAGACAGATTCACCTGCTTCCTGCTGGGTACCAAGTGGGCCACACAATGGTGCGTGTTCTGAAAAACACCTTCCATGTTCTCCTACGATTTCCACTTGACTGAACTTTTTCTTCTGCTGCGATGTTAGGTGTTCCTGCGTGAGGCGGAGCGCCAGCGTCTACAGACCCTCCTCCACCAGGAAGTGTTGAGGCGAATCGTCATGCTGCAGCGGCGCTTCAGAGCAGTCCTGGAGAGGAGACACTTTGTCAGCATGAGACAAGCAGCACGTTTAATCCAGGTGAGATGATGTGATGGTTTGTTCCCTTGGTCCACAGGCATGTTTCCTTGCTCTCCTTATGGAGTTAGCAGCATCAACATTCCTGACTATTCTCCACCTAGCTTTCTCAAGCCTGTTGTGTTTTTTTTGGTCAAGACCTTTTAAACATTAACCCATGAAGTTTGTTCTCCAAAAATACTCTGGATGGTCATTAATCACTTTCAGATCGTCAAAAAGATTAAATTACTCTTATTTAGATGGAAATATTTTCCTCTTTTACTTAGACTTAAAGCGACTTCTCTATCTCCTTGTTGATCTCCGCAGCGATGGTGGCGATCGTGTCTCCTCAGGCAGTCTGGCATTGACTCGAGCTTTGAGGAGGAGGCGGCTGTGTGTCTACAGGCGGTGTGGAGGGGATACACGCAGCGCAGGAGGTTCCTGCAGTGGAGGGCCTCTGCCATCACCATACAGAGGAGCTGGAGGAGCTGCTGCCATCGTCGCAGGATTCAGGCGGCTGTGGTCATTCAAACGGCCTGGAGACGGGTCAGGGAGAAGAACCGGTTCTGTAGAGCATGCAGCTCTGTGACACAGCTCCAGGCGATGGGCCGAGGATACCTGGCTCGAGTCAGGTGGGTGAAGTTTAGCATTAGGCCGTGAGGTTGGATGGGAAGTTGGAGGACATAATAAGTTACTTTTTAAAGATTATCTGTTATTTTTGAAATGATGATTAAAAAAAACTAGAACTGGGCACATAGTTTGAATTTATTGTGGATTTTCTGTAATCTAAACATGGTAAAAAAAAAAGTATATATTTATCCCAATAAAATATTTGGTGTATGTCTTCTAGAACTTTGCAGGGAAACCACACACTTTTTGCAGCAAACCACAAGTTTCCAGCATTATTCTAGCAATGGCCTGAGCAGGAATGGCTAGAGCAGGTTAACTTTAAGCTTCTGGAATGGTCCAGAAAACCCTGTTAAAAATGTGTCGGTTATGCTTAAAAGTCCTTTCTTTGCCAAGATATTCTACCTCCTTAGAAAGGAGGATTTATCAAACAGTCAGCCAGAACTATGCCAAATAGCAAGTAGTTTATGTGCAGCTTGCTACAAGACATTTTTTCCAAATTCTAGTGTATATGTTTGATTCTGTATGCATAACTTAACCATGTATGGGTGACATCCAGAGATGTTTTGCTGCCCCAAAGTGGCCCAAATAAGTATTGTTTAGGCTTCAGAATTCTGAGAGCTCTGAAAAGGGATGTTCCTTACACAAGCTTTTTTAAACTGTCTCCAGATTTAAACACCTAAAGGAGCAGAGGGAAACACTCAACACACGGCCGCCAAGACCTGGAACAGAGATGGATGCTGGGAATTTGGAGGACTTTGTCTCATCTGGATTAGATTCTTCTGTTGGTGTAGACTCCTCTGAGGAAACTGATCTGACCAAGACAGAACGAGAGGAGGACTCTGAGCGATCTAGATACATAGACGAGACGAGCCATAAGAACCGGTCAAAGCGAGAGAGCAGGCGCATGAGAGAGCTGGAGCAGGCTCAGTTCAGCTTGGAGCTCCTCAAAGTCCGAACCACCAGCATGGGGGGTTCTCTCCCAGAAGATGTGGTCACTGACAGCAGTCTCGCTCAGATGGATGACCATCATCACAGACTTTCACCGCAGGGATCCCCAACTAGTCACGGCAGTTTTGAGATGCTCAGCGTGGACGAAATGGAGACAGAAGGCTCGGGCAGGTTTGCTTCCCAGCTGACAGGATCTCATGAACAACCCCAGACTCTGGAAATTCTCAGAGATTCAAACCACAACGAGAAACCTGTGAAGGAGTTGTCAACCAAGTCAGAGGAACCACGGGCGACGTTTTACATCGCTTCTGATCAAAGTCCAGTTAATAGACCTAATCCTGGAAGCCTTGGCAGAACCCATAAAGACAGAAAGGAGTCTGTTTCCCGACGGCCTGTTGTGGTCTTGATCAGTATGCAGAAAGAGAGCCCTGTGGAGGAGAGAGAGCTGCTGGCAGCTCACGCCTTAGAAGGTGCTTCTCAAACAGGATCAGGCTCCAGTATGACACCCAATGAAGACATAAGGCAAGCAACACACAAGGTGCAACCCAGTGAACTCTTTCCCCAGGCAAAAAGAGATGTAGTTGTGGTGGAAAAGGTGTCAAAGCTTCCAACTCCAGAACTACGTGGAGAGAATCCAGAGGAACCAGCACTTTGTTCCTCAAAGGTGGCTATCCAGATTGGCCCACAGCCAAAGTCCAAACCCCCAAAGGCCCAGAAGAAGAGCTCCGCTCAGACTGTGATTGTGAACATGGTGGAGAAACCTTCCAGCACTGTGTTTTCCCCACCCAGACGCAAGCTGCCTTTCTCTAAGTGAGTAAAGTTTAGCACTGTACAGCGTGCACCACCTACTAAAAGTATTTATACTCCTTGAACTTTTGTAAAGTTTGTCACTTTACTACCATAACTTTAACTGTTAGGATTTAATGTGAAGTAGTGCATATTTTGTGAGGTTTAAGAAAAGTACGTATAATTTTTGAACATTTGACAAAAAATCTGAAAGGTTTGACATGCATAGGTATTCAGCCCCTTTATTCTCATACCCCTAACAAAATCCACCAGTCAACGGCCTTTAAGAGTCATTTAATTAGGGAATATTTGTGGTTGTACCAAAATGTTTAAAGGTAATAATGGGTAAGAATATTTTTGCAAGGCAATATAAATCCGGTTTCTCTCTTTTGTAGTGGTAGTGTAGCTGAAAAACCTCATAAACACACAGAGGTACTTGTTCAGCATTAGGTCCGGGGTTTTAAAGATTGGGTTCAGAAAATAAACAGAGTAGGGACTATGCACTATGCTGGAATAAAATATGATGTTTGGAATGATGGAAGAAGAGATTTATCCCAAATCTACAGTTTGGAAGAAAAGTCATTTCTTTTCAAGGTCTAGACCTGGGGTCAGCAGCCTTTATAAGAGCCACGTTTGCCTTGGCCCAGCTAAAGAAAAAGCATGATCCTTCAAAATAAAATAGCTTATTTTTGCAATATCTACTATATGGATTTGTTTTTATTTTTATATTAAAGAAGATTCATTTTATTTTGGGGTTTAGGTTTTAAAATATAGAAAAATTATACATGAATACATTTTCTTTAATGGAATTAAATAAAGAATAACGTCTTAAAGACAAAAAATTACTTCTCAAAAAATATTCTTTACACTATTATTGTAGAAAAACTACCTACCTTTACATTTTAAAACATTAAATCATTTTTGGCCAAAGTTATAGAAGCCACTGTGGAGGGTCTAAAGAGCCACTTGTGTCAGAACCTTGGTTTAAGTAATAAAACAAGACAATATATCTGCCATTGGTTGAAGTAACAACACTAGAGTCTTTGTGTCCAACCTTCTGAAACATGGCTGTTTGTTGCAGGTCGGATAAGGATTTGGTGAACCAGGAGCGATCTCTCTCTCTTTCTATGCACAGAGATGACTCTAAATCTGCTGGATCCAGAAACAGAGAGGTGAGAAACGTGGGTCAACATCCAGCTTGCTAAATGTATCACTTGCATGCACATAGTTAGATTTTTTTTTCACCTTATAAAAGGCATATCATGTGTCATTGGAGATTTTCCAGTGTTATCAGCCACATTAGTTACCTTCAAACACACACGCCCATACAGAGTGTTGATCTGTTACTGTGATTACCTGGTAGCAGGTGGGCCGCCCCGGCCCCAAAAAGAAAGCTCGAATGTCCCGGACACGCTCCGACTTCCTCACCCGCTGTAACTCGGAGGGGGCCACCCAGTCGGATGACGACGATGAATACTACATTCCCGCACACTCCTGCACGCTGCCCCCCTCCTTGTCTCCCCCACAAGCCCACCCTGACACCGACTGTCACAGTGACTCTGAGATGGTAAAACACTAGGGGTCCCTTGACCTCCAAACGAGATTCCTGTCCACTTTGCTCCCTCGCCTCCTTCCACCCTTTTTCTTTTCCTTGGGTGGATCTGACCACATGTGGCGATGGGTTTGAAGCTAATTTAACAATGCTAACCCCACTCTCAGCACCACCTTCAGCACAAATAGGGGCACTAATTTAAACACATTATATTTCCAGTCACCGGTGAGGGTGAAGAAGTCCTTTACCTTCTGCAATGCATGGTTCCAGAGTTGTCTCCAGACATCACAGCCTTCCTCATCTCACCTCTTCTACTTCGTTAGAGGGATACACCAACAATAAAGGGATCAATCAACTGGTTTCTTTTAATTTGGCTGATAGAATGTGGTGAAATTATCTAGATGTCAATTTGTTTTATCTTTTAGTTTGTTTCTTACTGCCGGATTGTAAGAGGAAGAAAACATAGTAACAGATTACAGTAAAAACGTTTTCTGTGTCTTTTGGACAAAAATGGAGGAAAAATGTTTAAGTTGGAAATTAGGTTGTTGGAAAGGAAGGGAAAAGTCAGAGTTTAAGTGTAGCCCTGCTGTACTTCATTTTTGTGTCTTGTGAAAGATTGCAGTGGCAGGCATTGTCCTCTCATATTCTGGCCTGCTGCAATGGAGCTGTCCTGTCAATACATCAGCATGCATCACATGTTGCACTGCATGGCAACCACCTCTCCTGCATGCTAAAAACTGAGAAAAGCGTTTTCTCACTGATAAATTAATCTCCTAACTTAATTTTAGCCAAACGTTTGGCTTCCTGTTTTGTCACTCTCACTTTTAGTGCATTATTGTTGATATCTTATATCAGTAGATGCAACTTCTTCACATTTTCTCATGTTTTAACCACAAACTCTAATGTATTTCATTGAGATTCCATGTGATACATCAACACAAAGTAGTGCAGGATTGTGATGTGCAATGATGAGAAATTAAATTTCATTTTTCTTTTTCAAATAAAAATGCTAAAGGTGGGTTGTGGATATGTTTTCAGGCCCTTTTACTCTGATACCCCCAAAATCCACTGCAACCAAATCCTACAAAAGTTACCTAATTAGTAAATGATGCAATTTAATTTACAAACAGCTGTTCTGTGAAGGCCTCAGAGGTTTGTTAGAGAACATTAGTGAACAAACAGTATCATGAAGACAAGGGAACACAACAGGCAGGTCAGGGAGAAAGTTTAAAGCAAGGTTAGGTTATCACCTGGAGTCTCATGTACGAAGCGCACAAAAATCTTGCGGCACAATGTTTTACGCACAAAAATGAATGTTGCGTGAAAGTGTGCATAAATCTACGCACACTTTTGACCTGCCATGAAAATGTGCGGAAATCACGACAATAATAAACTACAGAAAACTAAAACTCACCTAAATGAAATATAACTCAATTCAGCTTTGATTAATTCATGGAGCATCAAAGCTGATATTTTTTCATGAGTTTGAGCTTTTATGGCTTAAACCAGAGCGATGAAACTGAATCACACATCATACAATAACGTAACACATCTCAGAAAATGACGGAAACAACCTTAGTCGGATGTAAACTGTGAAACTTCCTCTGTTTCTGTCACCTGTAGATGGAAATGCTCATCAGTCTGTGCACTGAGGAGCATAAAATGCATGTGAATCATCTACGGACACTTTCACTCTCACCGAAGAAGGAAACGGTGTTGGATCAGCAGATTTATCTCAAACAAGTCAGGTGTGATGATTCCTAAGGTGGACAAGCTGGAGACAACCACACCTGTTCATAAATAGCTGCGTAAAGTTGTGCATAATTGTGGAACGATGGGAGCTTTGTCTCAGTTGGAGGACATTTTTTAGCGTTTTTTCAGAGAACGTTTGATCTGCTGGCACATGATGATGCAGGGCGTATTAGCAGGTTTAGATTGCCCAGGGAAATTATTTTGGAGTTCTGCACGTGAGAAACCAGGAGGAACCGTGCGTCTCCGGTTCCAGTTCTCACTATGCTGTGGTACTTTCAACCGGAGCTTCTCAGAGGGAGCAGACTGACAGGTCGGGTATTTAACAGTCTTACCTGAGCTGGGCCATGCCAGCTATATGGGTAGGCCTCATCCGTATGTTGCTCTGATATAGAAAGTTCCCTTAAACTGTGGCTCTCAACGAGGAGCCGATTTCTGAATGTAATCAGAGCTATAGACTGCACTTACTGCTATAAGGGCCCCAGCTCTAGGTGAAAATGTATTTCAGTATATGTGCAACCTATTTGTGATGCGCAAATGCAGTGGCACGATGGCCTCTTCAACTCATGATTCCTTTATACTATCAAAATAATTCTAATAATAATAATAATAATAGTTGTGTTGAAACCTCCATGCACGATAGCTGGCTACTAGGTAATTTTTTATTTATTTTTTTTATGTGACATCCTGAATGGTTTTAAAGGTTTAAAGTTCTTCACACAGTGTGTGTGACAGTCTTCCTAATAAAAACAAAGGAGGCATATTTACCCCATTGAGCTATGATTGAGCTTAGTGCAGCAGCCAGACAGCACCATTTGGTGTAGAACTAAAACGGGTACAAGCCGACAAACATTTGATTTTCAGTCAGGTTTGAGGCGCTGATTTCATTCAAGTGGGTGTTGGTTTGCTGTAACTGACTACAGATATCCCTCATGGTGTGTAGACAAAGTCTCTCTTGTTTTTTCGCCGAAAGGAACCGGTTCTTTGACTGTCACAGCACCGTTGCCATGGTTATTTGGACACGTGTGGGTGACTTCCGGCTATTTATACTTCTTTGCATATGTATGTAGGGGCGGGGACCACGCGGTTTAAGCGCCACATGCAGCTGCGCAGAATTTGCCGCAAATAGGGATGTATGAAGGCTACATGTGCGGGGACATGTCTACACACAACTTCGTACATCTGAATTATTTTTGTGCGCAGCAAGTTTTAGAATTTCTCCCTAACACAAACTTTTAGTATGAAAGCTGCGCAGTCTTTCGTACATGAGGCTCCTGATCCTGTAGGCTGGGCTAGGAGGGAATTCATTAAAGAAGCAGCTGGAGAGAATGTGTGGTGTAGCGGTAGAGCGGGCATCCTATTTAAAGAGACTATAGTCCTCAAAGTAGCCGTCCTGAGTTCGATTCTCGAGCTTGAGACCTTTACTGCATGTCTTCCCCCCTTTTCTTTTTGCCCATTTCCTGCCTGCTAACTGTCAATAAAGGCCAGTACTGGCAAAAAAAAAAATGTAGCCAAGAGGCCCAGGGTAACTCTGGAGAAGCTGCAGATGGCCACAGCTCAGGTGGGAGAATCTGTCAGCAAGCCAACTCTCAAATCTGGAAGATCTGTATAGAGGAGTTGTTAGAACACAGCCATTGTTGAAAGAAAAACATATGAAGTCTCATGTACAATGTGCCCCAAGCCATTACACCATTACATTACACCGCAGATATGTGGAAGAAGGTTCTCTTTCAAATTAGATCAAAATCGAAATTTTTGGCCTACACACAAAGTGCTATGTGTGGCTGGGGATAGGGCAGATGGTTGCAGTTGATGGAAAATGGGTCAAGCTAAATACGCAACAGTCTTAGAAGAAAACCTCTTGTGGGTTTCAAAAGACTAGAGACTGGGTCAGAGGCTCACCCTCCAGCAGGACAACGATGCAAAACATACAGCCTGAGAGCTGTATTGACTCAGGGGGGCTGAATACTAATGCACAACAAACACCAATACGTTATTTACCTTCGACTTCACCTTTATGCACTACATTGTGTTGGGTCTCATTCTCATCAAAAAAAAAAAATCCTGATATAATGCACTGATTTTAGTGGCAGTGATGTGACAGAAAACATGTTCCTAGAGAGTCTCAGTAACGTTGACTGCTAAAGCATCCTGGATGCCTTCTGACACCTTCCAGAGCTTCATCAACTGACAAAGGGAAGGTTTATTGTGTTTTCTAACCTCTTTTACTCTGCTATGCAGTCTCATAAAGAGCAGAAGAAGATCCATAAGACCATGTCATCAGGGGACTTGGGCAAAGTGGAGATCCTTAGGAAATCCTCCAGTCAGGATGGAAGGTAGGATCTTTAGTATTTTTTTATTACTTATGCAGTAAAAAACATGACTTTCAACACGAGTTTGTGACTTTCTGTTGTGAATAATTGACTTTAATTTCAGCCGGATGAGAGGTAAGATGCGATTCTGGAGCATGACGAAACACAGCGAAAAAAAACTGTCAAGGGGGAAACAATCCAGCAGAAGTGAAGCTGGTGAGATCCATGTTAATGGAAGGGAAAAAGTCACAATTTTTATAAACACACATAGAAAATCTTAAGTTAACTAATGACAAATTTTCCCGTCTTTGGTCTTCTAGAAAGTAAGTCTCCTCTTCAGTGTCCGGACTTGGAAGTGGTTCCTTCTCGGGAAATGCGGGACACCAAGGAGAACAAGGAGCCCTCTCCAAAGATGAAGCGGCGCCGCAGCTTAAAAATTAGCAGCATCGCTCTGGAACCTGCCCAGTGGCAGAACGACTCGCTGCACATTCTCACCTCGGCCCACGACTACCGCTCCATGAACGACTTTCTCATGAAGAAGGTAATTATTAATTACACTCACATGCCATCTGAAATAGTATTTAAATGAGTAAATATCAGATGGTGGAAATCAAGGCAGTCCATAATGATGTGCGAGCCAAGTAGTGTTACCCCCTCCTTGTGTGCGAAAAGCTGAGGCAGTAGCCTACTGTTTAATGACTGAGTAATGTGAAAACAGCGCTGGATAACCAGTCTAAAAGTATGTTAAAGTTTGCGGATGGTTACTTCAGAGACCCAGTATTAAAAATCTGAAGCCATAGAGTATCTTTGCTGGAATGAGACACCCCGACAAGGTGAGAGGGAAAAAAACAGCTGAACATATGTGTTGCTATGGCAGCAGTTTTTCAATCAAGAAAGTGTTTCCGGGTTTTCTTTGTTGCCTTTTGGTGCACACTGAAAGGATATATATAAAAATACTCTTTATGTAGCGAGTTTAAAAATCAAATGTCCACTAAAATACAGTGACTGTAAAGAGTGACACAGAGAGAGGTTGAACACTTTTGAATAAAGAACCACATGCCAGAAACCCTGTTCTGTAAAATATAGAAGTAAGTTAGTTTTCCTAGCATAGTTGCAGGATTTAGAAAAGCATGAAAGGTAAAACGGCTGGTTTTCTTTCCATAAGGAATCTTGACATCTGGATTCTAGATGCAGTTAGAAATTGCAGTGTATTATCATAATATTAATCTGACCTCTATGGGTTTAGTCTGTAAGCAAACTTTATTGGAAATGAAATAAAACTTTCCTTAAAGTGTCAGATATTTGAACATGGTAAAAAATAGTGCTTAATTAATTACAAAGTTTCTATTTATTTAGATTTTTTTAATGCCATCCCACCTGTAATTTATATATATGGTTTAAAAACAGAATTGAAATTATGTTTTCCAGCTCTCCTACCCTTAAATTTTGTTAACTAATTATATTAAAAGCAGAGGCTACACACGATTTTGAGAGAGCAGATGTGTGTAAAACTGTTTTTTTTTTACTATTATTTTAACACAAAGACCAAAGGATTGATTTCACAATTTAAACTTTCCTTAGCATTTTAGGCATTTGCTGTACTTTGTTTGGCCTTCCTGGTATCCACTTTAACCCTTGCTCTCTTTCGCAGCCTGAATAACCCGCAAACATGTCTCAAAATGTTTTAGTTTCAATTTTCCCTTTAAAAGGCTGCTTACATCTCTGTGCTTCCTCTTACAAAACACCTCATTGATACTAATAATAGCTAACTTTGAGTCTCCTTCACTCAATAACTGTATTCACACTTAGGAATGTTGTTACTGTAGGCAGGTAAAGCTTCATTACTGGGAAAGTTAAATGTTTGAGTATCTGACCCGCTAGGCACCAGTCAGGGCTGATCAACCTGAAAATTAGCTAATTCTGGTCACAGGTGATGATCCTGACAATACCAAGACTCTGAAGCTTCCTTCTCCAAAGTGAAAGAAGGGGTTTTGGAAAGGGGAGCAAGTTTGACTGGTATAGTTAAAGTCACGTGACATATTGATACTTTGAAGCTTTGGGTGCAGAATCTTTTCTAAATATTGCTATATTTCCTGCAATCACCTGGTGGCACCTAAGTTTAAAAGTGATTTAGGTTTCGAGATTCGTATCGGCACAAAGTACCAGAACGCTTCTCAACCCTCTCGTAGCTTGTGGACACACCAGCTGATCATTAATTACCGACATGGCTGCCAGTTGTCTACCAGGCCTTTCAGGAAGGAGAACAGGAAAAAACTTGTCTTTAAAATAAAAGCCCGCATTTGAAGGAGTCGAAGGGTATTTTGAAGAGTTATTTACCCTCCCACCAAATCATTCCTATTAGACGGGTAAGAGCTTTAAGCATCGAACGGCCATGTTGCATCATTGTGCCCATTTCCAGTTAAAGAAATCCCCAAAATATTCTTGACTCAAAGCAAGTTTGCTTCCACAGATTGCTGACTTGGACTCAGAAGATAGTGAAAAGGACACCATGGTAGATGTTGTCTTCAAGAAAGCACTGAAGGAGTTCAGGATCAACATCTTCAACTCATACTCCACTGCCCTTGCTGTAAGTCTTCGCCACACTCCTTTTTAGTTTTATTTGACATTTTTTGTGATCATCAAATACTGACAGATACTGCCAAGTATTTTTTTTTCTGAATCCATTGTTCCTTATTTTACCTCCATCAGATGGATGATGGGAGGAGTATCCGCTACAAGGACCTGCACGCACTGTTCGAGCACATCCTGGAGAAGACCATGCGTCTGGAGCAGAGGGACTGGAGTGAGTCGCCTGTGAAGGTGTGGGTCAACACCTTCAAGGTCTTCCTGGATGAATTCATGACCGAGTACAAATCCATGGAGGGGACTATTGGAAGGGTATGAAAGATGAAAACCAAATGGTTCAAATTTATTCAAGCTAACTGGATTTTTATTTATTTATTCAACAAATGCTGGGCTGAAAGTTTAAGAGACACAAAACATGCACGAGGTAACCTGTTTTTTCTGTCTCCTGTCAGACTCTAAAGCGGGAGCGCAAAAAATCCAGAAAGAAGGAAACTGACATTGTGAGTTTAAAGTCCTCCAATATACAGTACCTTCCAAAAAGTATTCATACCCCTCATGCTATTTCACTTTTAGTCACGCTACAGTATATTTTATTGAGGAATTTGTGTAACAGAACACAAAGTGGTGTTAAACTGTGAAGTGGAAGGAAAGTGAGAGATGGTTTTAAAAGATATTTCCTCAAAAAATTCTACAATTATACTTAAATACAATCCGGTATAACCAGTTGCCTTCAAATGGCCGAAAATTAATAAATAAAATCCATCTTTGTATAATTTCATCTAAGTTTAAGTACAATCGTTGCAAGAAACTCATAAGAAGGCCTATTGTCTGGAATAGCTCTGTATGGTTGTGTAAAGACAAGACTGAAAACTTAAGAAAACTGGTATTATAATCAATGTCAAGTCTGCAGTAGAGCTTTGAGGCATTCAGGAATATCGCCAACAAAAAGCCCTTTTAAGCTCTCATTAACCACCTTAAGGTGTACTTTACAGGAGTGCTGGTTTAGCTGGTGGGTAGGACGCAGATATTGTGTCCATGGTTCTTAGAACCCTCACGGTCTAAGTTGTACTGTGAAACATAAAAGCTTTACCACAGATGAAATGTGCGCTTCCTTTCATGTATGTGTCTCTGTTGTTCTGAATTGCTTTTCGGCTCTTAACTGACCATCCCCTGTAAATTCCATGTTGACACTATTCCACAAGTAGTTTCAGCTTTAGTCACAGTTAAGAAAAAAAATAAGTCCTATTTGCAGTTTGCTGCAAGCCATGTAGGGGAAACGGTAAACCCATGGAAGAAGGTGCTCTGGTCACCTGCATGTAAAAGGCCATTTACTTTAAACATACAGCCGGAGCCACAATGGAATGGTTTAGATCACAGCATAAGAATAGCCCAGTCAATGTTTAGGTTTAAATCTAGTTAAGAATTTGTGACAAATCTTGAAAATTAATGTTTGGGTATGATCGTCATCGGGGCTAAAATCAAATGTGCGCTTCGATTTTTAATAGTAAAAACTGTATAACTTTTTCTTCCACTTCACGGTCATGCACTGTGTAGGTCTGTTTTATAGTAAAACCCACAGAGGTTTGAGGTTTCTAGTGTGACAAAATGTTCTGGGTATTTGAATACTTTTACAAGGCAATGTAGTTTAAAACTAATCCTCGAAAGATGTTCATTTGTTTGAGCTGACTGATGGGTCTGCTGCCTCCTGCAGGTGGAGGAACATAATGGCCACATCTTTAAGTCCACTCAGTATAGCATCCCTACTTACTGCGAGTACTGCTCCTCCCTCATCTGGATGATGGACCGCGCCTGCGTTTGCAAATGTAAGGATCCAAAAACAAACATTCAGAAAATATCATTGGAAAATATGATCAGTTGACCCAAATATAATATTCAATTAAAGAACATGAAATAAAGAATGCAGAACTGGAACAATATCATGTTCTAGTCTTTCCCAGAATTTCACATCATTGTGTGTAGCTTCTGGTTCCACCCTGGCATACTCCAACACACTCCCAGTACACACTGTGTCCCACTGAATACACTTTCCGTATGCTTTCCTGAGTGTCAGCAAAATTCAATTACACCTCCCTCTCCCTTCATAAATCTGTCTTCTATCTAATTACAAAGCTTTCCTTGCAGCGGTGAAGAGAGCCGACTCTCTGGATGCCTTGAAGCTTCACCCTAGTCTTTGATTGTTACAGTGGGCTGATGTTGTTGCTCTGCCGTTTTTAGGAGAAGCAGTCTGATGGTTGTCTGTTTTTGTCTGCAGTGTGCCGCTACGCCTGCCACAGAAAGTGCTGCTCCAAGATGACCACCAAGTGCAGTAAAAAGGTGCGTTTCAACCAGATCTTTTTCCTGTTTCGGGATGCAGCAGTATTTGATTGTGAAATAGAATGTTTAAATCTAAGCATGATGATTTTTTGTATTTTCTAGCACCATTGAGGCAAATTAAAAGACGAAAATACTGATAGAATTTTCTTTCTTTCTATTCCTTTCTTCAGTTATCAAAGTACTTTACACCCTGGGAGTCACTTCTGAATTCAAAACACAGGAAAAAAAAGTCACAGCTGCAAAAAACTCTAGCAAGCATTTTCAATCTGCTGTTCTTCTCTGTCCTGATCTTATACAGTGCTTTGGAAAAATATTCATACCCCTTAAATCCTTCATATATTATTAACGACAAACTTCAGTGTGTTTTAATAGGATTGAATGTGATAGACCAATACAAGGTAGTGCATAACTGTGAATTAGAAGTAAAAAGAAATTTACTAAAACAAACCTAGGGAATGTGATGTGCATTTGCACTCAGCCCTCTGAGTCAATACTTTGCAGGACCATCTTTTGCTGCAGTGCACTTGAACATCTAGAGCTGGAATAATAGCCTAACCTCAATCAAACTGGATGGTGAGCATCTGTAAATATCAGCTTTCAAGTCTTGCCACAGATTCTTAATTTGAATTAAGTGTGGATATTTACTAGGGAATTTTAACAGACAAATATACTTCGGTCTAAACCAGGGGTCGGCAACCCAAAATGTTGAAAGAGCCATATAGGGCCAAAAAAAACCAAAAACAAATCTGTCTGGAGCCACAAAAAATTAAAAGCCTTATATAAGCCTTATAATGAAGGCAACGCATGCTGTAAGTTCAGGAATGTTTTCACGTGTTCTAAACAAGCAACGAAGCAACGTAAAAACAGCCATCGGACTTTGTTGTGTAGCAGAAGATCGGAATATTTGCTGTCAACTTCGTCTAGCAATGCACGGAACTGACGGTGGTTTAATGTTTTTGTAATTATCTTGTTCACCATCTCCAATGGGAATGTATGGAGCAAACATGTAGGCAATCCATCTGCATTGGCAATGAAAGCAAATTATTCGGTCCAGAACTGTTGAATCCTCTGTTCCCCTCAGCTATCTTTCTCTTTTCCCCTTTGAGATCCATGGCCCATCACACACCCACCGGTTTGTTTGCAACAGCTACCTGCCTAGCACCACGCCGAGCTGAAAGAAACTTGTGTCGCAGGCTACGGCGCAAATCTTCGTTGACAGAAATGTTGAAATTTAATATTTATTCTACACATTTTTACAGCATTGGAAAACGTTAAGAATGTTTGTCATGTTTGTCCTCATACAGAAACAATATTAAAACAAAAAAGACCCCCCCCCCCCCCCCCCCCATCTTTTTCCATTTTCATACATTTTTGAAAAAGCTCCAGGGAGCCACTAGGGCGACGCTAAAGAGCCGCATACGGCTCTAGAGCCGCGGGTTGCCGACCCCGGGTCTAAACCATTTCATTGTAGTTCAGGCTGTATGTTTAGGGCAGTTGTCCTGCTGGAAGGTGGACCTTCGTCCCAGTCTATAGTGTCTTTTGCAGCAGGTTTTGTTCCAGGATTATATGTGCTTGGCTCTATTTATTTACACACCAACTCTGACCAGCTTGACTGTTCCTGCTTCAGAACAGCATCCCCACAACATGGCACTACCTCCATCATGTTTTATCCTGGGAATGCTGTATTCAGGGTGATATGCAGGTTTAGTTTATTTGCCACATGTGGCACTTTGCTTATAGACCCCAATGTTTCGCTTCATCTCATGTGACCAGAACACCTTCCTCCATACGTTTACTGTTTCTCCTACTTGTGGCAGACCGCAAAGATTTGTGCAGTGCAAGAACTATTAGTTTTCCTTTGCAGAGATTATTCCACCAGAGCTGCAGATGTCTGCAGCTCCTCCAGATGCGCTTTGAAATGTTCAAACCTTAAGTTATTGTTTTATTACCAAACTCTCCTTTAACCTGTCTATTGTGTTCATTGGTCTTCATGATGCTGATGATACACCCTTAGAAGCATTTCCAGAACCAATCCATTTATTCTGAGAGTACGTTTCACCTGGATAGACTCTATTTACAAATTACGAGACTTCTTAATACATTTGGTTGCATTGGATTTTATTTAGAGGTATCAAAGTAAAAGAGGCCGAATTAAAATCCATGGACACTCTTCAGATTTTTGTTGGAAAAAAACTCTGAAGGAATTAATAATTTTTCCCAATAAAGTACATTGAAGTTGTGGTTGTGATGTAAAAAAATGTGAAAAAATCAATAAATATAAATCATTTCTCGTGGCAGGGTAGTTGTCAACAACTCTATATTGTAACTTTGTTTAGGAATGTGCATATTGTGTTTTTGCTAAATATCACATGAGGTATTATACATAAACCTGTCTATTGGGATTTGTCTTGTAATGTAACAAAAACTGAAGCAGTGAAAAAGTTAATATGTTTCTTACATTCAGGAATGGTTTCTGAAACCAAGCGAAATGGCCCAGCCTTGAGTCTCATTTGTTCTGTTTTGGCTGTCATTTTTGTCCTGTGTGTTTTTGTGTTAAAGTACGACCCGGAGCTGTCGTCCCGTCAGTTTGGGGTGGAGTTATCCCGTCTGACCAGCGAGGACCGCGCCGTTCCCCAGCTGGTGGAGAAACTCATCAATTACATTGAGATGCACGGCCTCTACACGGAGGGAATCTACAGGAAGTCGGGCTCCACCAATAAGATCAAAGAACTCCGACAGGGTCTGGACACAGGTCAGACATTTGCAATATTCTGAACTGATATCCTTTTTTATTTATTACGTCTTTAATACATAAAGACAGTGTTGTCTAAATATTATCATATGTGCAAAAAGAAGAAACAGTCAGCCAGCCCAAACCTTTGCTACGTTTCTATACGTCTATTGATAATGTAATTTTTTTGAGTGTCGTTATTGTTGGATGGTTTTGTACATCAGGCAGAGAAGCTGGGTAACATTGTACGCTGTGTCTGTTTTAAGTAATGTTAGAAACGCACCGATCATAGATTTTGTGGCACAATAAAGATTTTCTAAATCTGTGACCTGCTGACATTGATTTGAACCAATTCCATTTTAAGAACAATGAATAACAAAAGTCTTTTTTCCTAATATTAGAATAAATGGGACCATCTTAAAATCATCTGTGGTAAACGTAAACGATGACGTAAACAGCCCAAAGTTAGGGTGGTCTGTATTTGCATCACTGAAAAAGAGCAGTCAGTACTACACAGCTCTGTACTTCACCAGGATGTTGTAAATATGTCAGAACAAAGACCAAACAATTACAGAGATTACATTTTAAACTATCTTCCGCATCTTGTATTAGTGAAAAAGCATGACTAGCATGGTTCATATTACTAACTGAAAATATTCTGCATGTGTATTCTCTGTAGTGTACGCCTTCTCTTAGGCTGCCCACATTCACACATCCAGTACGTTCTGTGACAGATTCACTCTTCAAAGGATAAGACAGATCAGCTTTTCTCTAATACATTAACCTTTCTGTTATAAGCTGACCTCTAACCAAGTTTAGTCGTCGTCCTGCAGAAACAACTCCATCAGCAAACCGTATTGTCAGTGCGACCTTTTAGTGGTTAAAAATGTGCCATTCACTGATCAGAAAAAAGATCTAATTTCTAGCTTTCAAAATCCCTAATCAGGGTTGGTCAAACATAAAATCTGCCAATTCTTGTCATCAGCAAGTTTTTCTGTGCAATTCTGATTCCTGCCTACTTGCTCAAAGTCTTTTAGACTCAAGAACTCCCTGTAAATAACTAAAATTACAAAGGTCAGCTCTGTTTAGTACCCAATCCACTGGTCATCGTTTGCACTCGAAGGAATCTGAAGTCATGTATCCAAACTTCTCTTTTTGGTGTAGATGTGAGCAGTGTGATTCTGGATGAATACAACATCCATGTCATTGCCAGCGTACTCAAGCAGTGGCTCCGGGACCTGCCCAGCCCGCTCATGACCTTTGAACTATACGAAGAGTTCCTCAGAGCCATGGGTAAGCTCTTTATTTCAGTTTTTCCTGCCTAAAGGCTCAGCCTGCAGCTGTTGGTTTACCTTCAGTAGTTAACAGGGTTCCGACAGTCTGGATAAGTATTGGAGAAAATATTTTTCAGGTCCGGATAAAATATCTGTATGTTCAGGCTTTATTCCCTGTCCTATTGTGTAAATTATCCATCCATCCATCCATTCATCCAAAACTGCCACAAATTCATACATTTTTGTATTAATAGTTTAACATTAGCTGAAAAAAGACAGAGACCTCTGTCTCAGGAACCTGGTTTAGGTTCTGTGGCCTCAAATTGTGTGTTGGTCATCTGTTTTCAGGCCAGCCGGACAAGCAGGAAGTGATCCGAGGCGTATACTCTGTAATCGACCAGCTCAGCAGAACACACCTCAGCACATTGGAGCGTCTGATTTTCCATCTGGTCAGGTGTGTGATGTGAGAAAGATCAGCCTTCGCGCAAAAGTCTCAGAATCAGATAGTTCATGAGGCAAAAGCACAGTGTGAAAAAACTGTAACTCTGTATTTCATGTACTGCAACGTCTTTGCTGGATTTCTTCTGTGGGATTTGGGATTAAAATAATGCTACTGTGTTTGCATTGCAGGATTGCCCTACAGGAGGAGACGAACAGGATGTCCGCCAACGCACTAGCCATCGTCTTTGCTCCCTGCATCCTCCGTTGTCCTGACACCATTGACCCACTGCAGAGTGTCCAAGATATCAGCAAAACTACAGCGTATGTCTCACTCTAGTTCCAAACAATCCTCTGTGTTCACAAACACCTACAAGCAAATGTAGCTATGTTGCAAGAAACCAGTTTCTTTTTTCCAAATGAATTGCTACTCAAACTAACTTTCAGGATTAGTCTTAACTAATAAAAGACTGAATCCCATTAGTCTGAATTAGCGTAGCTTCTAAAGTGCAGGAACCTTAGTGGAAGATGTCCATTAAATTGAGAATCTGTTCCAAGAGGGTGGATCTGTGTTGTTCATCTTGTTTACTGGTAGTGAAAATCACTTTGTTTGTAATGTCCATTTGCCTTCATTTTATTTGTTTGTTTTTTTCATTTCTCTTCTCCTCCATCACATTTGACCTTTTGGACCTAACTTTAGCTGAATGAATCTGCTGCAGTGCAAGTGAATATTGAATATCTGTCTTTTCTGACTTGACTTCATTTTTATCTGCAGGTGCGTGGAGCTGATCATCAACGAGCAGATGAGCAAGTACAAAGCTCGTCTGAAGGACATCAGCAGCCTGGAGTTTGCAGAGAGCAAAGCCAAGAGCAGACTGACCCACATCAGGAGGTCCTTGGTAAGATTGGCCTGAGTTTCAGACCTGTTGAGATGAAACTTGTGATATAAATGATCATTATGCACGATCATAGAGGTGTATGCTGTTTTCTGGACTTGTCCCCCACTCATCATTAAAACAAAAGCAAGGTTCTGCTCCATGAGCAGCTGGCATGGTTTTCCTACTAAGCCATGGCAGGAGTTCATTTACATCTTCATCCAGTTTTTGTTAAATATGTCTTTATATATGGACAAATGACACCAGTCTTAAGATCTGACAATCCTGGTGGGATCCAGCAGAGGGAAACACTGACCTGCAAGGAGCACATTGTGGGATTATAGTGCCTTGCAAAGTCTTCATCCCCCTTGAACTTTTTCATTTTGTCAGCACAAAGTAGTGCAAATGTGTGAAATGGAAGTAAAAGGATATATGTTTTTTAAAGTTTTTGCAAAGAAATATTGGAAAAGTATGTTTGTATTTAGCCGCCTTAACTCTGATACCATTAATAAAATCCAGTCACCTAATTAGTAACTAGAGTCCATCTGCGTGTAGTTTAATCTCTATAAACCCAGCTCTTCTGTGAAGAGAACATTAGTGAACAAACAGCATCATGGAGACCAAGGAACACAGGTGAAGTTTAACGCAGGGCTATGTTCTAAAACAATAATCCACTTTACAGAGCTCCGTTCAATCCATCATCTGAAAAATAGTATGGAACAACTGTAAACCTCCCAAGACGTGGCAGGTTGGCAAGAAGACAATAAATCAGAAAAATAGCTAAGAAATCAATGGTACCACTGGAGGAGCAGCAAAGAACCAAAGCTTAGGTGGGAGAATCTTTTGATAGGGCAGCTAGTAGAGCTGGGCGATATATAGGGATTTTAAAACTATCGCGATTTTTTCAAAAGAGTTATAAGATGAGAGTATATCGTTTATATCGAAATGGTCTACATTGCATATTAATTATTCTTTTAGATCCGCCAATTCTTCTGTCTTCTTCCTCATGTGTCTGTGTCGAACTTCCCAAAAAGTTTGAGCACTACACATCTTTTCCACCATTTGAAACAGCACCATAAAAAGGAATACGAAGAGTGTGTTAAACTGCGTGCTGCAGTTGAAGCCTATGAAGCTTTCCCAGCCTCCTGCACCGAAACAAACCACGTTACAAAACTCATACACCCGTGCTGTGCCTTATGAGAGAAAAAGTGACAAGTGGCGCAAGATTACTACATCTGTTAATTGCACAGGTGTGTTTTTTGTTTTGTTATGATGGAAAAGAGCATTAGACCACATTTTATTAGAGGAAGATTATTATTTTAATATTTACCCGTAGATTGTTTTTGAGCCATTTCTTATGTACACCTACAGCTGTTTAATAATATGTCTGCATCTGGGACAAAACTTTGACTCAGATGTGTACTAAAATATATAAAAAATTATTTTGAGATATATATCGTATTTCGCCATTTAGCTTAAAAATATTGAGATGTTATTTTTGGTTCATATCGCCCAGCCCTAGCAGCTAGTAGTTGTTGTAAATCTGACCTTTATGAAAGAGAGGCAAGAAGAAAGCTGTTGTTGAAGGAAAGCCATGAGAAACCTGTTTGATGCTGAAAATACTTGAGACTGGGGCAGAGGTTCACCTTACAGCAGGACAAAGACTCTAAGCAATACATCCAAGCTCCAGTTTAGATCAAAGTATATATGTAAGAATGGGCCTGTCAAAGTCTAGGCCTAAATCCTACTGAGAATCTGAGGCAAGACTTTAAAATTCTTGTTCACAGACACACTCCGTCCTTTCCATCCATCTGACAGAGCCTGAGCAGTTTTGCACAGAAATATGGGCAAAAATGTTTGTGTCTAGACGTGCTAAGCTGGTGGAGACATGCCCCAAAGGACTCCTAGCTGTAATTTCAGCAAACTATATTCACTCATGGGGCCTAATTATCATACATTAAGAAAACATTATCCCATGTGTCATTTTCCTTCCACTTCACAACACTTCACTGCTTTATGTTGTTCTATTGTATAAATTGGATGGTTGTGATGTGACAAATTGTGAGCTTGAGTTAAAGGGTTGTTAATATTTCCCTTATAAATCGAGGCATATTCCCAGTAAATGGTTGATCTTTCTTAAAAATTTGTTTAGATTTTAGTTGTAAAGATGTATGATTAAAGAATCTACCATCCAAGAGGCATGCAAGGTTAAAACGTAGCAGGAAGTGGCTCTGACTGACAGTGTTGCACATTATTGAGTATGACATATGCCCCAATGTTTCCAAAAGGAATTAAATTTGCCCCTAAAACAATGCTGTGGGTTTTTATTCATTTCTCTCAAACATTATTAGGGGAAACAAGACCTGCAGGTCAGGAGATTTTTGAGCTGGATGACTGCACAAAGATTAGATTTTATTTGTTTTTCTTTGACCTTCCAATTATAGTTAAACCGAAAGTATACCTTTCTTCTTACCAGTTTTTTGACCAAACCCATTCTGATGTGATTACCTTCAGCGATCCCTAACCCTGATCTGTCCTTCCTTCCTCCCTCCCTCCCTCCCTGCCCCTCCTTCCAGAAACCTGTACTAATTGCTGTTAGGTTTATGAGCATTACCCGCACTGCCACCCTGGTATGTATGCCCCGCTCACCACCATGTGCCCGCCCACCACCAGTCCTGTCCTGTCAGTCTATTCGCTCCCATACTGTCTGTAACGTCTATTAACAGCACTCACTGTGCTTGTCTGTGAGCTGGTCTCTGTTAGAGGGCTGATTCTTTGTTTCGATTGTTTTGTTTTCCTTATCTTTAGGTTGACAGGTGTTATTTCGCAACCCATTACTCCAAGATAATATTACTGAGTGACCTTAAACAGTGTGGCTAAACTCTGAACTTCTATTAGACTGCCCTCAGTGGCCATTTAAACCTATGGTTGTTGGAATAGTTACAGCTGAAGGCAACTAGCTATACAACCTTATAACAACCAGCCTTTAATAGAAGCTAATGTAGTGAATCTGGCTGATCTAAATTGAACATTATTGTGACTAGAGTAAATTTGACTGTATTTGACTGCATTTGCTTTAAACTTCTCCTGTTAAAATGCTGTAATCAGTTTGATTCATATGAGATTGCAGTAGAAAAAGTCATGGGTCAAATTCAGACTTATGTAAATGAATGAAAAAACACTTTTTTTTTTTTCCTTTCAAACACCATCACTCCACATGATAGTTTATAGTCAGACTAAAAAATGTGATACTGAAAATGTACTTCTTAAACTTCATGTTTGCTTTAGATTTTGCCTTTCGTGGCTTTAAATGCGGAAATTTACTGGTGACTCTAACCCTCCTCATTCAGGATGTGCAAATTAAATGCAAATTAGCTCCTTGTTTGTTAGCAGCACTCAACAGGCAGCAGCTGCTCACACTCTTCAGTCTCCTTTTTGACTTCATTATAAGAGCTTATAGTTTAAATCAAGAGCTTAAGCTGATTCCGAACTCTTAGTTGGACCAAGCAGGTAAACTAGTGGAGTTGAGAAGACCTCATTGGAAAAAATTAAAACAGATCTAAAAAAAATAATGTAACCATTTTTCACCAGTGTTACATTAAACATACCTTTTGACTCCTTTTAATTTTTCTAATCCATGTTAAATGAGAAAAAAATAACTTTTTTTAGAATAGAAAGGGAAATCAGATGTTTTTGAAGCCAGCACATAGCTGTCAGTTGTTTTTACCCTTGTAAGTCAGTTCTGCAGTAGTTTTTATGGTGTGTTTGTAACTCCACAAGCTGAAATGTTTAAACCTTTTTAACTTTCCTTACTGCAGACTTTCAGAATGACCATAGTTCCCTTCCTCAGAGTTATCACATGTGCAATGCTACTATGTTGACAGATTGTGCAACATCTTCCATAACTGAAGCCCCTGGTAAAGATGTGTAAAAATCCCTAAAATCAATCTTGCCGTAGCATAATTCAGCACGGAAAATTTTTGAATAATCTGGAATTTAATTTGAGTATTTATTCAGCTAAGGGAAAAAAAACCTACTTATGATCCTAGAAATGAAACGAAGGATGAATATGTGGAAAATCACCTCGTGGCCACTGTTGTGGAGGATCTGTGTGACTGTGGTCCTGTTTCTCTTCCAAAGGGCCTGTCACCCTTGTTGGAATTCACAGCATCATAAACTCGTGAAATTATCAGGAGATCCCCCAATATGATCTTCCTCCATACAGGACCAAAGCCATGAGGTATTTTTACATAATTTGATCTTTTACACTTGACCCACCCACCTTTTGTCGCCCTAATCTTAGACTCATCTAATCAAAGCTCATGACTCCCAGTAAAATCCCACTAAAGAATAGCAAACCGCACATATCTATGATAGGGATAGGACTGAATTTTTTCCCCCAACATACGCAAATTAAGCTTGAATTTTTCTTTACACCTTTCATGATTCCAATCAGTCTTAACAAGGTTTTCAGCGCTTTTGAATGAGATATAGGCCCACAGCATCACATATTCCCTAACATACTGTGGGCATGAGGTGCATTTTCACATGTTCCCCCTTTGTACTTAAATTAGAGGTTGGATAATTCTTCTTTAAAGTGTGAGATCATGCTTATGCAGTAACATCTGTTATTTTGCGGGTGTACACATCTTTACCAGGGATGGTATTAATTCTTACAGGTTGATGTGTCTAAGTAGCTAACATTAGCAGCTACAGACTAGCTACGGTATACATTAGCTTAACATTGAATTGGTTTGCAGAAAAATAAATAACAAATATTCGAGCAATAAGTCTTGAATACATAAAATCAGATCATGTATTTTAAATCTGACCTGTTAGGTAACCTTTGGACCTCATCTAGTTTTTGGAAGCATTGTCAAACTGACTTGAAAGAACCTGATAAATTAGCAGAGTCTGAAGATTGTTTACGGTGGTGCTGCTGGCTGCTCTATTTTATTCCACAGTGCTTTTAAACTAGTTAACTTGTTCTCGTGTCATGCAGCTGAGTGTGTTTGCTGTGTACGCTCAGAGAGCATTAGTCTGACTGGATAGCTCCACTGATCGCTCTGCTTTCTGTTTCTGCTGCACAACGTGTTAAAATGCAGCCTAGCACAGCTACATTTAAGGTAATTCCTACGTGTGTGTGTATGTGTGTGTGTGTGTGTGTGTGTGTGTTTATTATTAAGTGCTTGTGTGTGTGCTACAGCAGAGCTCATAGATTTTAGCTGTGATGGTGTAAAGTGTGGTTAGTGTTTCTGTATTGTCAGCATGTGGTCAAAACATGTAAGCTGAGCATAGAGCAACTCGGCCGTCTCCTCTGCTTTATTACCTTCGCCATCAACAATTACCTGCCTGGTTCAACTCCACGTTTACGCCGTTTCCCTCTGTGTTTTTTGTGGCTGTCTGACCTTACAGAACAGAGCTCATGTTCGGCAAAGCAGCTCCCACATCCCCTCACCTCCTCTGAGCCCTAAATCAGAAGGTGAAAGTGCAGGAGGAGCTGGAGGAGGAGCTGGAGGAGAGGATGCAGGAGAAGCCGGGCTCAATGAGCAACAACAGCTGGCGATGCAACAGGAGGAGCGAATCCTCACGGAGCAGATTGAGAGTCTACAGAAAGAGAAGTACGCTGTCAAACTTAAGACATTTCAGATCTTATGTAGGATCAGTTGTTCCTGATAAGCTTACTGGGTCTGTCTGGAACATAAGAATCTTTACATGTTTGAGTTTTCAGCCTTAATAAGGCGAAACCAAAAAAAGCCAACATTTTACTGTTTGTGTGCTGTCAGGGAGGAGCTGACGTATGAGATGTTGATCTTGGAGCCGCGCGCATCCGACGACGAAACACCTGAATCAGAGGCTTCCATTGGGACAGCAGACAGCTCTGAAAACATCACCATGGAAACAGAAGGAGCCACATCTGACCCCTCTGGTACATGTGTTTGAGTGTTATACGCCACTGTGGCTAAAAGCTCTTGAATTTCCATTAAGAGTGCGACTGCAGCAGGTACTTACTCTGACTGGACACCTCCAGCACACAGCTTCCTTTAGGCATTTAGCAGATTTGTCAGCTGTAGACGTAAGTGAAACTTTATTGTCAATTAAAGTTGTTTACCAAAAAAACTGTAATAAACAATTCTGTTAAGTGCTATGCACTTTTTTTATTTAAAGAATAGAACATAAGTAGAATGTCAAAAGAAGTGCAAAGTAAATGTGAGTAAGACTTGTTTTAAAAAGGATAGAAAGAATTCCCAGAATTTTCCCAGAAGCTACCGAAGGATGAATGGAGATCAAGATACAGGACTCAGCCCTGTGGCGATCCTTTAGGGGAAATGTTTCACAGGTGAAAGGCAAGAGTTGTAAGCCTCGCCCCTTTCATTCTGCAATTGCTGCAATATGAGCTGAAAGCTCACATGCCCTGTGATCCGGTTGGTTCGCCACATGTGACTGTAAAAAACAAGCAGGAATAACATCTAAATGCTGTATTTGATTGAAGACAACACAATAGAATATCTGTAACTATAAGCACATCATGACATTGTTCAGCACTAAGTTTGTTTTACTAATTTCTGCCACTGTTTTCTACTCCTCAGAACGCCGGACATACCGATCGAGAAAGTCTGAGGCAAAGACCAGACGAACTCTTCATCGTCAGCCAGACTCTCAGGACTCCGTCGACTCAACCTCAACCCTCTCCTCGTCCTATCACCCCTCCTCCTCCCTTTCCTCAATTGCCTCCGGTTCCTCGTCTCCTCACTACCGCTTTCGTTCGTCCTCCTCCGGGCCCCTGCTCACTTCTTGCGGACTGGGGGCCCCATTGGCGGAACCAGAGGATGGCCAAAGAACTGGAAAGACTCGCCTCAGGCTCAGGCTGAGCCGTAGCTCTCCGCGCGACTCCTCAGGAGGCCATCAAAGCGAGTCGGACTTCAGCTCAGGGCCACAGCAGCTGGTTCTGTACAGCAATAATGAATTCATGGTGTGAGTAAAAAGGAGGGAGAGGCAGACTAGCTGCTGTCGGTTTCTGAAGGGAAAAGGAGGAGATTGCAGGTTAGAAAGGAGCTCCTCCTCTGTGCCTATCCCTGTCATCCTCTGACCCAATCAAGGCAGAAAGATTTGGGAATAAGAAAAGACTGGAAATACAACACGGAGGGACACCACAGCAAATGTTCAAGGAAAGTGGACTGATTATTTGCGTGAACAGCAGAAAGCTGGACCAATGTGAACGGAGGAGAGCTCAGTACTTTTTGGCCCCTGCAGGTGTACCAGGGGTCACTTAACTGAACAATGAGAGTAATGAGGGAAAGGGACGATATGAGGGGGTTAGATAAAAAAAAAGAAATCCTGCAAAGCCAAATCTCATAATGCCCCATCAATATTTTTCAGCATGTGGGCAGGTGGGTAAAGCCACCAAGAAGAAATGTAGCCATACTGACTGAACTGGTGGACAAGTCGTCCGAAACCAGCACCAAGCTAAGTGAGCTTTTCATGACGTTTACACAGGACACACCAGCCAAGAGGCTGCATGCTTTTCAATTACACATGTCTTTACATCAGTTAGAACAGACTGTCAAAACTGTATTATTAATTATTATTATTAATTATTATTATTATGTCACAGAGGATGTAAGTGTACATAGAGAGTCCAGTGCTGCTCCTGCGTTGTTCATTGTCGATCTGTGTCCTGTTTTTGTAAAGTGTCAGAAATTCAGGTTCCACTTTTGTTTCTGCTCTGATTCATTTTGCTTTATGGCCAATTTTTCCTTCTCGAACCATGACCAGGCGAAGAGGCGACATTCCGTCAAACATAACTAGAGCTGGCCCGTGGCGTTGGTTGTTCGTGTTTTTGTACCTGCCTTTTTTTCTGCACAGGTTTAATTCAGAAACGTCAGTGTTACTGCGTCAGGACTTGAATTATTTTTTATTGTACAATGTTGCTGTATTATAGGTGTTTATTGATATCAGAGATGTCATGTTTTTGTTAATATTGGTTTGTGTTGATGAAAGCCATTTTTTGCCCTTATTTTGGTTTTCTATTACATCTCCTTCCCTTCTGTGCATATGTAGCCTGCCCTACCCACTCATTTTTACACTAGGATTTCTCCCAGAAATACACCTCCTGTCAGAGTGAAAAATAGCTGTACAAATTACACTAAAAAGCGGGGTTTATGGGGTTGTATTGCCTTGCACTTACCAAAACATTTTAATTGTACATTATCTCCTCTGAGCCACACAAAATACTCTGCTCCTCCTCATCTTGCTCTTTCTCGCCATACCTGTAGCTCTTCTGTACTCTTCTCTCCAGGTTCTTGCTGTGAAAAGTAGCATTTAATCTGCCTGTTAACCAAAACAAGTAGCAACTAACCCACACGGTCTGTGTGCGTACTCCTAATCTGTCCATAGCATATGTGTGATGTTGGCTCTGTACTTTGGAGCAAGCTTTGCTCTCATCTTACTACACAATCAGTGTTATTCAGCTCCTACTTAAAGCTGACAGTCTCAGTAATGCAGTGCCTTGCATAAGCCTTTCCACCCTTTAAACTTTTTTTCATATTTTCTCAGCTTTCAACCACAGACTTCCATATATTTCATCAGGATTTTATGTGATGGATCAGCACAAAGTACTGCATATTTGTAAATTGGAAGGAAAATGATATATGGTTTTCAAAATGTTTTACAAAAAAAATTCTTGTTGAACTGGTCGGATGGAACATTTTTTTAAGTAATGCCACAGATTCTGAGAGACTGGTTCTTGACTCTTCTCAAGTCTTTAGTAGCTTCTGACAGGTTCTCTTGTAGGACATCCCTGTGCACCCCTCCAAAAATATTCCCATCAGGGCTGACCGGCTTCCCACAGCATGGTGCTGCCTCTACCATATCTGACAGTGGGGATGGATCAGGGTGGTGTAACCTTTTAGCTCCCCCCCCCCCCCCCCCCCCCCCCCCCCCCCCACCACCCCACCCCACCCCACACACACACACACACACATAGCATTTTTCTATGCATGCCATGCAAAATGTCATCTGACCAGAGCACCTTCTGCAACATGCTTGTTGCGTCCCCCAACATGGCTTGTGGCAAACTGCGAGTGGTTGCACATGTTTTTATTGAGGGGCATCAGAATAAAAGGGGTTGAATGCAAATGCAGGCCACATTTTATAGATTTTTGTTTGTGGAAGTTTTTAATGACCATGTATCTTTTTCCTTTCTCTTTATTATTATGTACAACTTTGTGTTGATTCATGGCATGAAATCCACATAAAACACATTAAAGTATGTGTTGGTAAGTGTGTGAAAATCTTAAAAAGTGTGAATACTTTAGCAAGGCACTGTAAGTGTGTTTGATTTTGTCTTGAATCATGTTATAAACTACATTAACTGTAAACCTGTAAAGATAAAAAAAAAGGCTAATCTGCTTCTGGAAGTGAGCTGAAAGAACTAAGTGCTCATTGGTCAGTTATCTTCACAGTAATATTTGTGGTGTGTTTCCATATGACATTCTGGAACAAAAACAAAGAAAAAGGATTAAAAAAAGAGTGAAAAGTGAATGTAACTGTCACTGGAAGGCATGCCTCGCTTTCAGTCGTTTTTGTTCATCTTTTATACACAGTGTATGTACTATTTATGATCATGACATTGCGATGTACATTAGGTGAAAAGAACCAGTTATAAAAGGATATATTATCCTTTCATTACCGATTATTAATCACGGCAACATTTTTTTTCTACAGACCACACCTGGTTCTGTCTGTTTTCGGTTTTGTTGCGCAGGGAAACTGTGACAAAAAGAAGTGTTGCAAAATAAGTGGACATAGTTAAGTATGTATAAGGTGTAATTTGTGTTATACTTCTTTTTTAACATGTCTATGGTTGTAGGGAGAAAAAAAACTATGGGGTAATATTTCATCTGCTTATTAAAAAAAAGTAAAATGCTGCCAATCACAAGTGAGTTGCGTGATGTTCTGTGACAAATTGTGCAGCCAATTGCATTAGTCAGTTTGAAATGAACACTTGCTGTTAATGGAGTCTATTGTTAGCTCAGACACTGCAGTGAAAATCTCTTTCATTATCTAAGCATTGATTCCTGCATCAGCATCCCCCGGCTTTATCATTAATTATTCATCTAACAGTTGACCACTAACTAACATCAGTATGTGTATCTAATCATACACGCTTTTTGTTATTTATGGCGTCATTATCACTGTGACATGTATTAATTTTTGTGTGTGTAGATTAACCAGTATAAAACATTTTGAAAACGATGATGTCACAGCCACTCTAACCCATATCGCCACACTGTCATAGTTACTGTCCTATTTAAAGTCTTTTTTTTCTAAATGGCTGAAGACATTTCCAAAAATGGAATTTCTTTTTATAAAGGAGAAATATAAAGACTGTTTTTTTTATTAGATGCGGAAAATGAAAAAAACAACACCACATATGTTATATGTAATCATTATTTCTAAATACAAAATATAGTGAAAGACACTTGAAGAAATAATTTAAATTTAGTGTTGGCTTAAATTCCAAGACAATCCCCTGCTTTGCCGCCACAGAAAGAAACACAAGATTTATGTATTTGACCATTCACTTTTGGCGAAAACTACATTTCTGTGTAGGTCTCCAAAACCCAAACTGTGTTTAAAAGAATCTGCATTCAGATTCAGTGAGGAGTAGCCCAGTTCAGGTTTGACCCAGGTTTTTTTGCTCATCTCAATAGAAGGTTGTCTTGATGACAAAAACAAAAGCATGGAATGTGCTGTTTTTGTTTTCACAAATAGAACAGCAATTTCGTAAATGTCTAACTGCATTTTTAAAATGTCTGTTCAGTGAAGAATAATCCATATTAGGTTCCCCTGTCTTCAAGCTGCAAAGCTGATGCTTGTTGATGTGTTGTCAAAAGCAAACAGCCAGTCTGGTAAACTTATGTTGCTTATAAACTGATTGTATTTTGTGCAGAATAATGTCAGAAATTTTACCAGTCCGGGTAGATCCAGGTGAGGCAGCATTGGAGGTAACTGTAGAACCTGATCTGTGTTTGGATTGTTATGATTCAGTTGAGCTCTCTGAGTTATGAAAAATATCAGCTTCATCTAAACCTTTAACTTGTATGTTAGACCCAATCCCAACCAAATTATTTAAGGAAGTGTTCCCTCTGATTACCAGCCCCGTTCTAGATTTGTTTAATCTATCCTTAGTAAATTATATGTACCACAGGCTTTTAAGGTAGCTGTAATTAAACCTTTACTTAATAAAACTTCTCTCCATCAAGATGACTTAATAAATTACAGACCAATGTCCAATCTAAAATTCTTGATAAAATAGTTACTAATAGAGTGTGTGAGCATTTGGGGATTCAAGGTATTCACAGAACATTTATTGTCATACCAGCTCACATTTACATGTTGAGGTATGACATTCAGACTTGGTTAAGAAGCCTAATACCCAAGTAAAACATACAAAGCTAAATATAACAAAAAGGCCAAATGTAACAATAGAGTAAAAATATATACAGTGAAGAGCAAAAATATATACACAGTTAAATAGTGAAGCTGAAATTAGCTTTGCAAAGTACTAAATACAGATGTAAAAGTATGAGGTGGTCCTTGATATTCCATCTATAAGTGAGTAAAATATTGCACCTTTGGTGGGTAAAGTGTTTAGTGCAGGTCAATGTGTAGTGAGAGAGTCTACAGAGTGCTGCTCGAGTTCAGCAGTCTGACAGCTTCAGGGTAGAACCAATTTCTCAGCCTGGTGATGCTCCTCAGCCGCCTGCCTGAGGGGAGGGGCTGAAACAGTCTGTCTGCGGCTGGGTGGAGTCCTTCCTGATGCGGAGGGCCCTCCCCCTGCATCGTGATGTGTAAAGGTCCGGGGTGCAACCTTTACCACCCTCTGCAGAGCCTTCCTTAGCAGCACTGCAGCTGCCGTGCCACACTGTGATGCAGGTGCAGAGGACGCTCTCCACCGCTCAGTGGTAGAAACTCCTCAGGCCTGAGCTCCCAAGTCCAGCATTCTGCAGTTTCCTGTTTACACGGTAATGATCTCTTTGAAGAGTTTCAGTCAGGCTTCAGAGCTCATCATAGCACTGAAACAGCTCTGCTGAAAGTCACTAATGATATTCTTATGGCCTCAGATAATGGACTTGTGTCTGTACTTGTCCTCTTAGATCTCAGTGCTGCATTTGATACAGTCGATCATAATATTCTTACAAAGGCTGGAATATGCTGTAGGGATCAGGGGAACAGCGCTATGCTGGTTTAAATCTTATTTGTCTGACAGATTCCAGTTTGTTCATGTAAATGATAAATCATCTTTAAACTCCAGGGTTAATTGTGGAGTACCACAGGGTTCAGTACTTGGGCCAATTCTCTTTACTATATATATGCTTCCACTTGGTGTACTTATCAGGCAGCATTGGATACATTTCCACTGTTATTCTGATGATACTCAGCTTTATTTTTCCATCAATCCTGATGAACCCAACCAGTTAGATAGACTACAGGAATGTCTTGAAGATATAAAAACTTGGATGACTTTAAATTTTCTGCTTCTAAATTCAGACAAGACAGAAGTTCTCGTCTTTGGACCGGAGTCTTTGAAAAAGAAAATGGTTAGTTAATCACTTAAAATGGATGGCATTAAATTACCCCCGGAATAAATAAAAAAATGGTTTATTTTTGACAGGACATGTCATTTAAATCCCATATTAAACCCGTTTCAAGGATTTCCTTCTTTCACCTCCGAAATATTACCAAAATTAGAAATATCCTATCCAGGAGTGATGCTGAAAAACTAGTCCATGCATTTGTTACTTCAAGGCTGGACTATTGTAATTCTTTACTATCAGGATGTCCAAAAAATGCAGTTAAAAGCCTTCAGCTGATTCAAAATGCTGGAGCAAGAGTTCTGATGAAAATTAAAAAGAGAGATCATATTTCCCTACTTTAGCTTTCCCTTCATTGGCTCCCTGTTAAATCCAGAATAGAATTTAAAATTCTCCTCCTCACATATAAAGCCCTTAATGATTTAGCTCCATCATACATCAGAGATCTGATTGTTTCATATGTTCCTAACAGAGCACTTCGTTCTCAGACTGCAGGTTTACTGGTGGTTCCTAGAGTCTCTAGAAGTAGAATGGGAGGCAGATCCTTTAGTTATCTGGCTCATCTCCTGTGGAACCAGCTCCCAGTTTTGGTCCGTGAGGCAGACACCCTGTCTACTTTTAAGGCTAGGCTTAAAACTTTCCTTTTTGATAAAGCTTATAGTTAGAGTGGCTTAGGTTTTCCTGAGCTATCTCTGTAGTTATGCTGCTATAGGTTTAGGCTGCTGGAGGACATTACTTCATGATTACTTTCCCTCACTCTGCTGCATTCTCATACTGCTCTCCAATTTGTATAATTTGCTGGTATTTCAATTTTTGACTTTATATTCTCTCTCTTTTTTTTATCCAGATAGCAGCTTCATCTGGCCTCGCTCTGCTTTTATGCTTTTAGTTATGGCACCTTCCTGGAGAAGGGTATCGACTGAGCTGCTGCTGCCAACAACTTAATATTGTCCTTTTATAGATAATACACTTGACCATGTCTTTCAGTGTTTTACCCTGTCTCTCCTAGACATAGCTACTGGCTGAGCTTCTGCTGTGAAAAACTGTATGTGTCTTTAGTCCCATAGACATGAAAACTGGCTCAGAGTTTATCGGCGTAGTTGTCTTTCTCTCCTAGATGAAGTCAGTTTAGGAGCTACTACTGCCATTAACGTTTGACTTTTCTTTAACATAGAAAGTACTCCTGGATCAGTGCATCTGTGTTCTTTTTGTGAGTATGCTCTGTTCTCTCAAATCCCCTGTTGGCAATCACAGATGACTGCTCACACTGAGCCTGGTTTTGCTGGATGTTTCTTCCTGTTAAAAGGGAGTTTTTCCTCCCCACTGTCGCTACATGCATGCTCAGTATGTGGGATTGCTGCAAAGTTAATGCAAGCAACTGTCCACTGTCTCTAAATGCTCATCCAGGAGGAGTGAATGCTGCCAGTCACTGACTAAATGCCATCTGCTGGGTTTTCTTATATAGAAAACTTTTTAATCAATGTGAATAATAAACTGAACTTAACCACATTGTTTGAGAACTATGATCAATTGGAATGTATAGCTTGACTTGAAATCTGTCTTTTTTCTTCTTTTTAAAAATTGTAGAGTGCCTTGAGATGACGTGTTGTCAACTGGTGCGTTATAAGTGAATTGAGTTGAATACAACCAGTTTTTAAAATCCACTTATTGAAAAAAAGTGTAATTCTAATTCTTCCATATTAAAAAAAAACCAGCAGGAAGTGGTTTGTAATTGCTTGCTAGCAAGTTTCAGTTAGTATTGTAGTATTAGTATTGTCAATGAAATTTCTCAACCTCTCTTTTAACTGTTCTTCACTTTAGCTATGTGAATATATTCATTCATAACGCGACCCACATAAACATGTCAGCCTAAGCTGCATGATATCATATGATGAATGACACTAACAAATTGAACTAAAAACATTTATCTGAATTCTAAACTGAAAAACTAGTCCATGCATTTGTTACTTCAAGGCTGGACTATTGTAATTCTTTACTATCAGGATGTCCAAAAAATGCAGTTAAAAGCCTTCAGCTGATTCAAAATGCTGCAGCAAGAGTTCTGATGAAAATTAAAAAGAGAGATCATATTTCTCCTATTTTAGCTTCCCTTCATTGGCTCCCTGTTAAATCCAGAATAGAATTTAAAATTCTGCTCCTCACATATAAAGCCCTTAATGATCTAGCTCCATCATACATCAGGGATCTGATTGTTCCATACATTCCTAACAGGGCACTTCGTTCTCAGACTGCAGGTTTACTGGTGGTTCCTAGAGTCTCTAGAAGTAGAATGGGAGGCAGATCCTTTAGTTATCTGGCTCCTCTCCTGTGGAACTGTTAGAATGTCTTAACAAATTAAAGTTTCGGGTGCTGCTGGAGTTTATCCATTATTGTGCATTAGGTTTAAAAACTAATATCAATATAATTAATCATTTAAATTTATTTAATGTTCCCTCCAAAAGCGATAGAACCGTAACATTTATGTATTCATTTTATTGAAATTTGTAATGTATTGTTTATTCTGTGTCGCGTGCTCCATAAAAGGACTCTCTTTCTGGTCTCGCATCCCGGAGCCGAAATGAAACTGAACGAAGAGCGGCGAAACTTCCAGCTTCACACAAAGGCAGTTGTGTTGTGTTGTTGAGCATCTACGAGCTGTTGTGATAGGTGACCTTAGCGCTTTACCCGAGCCAGAGAGCTGGTGACTCACACACCTCTGCATGACGATGCGTGGGAGAGAAACGATACTAACTACACCTGTTTCTCTTCATCTAAACTGAAAGTGGAGCTCAGATTTGGTCTGTTTCCAATAGAGCTGTGATATGTGAGACTCTTTGCCCCAGCCGGCTTCACATCTGTCTCACTGCTCAGCTGAAGAAGAACCAACCCGGATAAGGTGAGCTCAACTAGGGTTCATTTTTTTTATTATTCAATGTTGTTTTACAATGTTTTTAATTTAGCTATTTCTGTAAATGGAGCTCTAACTGATTATCATCTGCCTTCCAGATGGCTGATAACAAAATCATCGTTTTCTTTGACCTGGAGACCACTGGATTGGGTAATCTAATCCACACATTCATATTCAATCTATATTCAATCAACAGCCGCATATCACAACTCACACACTGGCTTTTAATAACTACTAATTAGTATATCCTTAATCAGTGCTCTTACAACATAATGTATAAAAAATTTGTTATTATTAAATGACATATTTACAATTAATTTGTCTTGTTTTTACTTTTATAAATTGCACAAGGTATTGGCTGCTGTCAGTAATAAAAAATACCCCAGTATATTTAATCAACGACTTTAAAGAAAAATGTATGATAAAATCTATAACAGAAAGTGCTTATTTAAAAGAGAGAGACAACAACTCTTTCTCCTTCTGCTAAATGATTAAACTATATTGACCGTTATTGTTCTAATATTATCGAGAGACTTGTACTGATGGTTGAGTACTCCTTATGAGTTAACAAGACAGGCATATTATGGCAACACCAGCCAGCATCCACAGCCTTTTTTTAAGGTGTCAGTTAGTTCACCAGCTTCCGGTTGCACACTTTTTTGTTTAATGAAGCAGGGCCGTCTATTGTGGAACGTCACGTTCTCCTATGCGTCCATTTTTACTTGTCAGGGGGGAAGTTTGATATCCACTTTGACAAACAATGATTTAAAGTAGTTTCCTGTATTCAGTTCATTGTCTACTGTATGGAAAGTTGGTTACATGACTCTAAAAGATAATACTTACCAGAAAGGGATCAGAAATATTTTGGTTCCCTCAGGAATCATAAACTGTAGTATCTTTTGAGTCAACTGGAGCCAAACCAAAAGCAGAACCAAAACAATTGGGAATAGAATGTAGTTTCAGATCATAAACAATTGAATTAGATTTGTGCAAATTAAACTGAATAAACTGATACATTTAAAGTGCATGGGTACAAAATGAGTTGCTACTTGATATAAATGGAGGCATCATATTTGTTATTTGCCTCTTAACTACGTGTAGATCAAGGAGAGAAAGGATAATCTGCAAGGGGCTCATGACAGTCGGAATGGAAAATATTTTCAAGCTGCCTAATTTGTCGTTCTTGTAAGCGAGAGAAAAGTCTAGGAGCCTTCATCAAGCTGAGCAGCAGTGTGCAGTCATTTGTGGAAGTAGTAGAACTGCTGTTCTTTTGCTGCGATAACTCTTTCAAACCTTAAAGCCTTTCTGATGCCAGTTAACCAGTCCAAAATCTTACAGTGCTCACTTTAATATTCATTTATTTGAGAGATCGCATTCAGTTGTTTTGTTCTTACCTATTACTTGCATGCTGCTTAAAACCGTTTAGAGGTTTGCTTAGGTTTGTTTAGAGGTTTGCTCTGAGTGCGGTCTAAAGTGGAGTGGGAAGAAACCGAGGCCCTTTTATTGTGCTGTTGTGTTCCAGTGAGGGAACGTAAATATGCAGAGCGCTTTATGAGTCCAGCATGAGCCGTGCCTTTCAGGTGGAATATCTGTTTCTGATCCCTCCCAGTTAGACCTCTGTCTCCTCCAGATCTGTACCATAGAGAAACGGGGGATTTAAATCTGGTTGCTTAGTCAGAGAAGGGCAAAGCAACAAAGTCCCACTACAAAGAGTCAGAATGCCTAACCTCCTTATCATCACAGATGCTACTTATCCTCTCAGTTGTGCACATGAAGGTTAAGTTAAGAGAAATAATCCCATTTGACAGAAAATACATGCTTGATCGTTGAGTAGAGACTCCCAGGAACCTGACAGTAATGTGGAGGAATGACAAACCATTTCGATATGGAGAATTTGTCATCATCCACAGTTTGTCAACCGTATGTGACTACTTTGTTTATGATTAGCATATGCTGCTTGCTTCACAAAGGGACAAATCTCATATACAGACTCTAAAGAGCTTCCTAAAATGTCCTCTTATCTGTGGTATTCATGCACAGACAAATCGGCAGGTCTCAGGCCATACATCTATGTGATGGTGCTAAAGTTGGAGTCACCAGATTCACATTTTGACATAATGACACATTCACACACACTCAGACTCACGGAGACAGTTAGTCCTTAAGCAACACAGAGGCTAAAACCACAAGCAGATTTTGCCTTTGTGTGTGTGTGTTTGTGCAGGTGCGTGGGGAATATGACTTGGTTCGTGCAGTCAGTACCATCCCAACATTTGGCAGGACATGAAACATTTAGGTGTGGCACTCAGGCTAACAGAGAGCCACCTTCCTGGAGTCTTCCCAGTTCCTTACGGAACATAGAGTAACCACAAGTACTGCTCTCAGTTGAAAGAGTCTCATCTACAGTGCACCGGAACAACCAAGGTTCACGTTTCTTTACTTATTTGATGCATATTCTACCCTCACCCTCACCCTGACACACTTTTCTGTTTATTGTTAGACAGTCTGAAAGCAAAAGGTCAAATGTGCATCAGTGTGAAGTGAAAAAATGTGTCTCTCAAGATGAATTAAAATCTATAGTTTCTATTCTTCAAAGTTCTTGTTTGCCACTTCCTCATTGCCTTCCTCACTCGTGGTCTTTGTGATATGACCTAAGTCATTACAGCAGTCACGCAACGCTAGAGCACAACTCATGTATGATATCCTGTCTGATCATGTCGGAAACCACAAGTATTTATGTTGATTAATCTTCGAGGACAATCTTCATAGATCTGCACCTTTCATTGCTCGCCTTGAAATACTGCTATAAAAAAGGAGTCAAGGAACTTTTTTTTTTTTTTAAATCTGCACATCACTCATTCACCTCAGTGAGATCTGCAATATAAATCAGGCCTGTGTCCATGTTTACACAATGTCCTTGATTTCACATTAAAATGTGGGACGCCTACATACCCATGTAGGACCAATCCTGCATAGTTAAGAGTAAATGCATATATAAATAAATTGCTTGATAATTAACTACTCACCCAATAAATATTTTAACAGATAAATGAATAAACCATTAAATGCAACAAAATAAAAAACTGAAGATTTATTCAATATTTGATCAATAAATCACACAGAAATAGATATTTCAATTTCAGGCTCGAGCCTTTATATTATCTTTGCTCTTATTTTCATTTTGCATTTAAACATCTTTCTATTTTCAGATGTTAATTTGTTGTTATGTTATTTTTCTTAGCCCTTTTCTTTCATATTTATTCCCTCACAAATAATGTTTTCTTCCTTAAACAATGTTTATTTTTTAGATTCATATTTAGATATATTTTCTCCTCTTTAACTTAATCTAAACAGAAGTCCTACTTAGAAAACAGACTGCTTAACTTTAAAAGGATTATTAGTATGGTTATCTATACACTGGATGTATTTTCCAGATGTTACTCGTACCCGTCGTCTTCCGCTTCATCCGGGACCGGGTCTCGGGGGCAGCAGACTCAGCAAAGACACCCAGACGTCCCTCTCCCCAGACACCTCCTCCAGCTCCTCCGGGGGGAGCCCAAGGCGTTCCCAGGCCAGCTGAGAGACATAGTCCCTCCAGCGTTTCCTTGGCCGTCCCCTGGGCCTCCTTCTGGTGGGACGTGCCTGGAACACAGGAAGGCGTCCAGGAGGCATCCGGTATAGATGCCCGAGCCACCTCAACTGGGTCTTCTCGATGTGGAGGAGCAGCGGCTCTACTCCAAGCTCCTCCCGGATGGCCGAGCTCCTCACCCTATCTCTAAGGGAGCGCCCGTCTACCCTACAGAAGAAGGTCATTTCAGCCGCTTGTATCCGGGATCTCGTTCTTTCGGTCATGAACCAAAGTTCATGGCCATAGGTGAGGGTAGGAACATAGGCCGACCGGTAAATCGAGAGCTTCGCTTTTCGGCTCCGCTCTCTCTTCACCACTACGGACCCACTCCATTCTTCCCTCACTCGTGAACAAGACCCCAAGATACTTGAACTCCTCCACTTGAGGCAGAAACTCCCCTCCAACGTGAAGAGGACAAGCCACCCTTTTCCAGTCAACAACCATGGCCTCGGACTTGGAGGAGCTAATCTTCCTCCCAGCCGCTTCACACTCCGACTTAGTACTGGCAACGTGGACCAAACTCCTGCTCCCTAATAAAGGGCCCCTGACTCCACACCCCCCACAGGGCACCATGAGGGACACAGTGGAATGCTTTCTCCAGGTACACAAAACCCATGTGGACCGGTTAGGCAAACTCCCATGAACCATCGAGTACCCTGCAGAGGGTGTAGAGCTGGTCCAGTGTTCCACGGCTGGGATGAAAACCACACTGCTCCTCCTGAAGCTGAGGGATAGGCCTTACTAGGGAGGCTGAGGAGTGTAATCCCCCTATAGTTACACCCTCCAGTCCCCTGTCGGACGGTGTGCCAGAATCGCTTTGAAGCCAACTGGTAGTCCTTCTCAATGGCCTCACCGAACTCCTCCCAGGCCCGGGACATGGCACGCTTGGCGTCACGGTACCTGACAGCATCCCTTACTGCTGGTGTTCACCACTGGGTTCGGGGATTGTAGCCGCGACAGGCACTGCAGACCTTATGGCCACTGTTACGGGCAGCAGCATCGACAATAGACGCATAGAACATGGTCCACTCGGACTCTATGTCTCAGTCCTCCCCAGAATCTGGTCAAAGCTCTCCCGGAGGTGGGAGCTGAATACATTCCTGGCCGAGGGCTCCCCCAGACGATCCCAGCAGACCCTCACTATGCACTTGAGCCTGCCAATTCTGTCCAGCTTTCTCCTCTTCCAGCGGATCCAACTCACCCCCAGGTGGTGATCAGTGGACAGCTGAGCCCCTCTCTTCACCTGAGTGTCCAAAACATGCGGCCGAAGGTCTGAAGACAAGACAACAAAGTTGATCATCGACCTCCTGCCTAGGGTGTCCTGGTGCCAAGTGCACTGATGAACACCCTTATGCTTGAACATGGTCTTCATTATGGACAATCCATGACTACCAAAGAAGTCCAATATCGAAACACCACTCAGATTCAGTTTAGGGAGGCCATTCCTCCCAATCACGCCTCTCCAGATGTCACTGTCGTTTCCCACGTGGGCGTTAAAGTCCCCCAGCAGAATAACAGAGTTCCCGGGAGGAGCACTATGCAGCACCCCCGACAGGGACTCCAAGAAGGCTGGGTAATCCACACTACCTCTCAGCCCATAGGGGCGAAACGACTGTCAGAGACCTGTCCCCGACCCGAAGGCGCAGAGATGCAACCCTCTCATCCACTGGGGTAAACCCCATCACTAGACTGCTGAGCTAGGGTGCAACAAGCAAACCCACCCCAGCTCTCCGCCTCTCCCCGCGGGCGACTCCAGAGTAGAAAAGAGTCCAGCCTCTCTTGAGAAGCTGGGTTCTAGTGCCCACGCTATGCGTGGAGGACAGCCTGACTATTTCTAGTTGATATCTCTCCACCTCCCGCACAAGCTCAGGCTCCTCCCCCCCCCAACGCGGTAAAATTCCACATCTCTAGAGCCAGCCTAGACATCCGGAGATTGGGCCGTCGAGGTCTGCACCTTCGTCCGCTGCCCAATCCTCTTTGCACCAGTCCCTCATGGTTCCCCTTGCAGGTGGTGGGCCCACTGGGGGATGGCCTTGCTTCTCTCCTTTGGGTTTGGCCAGGCCGGGTCCCGCAAGGAGCAACGTGGCCACCAGGCGCTCTCCGACGAGTGCCGACCCCAGGCCTGGCTCCAGGGTGTGACCCCGGCTCGGCCGTACCGGCCGACGTCACGTGCCTCGATTTTTTGGTCCGGCTACTTATCAAAACCAGGCAGCCATAATGAAGTGTAGGAATAAATAGTCTGCTTGTGCTTCAACTATGAACTCTGAGCTATAAGATTGTGCAAAATAAAGTGTGAAACCGCACTGCTTTTAAGAACGGTGAGCAAAAGGTCAGGGAGGGAAGAGAGAGTAGAGAAAAAACAGGAAGTGTGGCAGCAGATGTGTGTGATCTGCTCTGCAACACCTGCCCTGCAACTATGAGATAAATATAATCTTGTGTGAGAATGATAATCTGCCCAGCAACTGCAACCGTTAAAGCTAAAATACTAAGAAATGGTTTATCTGGAATAGTGGGGAGGTTGTTTTTGGTAACATGTAAATGAAAAAGATTGTAAAACGTGCATGCTTTTGTGTAACACGCCCATATGCTTCAGTAAAAGAGCCGGGCTCAGGAACAGAGGCAGAAGTGTTCGTGTGCTCATTCCAGACCGTATTGCTTCTCCCTGGGCCCAGGCAACTAAAATTGTCATAAGACTCCGTGTGTTATTTTCTTTTGATAAGTAACCGTATAATTTTCTCTCCGGAATAAACAAACACGCAGAAGTCTAAGATGGGACTTCAACAGAAGCTACCTGCTTCCAAAAGGCTCGACCAATAGGAGTGAAGCTTTACCGACTATTCCAATACAATCTAGAGACGAAGGAATGTTAATTAATAATAAATAGATGAGCCCAACCATTGGGGAAGAGAATACTATAGGAGAAATAAGCAGTAAACTGGGGACAACGCGGGACGACTGTTCTCTGCCAATGGCACAATAAGGGTTGGACCCTTTGTTAAGCAGCAGCTCCTCTAGCGCGTGGTCGACAGGGTATGTAAACAGAACAGCATGGCTGTTTAAACAAAGTGGAGCGATACCTCCACTGCCTGTCACGGACTAGATTTGGACTCAAAACTGGCTTTAGTTCTGCTAGACAGGTAACTTTTCCTATTAGCAGTTTATAGCTGTGGACTACTTTGCTTTAGTAACATTCTATCTGTGACTGTTAGATACGTGAAATTGTGCTAACGCGTTAGCCTGCCAGGTTTTATTTTCTATGAACCCCCCGCCAACCCCTTTTTAAATTATCTTTTATAAACGAGCACGAGTTTGAGGCGAGTGTTTAGTCTCGTGCATGTCGATTGGGAGGAGACCAGGAAGGAGAGAAGGAGGGTTTTTCATGGGGCAAAACGGTTGGGGGCGTGGCTTACACCTCAAACTAAACTGTTCTCCTCACTCATGGTTCAAATTTGTGCAGGTTAGAGATAGTTCCTTTAAGAAATAAACATGTTTATAAATGTTTTTTGTGCAGAAATAAATATGAAAGTAATAAAAGGGCTGGAAAAAATGAAATATTTATCATATTAACAAAAATCAATGACAATAGGACCACAGAGATAAATTATAACATCTAAAGATTAAAATTAAAATATTGGTCTATGTGTGGTTTATTGATCATTTACTGAATAAATCCCTTTTTTATTTTATCACATCTAATGGTACATTAATTCATTTGTTAAACTATTTATTAGGCGAGTCAGTAATTTATCAACCTATTTATGGCAGTATTGGCCCTCCATACATTTGATGTAATATGTTGCTGTTTTATGTGATTGACCAACTCAAGTGGTGCTTATATGCAAAATGGAAGGAAAAAGATTGTTTACAAACAAACCTTTGAAAAGTGTGGTGTGCATTTGTATTCAGAATCCAAACTTCGTAAGACTTTAATCCAAAGCAGTCCAAACAAGCTCTCGCTGCATGTTTATGGGTTTTGTCCTGCTGGAAGGTCAAGCATCCCACAGCATGCTGCTGCCACCACCATGTTTCACGGTTTAGGTTCATCTGTAATGTTAAGTTTTCTCCACACATTGTGCATGTGGGCTTCAAAGTTCCACTTTGCTCATTCGCCCTTAACTTCTTCCTCTGCGTGCTTGTTGTGTTCCCTACATGGCTCGTGGCAAACAGTGACCTTAAACAGGCCATTCATGCTAAGAAACTCTCAAATGTTGCTAAATTAAAACAATTCTGCGAAGGAAAATGGACCAAAATTTCTCCACAGTGATCTAAAAGACACATGACTAGTTCTTACAAATGCTGGATGGCAAGCGTTGCTGCAGAGGGATACACAGCCAGTTATTAGATTTAGTGGGCAATTACTTTTACCATACGTTTTTTTCCTTAATAAAGGAACTATATATATTCACATATGTATTTGCATATTTTCACTGTTATAATTTGGAGTATTTTAGGCCACATGTCAAATCTTTGCTTCCTTCAGATACTTCGGTGTGTGATATCATCCAACTGGCTGCTGTCTGTGGGGAGAGGATCTTCAATAAATACACTTTACCTCGCCTGGTCCTGACCCGGGGTGCCACCAAGGTCACAGGCCTCACAGCTACTCCTGACTGCCTATTTCTTCATGGAGATCCTGTGGAAACCATCCCTCTTGACGAGCTTCTCACCTCCTTCATCAACTTTCTGCGCACCTTCCAATGCCCCATAGTGCTGGCGGCCCATAATGCAATGCGTTTCGACGCACCTGTGCTCACCAGAGTGCTGTGGCAATGTTCCCTGCAGCAGGAGTTCCAGCAGGTGGTATCGGGCTTTCTGGATACTTTCTTGCTGAGCAAGAATCTGTACCAGGGCCTGGCCAGCTATTCTCAGAAGTTTTTGGTCAGGTACTTTCTGGGAAGGTCCTACAATGCTCATAATGCAGTGGAGGATGCCATGAAGCTGCAAGAGCTGTACCAGGCGTGGTCCCCTAATCAAAGCTCTGTCTTGGCATTTACTTATACAGCAAATAGGCAGTATTTTTAATAAGAGAAAATGATAATAATTTAGCCTGAAAAATAATTAATAATTTTTTTATCCTCACCTTTTTTAGGTGATTTTTGTCATTATGTTCATCCTAATGAATAGAAATATTAAATCACAAAGTAAGAAGATGATGGTTAAATTGTTTTTCATTTGATAAGAGAATGATAAAGCATGTTACACCCATTCCTTAATTCATTTAGTGTTGTAGCTCTGTGCTTTGTTGAAAGTGTCAGTTTCTGTGATCAGTGGTTTAGTTTCTTTGTATGACACAAAAATGTATTTTACTGTACCTTCCGAATGTGTCTTATTTGCCCTGAATAATAAAAACCACACAGGGAAACCTACATACTTGCTGTTATTTTATGTGTATATTGGAAATTTGCCTTACCTTGTAAAAGAAAATAACATAAAATGTTTCAAACATAAATATTTAATCTTTTCTGTATGGTTTGTGTATGTGTTTATATATGCATCATGATAAAAAAATAGCTCTTTAAACTCTGGGTTTTACATACTTTGTAAGTATCTGGGGTCTTTTTGGGGTTTACACGTTTGGCTTGACTCGCTTTGATGAAAAACCGACAAGGTGGAATTTGTGATGTTTTGATTTAAAGTTAGATTTAAATCATTTAGAACCTGATAAGGACTGAATTATTTAGACATTAAAACCCTTGAGTTGACAGAGGATCTATTTACTTTTTACTATTACTGTAGATGTCATCAGCTTGGCTTCCTGATTGTATACTTGTTTCCTTTAGATGGCATCTTTGTACCTTAAAAAATGTGACGTAAATTTTGTGTGCTGAAATTATAGTGTGCAGTGTCTGTTATTATAGTGTCTCAGTTAAATAGACTGATTTGTGATTTAACGTGGTAGGTATGCACCAAACAACTTGACTAAGCAATGTAAGACTTCTCATCATGCTAAAGACATATATGCCTCTTCAGCTTTTTAGCAGAAAGCTGAAGGTTTTACTACAGAGCTTACAGTTTTTTGTTTTTTTGAAAAAACATTGTAACCACAGAGCATAATGCTGCCACCACCATGTTTCACAGTATGCACAGTAGTCCTTTGATGATGTTTTTGTGCCTTTTGGAATTGTTGCCAAAAAATGTTTACTTTCATTACATCACACCGTAACACTTCCACAAGCTTGTCATCAGTCAGAACTTATTATAAACCGCTTGAAAGAAGGAATCCATCCTGATAATGGTGGTGTAATTCTGTAGGGGAATTTTTTCTTGACACACTTCGAGCCTCTGAGTACCTGTCTAGCATTGTTTAAATGCTGCAGCCTATTCGAATATTGTCACTAACAACCCCCAACCCATTTTTCCAGCATGATGATGCACTATGTCACAAAGCCCCACATCATCTCAAACTTGTGTCTTGAACATAAGTTGACTTTACTCCAATGGCCTCCACATTCACCAGACCTTAATCCAGTAGAGCTTTTTGGGTTGCGGTGGAACAGGAGATTTGCATCCTGGATGCAGTAAATCTGTTCTTTAATTATTATAATTAATTAGATCAGGGGTTCCGACCTCCAGTGCCTGCAGCTTTTAGATGTGTCCCTGGTCAAACAAACCTATATTGCCGCTTCAGCACAGAGTCAAACTCTATTAAGCTCGTTATCAGTCAGGTGTGTGGATGCAAAGACACATTTAAAAGTGGTTTATTTTATATCGTATTAATTTTCACAAAGCACATGGCTACTGATTAACATTTTAAAATTATCAGGACCCTTATTCTCACATATTACACATTTGGGCTGATTCTCTTTCATTTAACCAGGTTTGTTTAATTTCCTTCCCTCCTTTTCCCAAGATGCGTGTATTTTGTAAAACTCAGGACATATGTGGCAAGCATTTACGATTATTAATCTGTGTGCAAACAGTGCACTCCAGTGGTAATATCGGGACACTGCAAAGCATTTAAAAACGTCCAGTTAACAAATAGAATAAAAAAAAGTCCCACCATCATGCATAATTCAAACACGAGTGGCTCTAAAAGTTTTGAAAATAACAATAAAAACAAATATCTTTGTCTTTATGGGAACAAAAAAAAACTGTATAGCGTTTTTTTTCTGATTGTTTAAAGTCGAGATACTCGAGATACATTTTAAAAACACTTGTAATGTAACCTGGAAAACTAATAGTAAAAATCTTAATAAATTCAATTATGTTTCACGGAAACAAAACAGACAACCCTGAAGACCTGTGGTAAATAATATATATCTTCCTCACCTCAAAATGTCATTCTGCGGAATAAAGTAAAAACTAGAACACGCTTTTTCAACCAAAAATGTATTCTTTTGAAGATTTAAAAATTACTAAATAAAGCATTATTACAAAAATATACATTCGGGTAATAGATTGGGGGGCTCCTGGTAAATGTGATAAAGACATAATAACGACATGACATAAATTAATTTTTAGAACGAAAACCGTCACGTGGCTAGAGTATCTGCGGAGAGACTGCGTCGGAATGTGACGTAACTCGGTGCCGACGTCACATAGGCTTATCTACCTTTGATTTTGTGACGAAAGCAGGGGCCTTATAACTGTCTAGAAGGGAAGGACTTTGTCTTTCAACGTGAAGCTGGTCGGATCCTCATATCTCCTCGTCTATCCAGGTAAAGAATCTCTGATTGAGATTGAACATATTTTAATATTTTGAAATCTTCTGTTGTCGTCCAGTGTCCTGAGGAGGTCCAATATTTATATAATATATAAACGATCACTTGGGGTTTAACTGTTAAAAGTTACAATGTGGAACCCTTGTATCTACATCGATGTGATTAGCCCTGAAAATACTAAATTTTATGTTAAAAAATCTCAAGAATCTGTGGAAGGACTATATTGGTACAAGAAAGAAGAAAAAAAGAGAATAAGGAGTAGAATATGTAATTTCCTTGGGAACACATTGCCCAAATTGTTCTGTATGGTGATACCATTATCTATGGAAGTCGAAGAAATTGTGGGACGATCCAGTTATAGTTCTTTTGAGTTGTCTTTAGAGAGTGATATTCCAAATAAGGAGCAGATGGATTTAGCTGAGGCATTGCAAGATTACCAGTTACCAAATGTGGTCCAGGTAGATCTTTCAGATGACCCTACTGAAAATGTTTCAAATGAGAGCAAGGTAGAAATATTTTCAATGGATCCGGGTGAAGCAGGTGACATGTTGACTGATTTTTCTGAAGGAATAAATTCATTTGTGGATGGCACAGACTTCCAGCAGGATCATGAGTCTGAGGAAAGTCCTTCAGCTTTGAGCCAGGAGGACATGCCAGAAACAGACACAGATTCACTGGGAGGATCATTGTTTGAGATAGATTATGCAGAGTTAGGAAGAGAAAAACAGTCTGTACTTCAAATGATTGAACGTTTAATTAAGTTGGTTTTCAAAAAATCTGTGATAAAATGTGGTCCGAAGACACTTGAAACCATGCAACTTTACTATTTTAAGAAAGTCTGGACGGCACTTGAGACGCAGAGATTTTCAATCACCCCACAGAAGGAAAAGAATGTCGAGAAGATTTTTAACAGATTAATTAAAATAATAGGTTGCGACCTTTCAGATTTGATCTTTCTTTTGGCTACATATGACCAATTGACACAGGACACCCTTGTCGAGTGTTTTCAAAACCACTTACGTCCACATACAAAAAAAACTATCTCCTGGGAAAGATGTTTCTCATGGTTTAAGGAAAAGTTCATCAGGTCTAAGACAGAGTCTTCAAGCAGCAGCGTGGAAGGGGATTCATTATCCAAAAAGGAGACCAATGCTGCTGTGAGATTGCTTGTCAGGCAAATGTTAGATGAGATCATGGAGAATTCAAGGAGCTTGCCTGAGGTGCGCATTAGGGAAAGCGCTGTCCGTCTGTTCAATAAAGTCTGGGCTGAACTCGAAGGTAAAGCTCTGGATATCACCCCAAATAAGATACCAGAGCAGTGTACTGCTATTTTAGAGGATCTTTATAAAAACATTTCCAAAAGGCAGTTGTTGTCTCTTATTGATCTAGACATACCACGAGTGGACAAGGTGGTGGTATCCTGTGTGATAAAACATCTCACAAATCTAAAGGACAAACACAGCCTGTTTTGAAATCTTCTGTTGTCATCCAGTGTCCTGAGGAGTTCCGCATGATAAAATGACGGACCTACATCAGTGATTGATTTTTTTTTTATTTAGCTTGATTTTAGCTTAGTCTGGTTTCTCTCTGGGTGCTCCAGCTTTCTCCAAAAAGCCTTTTAGATTAGTCATCCCCTCTTTGTAGTAAACTACTAATTGGTGTTTGTCTTTTTAGCCCTAGTGACTACTTAAGGGCCAGCCCCTGTGGCACTACAATTAGGATGTTAAAGAAAATGGATGGCTATGTTACAGGTTTCTCTGACATCCATCATTCAACTGAGCAAAATTGCCAAAATTAGAGATTTCCTGTTCTGTAGTCATGTAGAGAAACAAGTCCATGGATTTGTTATTTAGTGACTGGACTATTTTATCTCTTCATTATCAGAAAGTCCCCCAAAGATCCCTTAAAGATCCATTAAAAAGTCTCCAGTTTATTTAAATCCAATTATGTTTAAAATAAGCTATACTTCTCCAATTTTAGCTTCTGTTCACTGGCTAACCGTTAAATCTAGAATATTTTGTACATATGAAGCCAATCCAATTTATAACTAACTACATAAAAAAAAAAAAATGGTTAGCCAAAGTGCTGCACATTAGGAGAATAAGTAAATAAAGTAAAAACAGACATTAAACACTGTTATGCAACAATATTTTTGGTTTGGCTATTAGCAACTCTGAATAATTCTAATGAAAAATAACAATTAGTAACAAAATTAACTAACTCAGCACTTGTGGTGGGAGAAGATATTAACCTCACCCTGAACACAGAGTTAGACATGCTCAGCAGATCATCTGCACTTCGTAACATGCGTTTAATACACTACAGCAGTATAAGGAAGATTTTGGTCTATTTGATGGCACTCTTGTCATCAATCAGATAAGGACTTTGCTATTTTCTCACCTGTCCACCACTCTTACTCCCACAGAGTGTGAGTTCATATTGCTTAAATGTGTCCAGTTTATTGACATTACTTGTTAATTCGGATTGAGCAGAACTTTCTCATGTCCTTTTTATTGTAATTGGATTTTTAAGTCCAATCAATAGTTTCTACTCAAACAAACGGAGTTCGGATTACTAAAACTTGTGTCATTTCTTTACATTAATTGTGATTTCTGAGTAAACTGTACTTTTAAATGGCCCATCTTATTGTACTCATACTATGCTTGAGCTCAAACAACTCGGTATCATCAAGTTGTGCCTGTTGGCCTGTTACTGATGAGTTCTGAGCTTTTGGAGGCCGAACCGAGACAAAGAATGTAAATGTATTTGAAGTTTGAACAAGTGAAGTTCTAGTAGGCTAGTTATTCGACCCAGGTTTGAAGCCTTTGGTGAATGACGTGACTTCAGCTGCCAAAACGGTAAGTTGGAACTCTTCAAGGGTTAGTTACTCAACTAATCTTAGCTTGTTAGCTATTGTGTTCATTTGGAAAATCACACTGCAATGGTACAAGGGTGACAACGGTGGTAGGGGTTTGGCCTGTAACCAGTGGGTTGCCTGTTTCGAACCCCTGCTCTGTCCGTCTCAGCTGTTGTGTCCTTGGGCAGCTGTGGCTACAATGTAGCTTACCAGTATCAGCTTGATAAAGCACTATACAAGTGCAGGCCTTGCAGTTACTTTTATGTATGTTTCACAGTTGTATTTATTAGAAAACATATTTTAAATTTTAGGAACTAAAAAAGTTAAGTCAGTTAAAATGAATAAAAAAATGTATTCAATTGTTTAAACTAATAAAAGACTTAAAGGACTTAAGACTTAAAAGAAAATAAAAGACTTAAAAATGAACAAAATGTGTTAAATGAAATAAAACTAAAATTTTAACTAAATAAATAATTGGGAATACAATTCCAACTACAGAGATTGCGGTCGAAAACTTTGATCATAGTAATAAATCTAGAACAAATGCATATATAACCACAACAACAATACTGTACACAGTACTCATTACCACAGGATGTATTTAGTGGCAACCACAGCTCAATTATAGAGAAAATCTGTATATCTGTGTCAGTCAACACCTGAATCCAAACACCTGTGAGTGTATGTGTGAGCGCCCTTGTGTTTTTAAGGTTTCTCCATAGAAATATTTAATGGGAAGAGTCTGTGCAATTAAAATAATGATCCTCCCTAAAATTAAACTACATGTTCTCTGATGTCACAGTTAAACCACCCCAGACTTGGTTCAAAAGCTTAGTTTCTATCATATCAATTTTTAATCGGCATCTAAACCTCCACACATACGTTTAAAGACTTTTTATAAAAGTTCCTCCTAAAAGTTCAGGACGACTGGAACTCCCAAATTTGTATAAATACCTAGCACATATATTACAATATATCTTAAAATGGATTTGGAAAAATCAATCAGACTGTATGTCAGATATTCCATTTATTAGTCCTTTAATTAAGCAGTACATCTGTTTTAAAAGCATTAATATCAGTCCATATCTGACTGAATAGGTCTTCAATTCTTTCATGCAGACGAGCAGCCATTTGGAACATCCCAAACCTCCTGCAAAATAAAAAGGTTTTTAACTTTTCAACTTGCAACTGTAAAGGAATAAATAATTTTGAAGACATATTTGATGGATTGATGAAAGATTTAATACCCTTTAGCATTAAATGTTTTAGAAGAGTCATATGGCATTGAAAAAAATTAATTGTTTTATTATCACCAACTAAGATCTATTATCCAGTCCAAATTTAACATTTAACAAATAAACATAGAACCTCCTCTAGTAATAACTTCTTTAAACTTCAACCCCCACTCTCCAAAGCCTACTGAAAACTTTCAGAAGTAGATTTAACAATCTCACTTCGTTTCAGTAAATGGGGTGCTGATTTATCTACCGGTAGAGATTGAACTGCTGAAAATTGGCATAAAAAACTTTTAGAATGACTGAAACTGACAATATTTAGCTGAAATAATACAAAATCCTGTATAGAACGCACTACAAAGGAAAAAGGATTTTTCAGATGGGTTTCTCACTTACTAACACACGTCCAAACCGCAAGGGAGATTTTACCTGATGACTATCTACATGATCTCTGAAACTGTCCACCTCTCATGGCTTCTGGCTAAAAGTGAAGACATATCAACAGAGTTTACAGTTTCAATCTGTCCCTCACTTTGCCTTCTTGGTTACATCACATAAGTAGATTTGGAAACAAATGGATGCCTCGTCTATCTTTCAGTTTTAAGTATTGCAAAAAACTAGAAGAATAAAATGGGTTTCAATATAATGCTCTTTAAAGATATGTTATCATACTTTGCTTCTATGAAGAGAATGTGTGCTTGTAAGAAAAAAAGCAGAATAACTTCCAATTGGTTTGGTTCCAGTAATTGAATACCTCACCTAGTAGGGTGGTGGGTATGTGTATTGTGGGGAGTATGGGGAAGCTGGTGACAGGGTGGAGCTGTCCCTAGGTGGACTGGGAATTTGAGTGGTCCAGCCAGGACCGCAGGCACCAAGCACGACCCAAATATAGCCTTTGGTCCCAGTTGAACCGGGAAATGTCCCAGTGCTCCTGATGACCAGTCCACCCCTGGTGACAGGAGTCACATGAACCCCTTTTTAATACATCAATTTAAAGATTCCAGCATCAAGGCCAGAAAGCAAGAACTGTGATACAATATCAGTCAGCATGGCGATATGTGTAGCACAGTAGGTATAATAGTAGTAGTAGTTTATTTTCTTTTGTGCCATACACCATAAAGGTGGCCAGCCCACATGGGCTTATAAGACACACAATCATGTTCACCGATGCAGACAGAGGCCAGCATCAATATCCTTCATCAAACAAAGTGTCCTCAAAGATCCCAGACTCTTAAAACATACTGAGCTAACTGAAACACATGATACTTAAACAAATGCTGAAGTTTATCTTCATTACGCTTATAAAACAAATCTGGACAATTATCAAGAACTGTATCAAGTAGTTCATCCTTGAAATCGTATACAGGGGACAATAAAACAGAAAGTACATTTCATTTTCAATTTATTTAAGTCACACAGAAAACATTTTTGGTCCTCCTCTGAAACTGAGTGAAATCGTCCAACTTCTAATGCTAGAGTTAGAGTCATGAATCTAAGCTGTCCACATACTGACCTTTGGGCTTTGGTTAAGTTACATGTCACATAAGGCTCTGAGCCATAAACATTTTAAAACATTTTAATCAAAATATAAGATCATAATTTTGGTTTACACAAACTGTCACTAGCCCATTCACACTTATAAGCTTCAAATAAGATATTTTAATGTGATAAAGTTTACACCTCCGCTTATTTCTCTAAATGTACTGAAAAACCAGCCCCCTCAAATATCCACTCCACCTGTCTAGCCCAGGTGTATCTGTTTGACAAGTCCCAGTTAAAGATATATTGAGTTAATCTAATCTCTGACATATTAATATAAACCAGTTCCACAGTCGCACCATATTTCCAATGTATCTGACTTCCCTGACTGTTGCTAGATGTTTGTTTATTTTCTATATATCCAAAAATAAGCAATTTTCTCAGCTTTAATTTGAGCCATATTTTACATATTTAGAGAAATAAGGGCGTTATCACCATTTTTGTGACAGATGCACGCTTATTCTGCATCAGAACAGCATGGTTTTGTTGACATGACTCAATGCATAGCAGGGGCTCCTGCATGTGCACATCACTATCTATAACAGCTGATAGGCGATGTCCAATCAAGTAATATTGGCTGGACTAAGATCGATTATTTTGGCTTTGTTGCAGATCAGTTAATATATGTGGAAATTAGCAGCAAACATATGGTCCTGGCGTGACGTCGGATTTTGCCATGCTACCACGACAACAACTTCCAGCAAAAAGTATCCGTTTTTAAAACCAACTTGCTTTCTGTCTTCTGACAGAATTTCAAGTGGATTAGGTCAAGAGGTTCAGAGAGGGACCTTTTTTAGTGAATTTACTGGCCACGCTCCGTAGACATGCTCACAAACACATGATTTTGATAACTTTTAATCCCCCATGCCTTAAGGTGATATTGACCAAATTTGAGGCCAATAGCTCAAAATCCCTAAGAGAAATTCCTTAAAATTCGACATGTATTAAAGGTCAAAAACGCCCAAAAATGACCGTTTTACCCAAAATAGCCAAATTCCTGTTGGTTTCAGGACATTCCTCCAAGAGATGTTTCCTTGCTTTGTAGGGTTCCACCTCAAATTGCATCAAATTTCAAATCTCTACAAAATACCCGTTGGCCTATCTCAATGTTGTTGGGAACCCTGCCATGGATTACAACATGGATGAACATGGACTCTGAACTATACATAATCGAAGGCCAGTACACTCATGGTGGTGGTATGATCTTCCCGGGTTTTACAATGTTTTATTTTAGCCTGTGTAATTAAATCTCAGTTTGGACAACATCTGCTGTCTTTTACTCCATGTTAATATTCATCTGTAAATATGAACTGGTTAAATTAATATGGTTTATTTATAACAGAAAGATTTTTCAACAAAGTATGAGTTTAAGTGTGTATTTACTTGTGTAAACAGGTTAGTGAATGTTTCTTATTAATTTATCATTTATATCCCACAGGATGCGTCATATTAAAGTTGAAAAGTTAATTTTAATTAGTTCTTTATCTGTTCACTTTTTTACTTGAAAAAATGCAACATTTTACGACAAATTTGTACAGACTTACGTACATTTTAAATCTGCAGGAAGTTCAAAAACAACGCTTTGAATTAGATCAGTACTAGATTATGGAAGCATTGTTTATAATTCAGCAGCACACACAAATTTACAAAAATTAGATCGTATTCAATACCAAGCATTGAGATTTTGTACAGGAGCTATTAAACTACTCCAACAGCATTGTTATTGGTAGAAATGGGAGAAATGCCACTTAAAATTAGAAGGAACCAATTAACATTGAATTATTGGGCTAATTTAAAAGGTCATAGACAGGATCATCCAACCCAAAAAACAATAAAAGCTTGCTGGGAAAAAGAGATAAAAGATATCGGAAGTTTTGGTTGGATTGTGAATAAGAAAATAACAGAATTCAAAATAGATCAGGTTAATATAAGTCAAACAGTTCCATTATCAGTGATACAGCCTTGGATAATTCCAGATGCCATATTAGATTTTACTTTGATGAAGGAATTTATTTTAAATTCACATATAGTACAGGATTATATCAATAAATATTATGGTTATGTTCAAATGTATACAGGTGCTTCTAAAAATATATTAAATAAAGTTGGAGTAGCTTTCATAGTGCCAGAGTTAAATGTTAAAATAAGGAAAATAATAATTGATGGACTTTCAGTATATATAGCAGCAAATTTATAAGCCATTCACTGGGTTGAAGAAATAAGACCATTAAGATAAATAATTTGTTCAGATTCTAGTTCATCATTAGTTAGCTTACAGTATAATCATTCAGAACGCAGACCAGATATTTTAATGAAAATTCAACAGACATTATTATAATAAATATGATGGGTTTAATGATTGTTTTTTATGGATACCAGTACATTATGTTGTTAAAGGAAACGAATTGGTAGATAGGGCAGCAAAGGAAGCTGTTAGAAATGTTCAGTAGATTTAGTTATTAATGTTAGTAAAACAGAAACAAAAATGTTAATTAAACAGAAAATAAAGGATAAATGGCAAAAGGAGTGGGAGAAAGAAAAAAAAAGGACACTGGTTTTATAGGAGGAAAGAAGCAATGATTTCTCGTCTCAGATCTCTCATACTGGGTTAAATAGTACTCTTTATTTTAGGGAAACATTGTAATGGTAAATGTGAATACTGTGGAATAGATGAAACAATAGAGCATGTTATGGTGCACTGTAAATAATATGAGGAAGAGAGACAATTATTGATTCAAAATTCAAATAGAATTAGAGTTAAATTAGATTTAGTTGATTTATTTAGAAGTAATTCAAAAAGTAACATTTATCAGATATTTCGTTATCTAAAAATAACACAGCTGTACCAGTAGATGGCGGTAATGCACCAATGTTGTTTGTCAACTGCCAGAAAAAGAAGAAGAAGAAGAAGAAGAAGAAGAAGAAGAAGAAGAAGTACGAGAAGAAGAAGAAGAAGAAGAAGAACAAGAAGAAGAAGAAGAAGAAGAAGAAGAACAAGAACAAGAAGCAGCAGCAGCTTCTTTGTCAAGAAGAAGAAGCAGCAGCTTCTTTGTCAGAAAAGAAAGGATTAGCAGGAGAGATTATTTACTTTTGGAAGTGGCGGGAAAAGGCATAAACTGGTATGTGAATGGTTCAGAATGGAGGACAATATGGACTTTGATGATTGGACGCCAGTAAGTAGAGGGAGAGGACGGGGAAGAGGTAAAGCAGAAGATGGAAAGATGTTAGTCAGCCAAAGGAGGAAAAGAGAGCAGGAAGAAAACAGTTCTGAAGAAGAGAGAGTAGTTAGGAGAAAAATTGGAAGGGAAGAATGTAAAATAATATTAAAGATAAAAAAATGAAGAAGAAAAAGAGAACCTGAGTCCTATTTCATATCCAGAGAAATAAAAAAAAAAGATAGATGTTGAAATGGTGAAAGTATTGAGAGATGGAAATATACTGGTGTTGTGTAAAACTGAAGAACAAAGAAGAAAGGCTTTACAAGTAGAAAACATTTGCAAGAAAACGGTGATAGAGAGGAAGATTATAGGAGAAGATAAAACCATTCGGGGGGTAATTTATGGGATTCCTCTGGAGGAAGATATAGAAAAACTAAAAAAAAAGTATTGTTGGTGCAAAGGTAAAAAATCTCAAAAGATTGACAAAAAATGTAAACGGAGAAAGAGTAGGAAGCCTGTCAATTTTAATTGACTTTGAGGAAACAATGTTGCCAAAAAATGTCAAAATAGGATATCTGAGTTTTCCTGTGAGGCCTTTCATTCCCCCACCACTAAGATGTTACAAATGTCAGAGATATGGACACATAGCAGCTGTATGCAAAGGTAAACAAAGATGTCCAAAGTGTGGAGAAGACCATCGAATTGAAGATTGTGGGGAAGAAGTGCAGGAAAAATGTTGCAATTGTGGAGGTCGACATAGAGTAACATTTGGGGGATGTGAGGTAAGGAAGAAAGCAAAAGAAATTCAACAAATTAAAATGACTAAAAACATAAGCTATGCTGAAGCAGTTAAAACTGTACAGAATGAAAGAATGAGGGATGACGGTGAAAATAGGATTCCAGCTTATCAACAGAGAAAAGTAGAATCAGAGGAAAATGTCACGATGTCTGTGGAAAAACTGATATTATTTGTAGCTTATGTTATTAACTGCACTGAACAAGCTAAACACAAAACAGAAAGGATTAAAATAATAGTCAGAGAAGCAGAAAAGTTCTTAGGGTTTAAAGAAGGGTCTTGAAAATATTAATAAAAAGTTGGAAACAGATGGGAGGCAAGGAGGAACCCCAGCTGATAGAAACGCCTCATAATATTATAGTGGAATGCAAGAAGCCTCATCGCTAATGGACAGGAATTTAAATGGTATATAGATGAAATTGATGAAAAACCAGAAATTATATGTATACAGGAGACATGGTTAAAGCCAAACATAGATTTTGTGTTTAAAGGGTATAATAGTATCAGAAGGGATAGACGAGGAGGAAGTGGAGGAGGATGTGGTATATTTATAAAAGAAGGAATACAATATCAGATATTAGGAAAAGGTAAAGAGTTAGAATACATAGTAGTTGAAATTTACACTAAAAAAGAAAAATGTAAGATGATAAATTTTTATAATCCATGTATCATTCGAGTTGATGGATGAATTAATGGAGTATTTAGAAGGAAAAGTAATCTGGTGTGGAGATTTTAATGCTAACAGCACATTATGGGGAAAATGTAATGATAAAAATGGACAAGTTATTGAAGAAATAATGGAAATGAAAAATTTGGTATGTATAAATGATGGTAAAGGAACAAGAATTAATGTAAAAACGGGTACAGAGTCGGTAACTGATTTAACAATAGTATCAAATTGTTTAGCTAACAACTGTGAGTAGGACATTGACAAAGATACAACAGTAGGCAGTGATCATTACCCCATTAAAATAATAACAGGAATATTAATAAATAACAGGAATACAGGATTATATAACAGATGGAATTTTAATAAGGCCGACTGGGAAAAATTAAATATTTAAGTCAAAAGAAATTGGGAAGAAATAGATATGTCGATGGATATAAATAGCTTAAATATAAATATCTGTGGTAAAAACATTGTTACAGGCTGCAGAAGAAGCAATAAAAAAGAAGGGAGTCAGAACGATAAAAAAATTGTGCCATGGTGAACAAAAGAATGTAGTGAAGTAATAAAACGGAGAAATAAAGCCTTTAAAGCATATTAAAAACAAGTAAACCCAATTTATCAGAAGCATAATTGAGTATAAAAAGAAAGCAAGCAAAGGTAAGAAAACATCATTAAGAATGCAAAAAAGAGAATATTGGAGAAATTTTGTAATACCGTAGGGAGAGAGAGAAACAAAAATGACCAAATTTGGAAAACCAATAAAGGAATGAATGGTATTAGAAAAGAATATGAATATCCTATATTAAAAATAGATAATACAATTATTAACAGAAGATAAAGATAAAGCTGAAATATTAGCTAAAACATTTAATAAAATTCATAGTTCAAGTAATATTAGTGAAGAGGGGAAGAAAGGTAAGGAAATCACAAAGATGAAATATAAAGACTTAATGCAAATAATGTAGATACAAATAAATAATAAATGAGCCATTTACAAAAAGGAGAGTTGAACTTCTTTAACCAGGAAAAACAAAAAACAAAATACATCACCTGGAAAAGATCAAATTTACTATACAATGATAGAACATCTCAATGACAAAGCAAAAAGGACAAAATATTAGAACTTATACAATAAAAATTGAGGAGGAAGAGCTGCCACTGAGCTGGAATAGGAGAGCAATAATTATTCCAATAGCTTAAACCAGGAAAAGATAACAACCAAAACCAGAAAAATTATAGACCGATGCGTTAACATCAAGTATATGTAAGGTAATGAAAAAAAATGATTAATAATAGATTAACATATTATTTAAATATTAACGGGTATATATCTAGATATCACAAGGGTTTCGAAAAGGGAGAGAGAAGCACAAATGGATCAGCAATCATGTTTAGAATAGAAATTAGAAGCGCTAAATAAACAAGAAAATGTAGCAGCTGCATTTTTGATATAGAAAAAGCTAAATACTGGATAAAACTTACAAAGCAATAATCCGGATCATCCAAACGTGATATTTTTAAAAACCAGTGGGGAAAAAGAAAAAAAACAACTTAAGAGTTTTGGGTTGGGTATCAATATATAGCAGAAGAATTTCAAAATATATGGAAATAAATTAGTTCAATGTTGCCTTTGCCAGTGGTACCACTTGGCTATTACAAAGGCAGTGGTGGATATGGCATTGATGGAGAAGACAAAAGGATCCAAAATGTAGTTTAGATTCAAGTATAATACAAGAATTATATAAACAATTACTATCACTATGTCCCAATTTACACAGACGCATCGAAAACAGATGAAAAAATAGGAATAGCATTTATAGTACCAGAATTTAAAATGAAAGTAGGAAAAAGAATTACAGATGGATTATCAGTATACTCAGGAGAATTATTAGCCATATTGCTAGCAGTGCAGTGGGGTGGAGGATATAAACCATTAAAAACGATAATTTGTTCAGACTCAAGTTCAGCATTATTAAGTTTAAAATATAATCATTCAGGTGGTAGACCAGACATTTTGTTAGAAATTAAAACATACTTTATTCAGAATACAAAGGATGGATTAATATTGGTGTTTTTTATGGGTACCAGCACATGTAGGAGTTGGGGGAATGAGATGGCGGACAGGATGGCCAAGAAGGCAACACAAAATAAACATTAGCTTTATAATAAATATAGTAGGTCAGAGGCGAGAAAATATGATCAAACCAGAAAATCAGGAAGAGTGGAAAAAAAGGTGGGATGAAGAGAAAAGGAAATGAAGATGGTTTTACAGAATAAAAAAGATAGTAGGAGAAGTAAGAACTGGAAGAAGGAGCAGAAAAGAGGAAAGATTAATCACAAGACTAAGATTTGGACATACAGGACTTAAATTTACACATTAGTTAAGATAAAGAAACATAGTACAGGAACAAATGTGATCATTGTGGAGAGGAGGAAATAATAGAACATGTGATATTGAAGTGTCAGAAAATATGAACAAGAAAGACAATTTTGAGGTAGAGAATTGTAGGCATTAAAGAAAAATTTTTATTTTGATAGATACTTTGCAAAGAAGTTTAGGTAGCAAACATATTCAAATTATAGTTAGATTTTTCAAAAAAACTAAATTAATAAATAGAATTTGATTGTTGTAATAGTAAATAAGATTTAAAACCATGAAGAACCACACTCCACACCAGTCGGTGGCGGTAATGCACACCATAAAGTTATTTGCCAACCGCCAATAAACACTAGAAGAAGAAGAAGGCGGCGGCGGCATTTGTTTTGCGGTATCTGATGGAGTTTATAGGACCGTCAGATACCGTTTCCCCGTTTTATGCAGTGGGAATCCGACGGGGTTTATAGTACATTTATAGGACCACAACAGTATAGATATCTGTAGTCTCTCTCTCTCTATATAAATAAAAGAAAAAAAAAAAAAAAAAAAAAATTCTTATATATAATATAATATTATATATATTATATATTATATATAATTAATATATAACCACATATACACGTGTTTTTATATATAAATCTATCTATCTATCTATCTATCTATCTACCATCTATCTATCTATCCATCCATCCTATCCATCCATCCATCCTCCCCATCCATCATCCATCCATCCATCCATCCCATCCATCCATCCATCCATCCATCCATCCATCCAAAAAGTGGGACAGCCTCGCCGTTGTTTGAGCTTTCACGGTGTCCGTAGATCTCCTGCGGCGCAAGCGCGGCGCACTGGTTACGAGCGCTGAACACGCATGCGCCTTTTTTGCCGCGTGAGCGGCGTGCAGACGCTAGAGAAACCGTATCTGATGGGGAAACGCGAATCGACGTAACACCTGTGTACTTCATTTTTTTTAAAACATGGAGGGAGACGTTGGTCAAAGTAAATGTAGCTTTTTCCTGCAAGAACTGCTATTCATAAATTGATCCATTTATATTTAGCTAAATTAAATGAAAGGGCAGCGGTCGGATTTAGATTCAGCAATGAATGTGTTTGTTTTGATCGCGTCGTGATGCAACCAGAAACAGACGAAGAAGAAAACTCCAAACAACATCCGCTAGTGTTCTTCGACCTGGAGACTACTGGACTGGGTACGAATACATATAACGTGATAAATGGTAAAGTTTGTTGTCATCGTGTAAAAGTGAGTAAGTGTTGCTGAGAGGAGCTCGTTGGTTAGAAATTACCAAGGAGATTAGAAAATGCCTTCTGGAAAGGAACATTTCTCTGGGATCATCAGCACCTAACCACTTCATGAAGTAGGACTACGCGACTCTTTCAGTCTACTGGTAAATTCTGGGGGGAGGTTATGGAAGAAGTCAGTGTGTGAATGTGTGGATGACTGAATGTGAATGAAGCGCTTTGGGGTCTCTGGAGACTTGATAAAGCATACAGGTACAGACCATTTACCAAGAATACCCCTATGAAAACACAGAAGCAGACGGTAGATTTTTAACTGTACTGCAATATGAAGGATAAAAAAACCTCAACTTAGCTGTAATCTAGTCAGCCTTCATGTTATCTACTAAATGTTTTGCTCTCTCCTGCCCTCTTGCAGCTGGAACGAACCACAGACATGTATTGACCTGGACCAGAAGATACAATATCCCTTTTAAATAGCTTCTCCGATTAGAGTTTTTAACCCCTCATGGGAACTGAAAGCTTTAAATCGCCTTACCTTAGTACCAGTATCTACTCAGAAGAGTATAAGTTTTGGTGTAATCTGGTAGGGTTTAGGTATAGTGCGTTCTCCTATTTCTGAGTTTACGGTGGCCAGTCAGCAATCAGGACTAATGAAGTGGAAAATCTCCAGATTCCTGTCACCAGCAAATTTCTCAGAGCATACCTAGCTCAAAGTATTTGGTGTATTTACAGTATTTATTTTACTGTACCACCTGAGATCCATCTGTGATCATTTACTCCAGGGCAAATGATCCACTGTCCTGATCTCTGCATGGTTTCTTCTTTCCAGGTCAGGACTGTGAGATCATCCAGCTGGCTGCGGTGAGCGGTGGCCACTCTCTCAACCTGTACATCATTCCCCGATGTCGTATACAGCGAGGAGCAGCTAGACTCACAGGCTTTAAGGTTCGTGGACAGAGGCTGTATCTGCATCGCCAGCTGGTCTTCACCAACTCTCTCAAAGAGGTTGTGGTCTCCTTCATTACTTTCCTCCAAATGCTCGGTCGCCCCCTCCTCATTGGCCATAACATCCGAAGCTTTGACTGTCCCCTGCTGGCTCGGGCTCTTGATGAACTGGACCTGAGAGCTGAGTTTCAGGCTTCGGTCTCAGGCTGTGTCGATACCCTGCCGTTGGCTCGGGAGCTGCTGAGGGATCGTGGGCTCCAGAGCTTTCGCCAGGAGAACCTCGTCAGGGAGCTGCTAGGGATCAACTACAAGGCCCATGATGCTTTGGAGGATGTGAGAACATTACAGACGCTCTATAGTTTCCTTCAGCCAACACAAGACTTGGTCTGCCGGCACAAGTTTACTTTGGACACCATGAAAAGCAAACCAGCTGTGCCAAGTAGCAAAAGGAAAATCCCACTTAAGCTGCCAGGACAGCGTCCCCTGTTGGAGCATTTCAGACAAACAGGGAAAGAAACGAAACGACATGATGAAGTTGATCCACTTCAACATGAACACACATAAACTGAGACAGAAATATGCTAACTAGCTCCTTTAGCTGCTTTTCACACTGTTCCACTGGAGCCACATCAGCAGCGTTCTGCTCAAATAAAGAAAAGTGGCAAAATCTTCACTAATAGTGTAACTGTGGGATGGATTCCACTGGAGGAAGGAAACAAACTCACACTTCAGCAGTTTCTTAAACATCTGGCTGCTTTGCCTAGAAGGCTCACTGTTGAACACCGTCAAACTTTGAATTAATTGCTCATAGATGTCTGTTCCTCTGTATGCAGTTATTTACTGCGATTTGTAATGCAGAAGCAGCTTTATGTGGCAGATGTTTTATTTTATTCGTGACAAAAGGCTTTTCTTAAACTTGAATAAAAATTGTAAGAAATAGGATTTGTGAGCAGAGGATTCATTCAAACCTCTGACAGGTACAGGTCTTTAATTCTAGACACTGATGAGTTCAATAATATTTTAACCTTAATCGATCATTATCATCCAACTATAATACAATGCTAAGGGACATAACTATTTTATGAACCTTTTCTAAGAATCACATGAGGAAAAATACTCCATATTTTATCCAAGAATTAGTCTTTAATTATAATTTCCTTTTTTATTGATTAGAAAGGTTTTTAATTGTTAGTCATTTTCTATACCGCTTCTTCCATAGTGGGTCATGGGGAGCTTGTGCCAGCAGTCTATGGGCAGGAGGCAGGGCACACCCTGGACAGGTCGCCAGTCCATTCCAGGGCCACACACAAACAACCAAGCACACACCTTAGGGCAGTTTACAGAGACCAATCAACCTAACAGGCATGTCTTTGGACTGTGGGAGGAAGCCGGAGTACCTGGAAAGAACCCACACATGCACGGGGAGAACATGCAAACTCCATGCAGAAAGACCCGGGAATCGAACCCAGAACCTTTTCACTGCAAGGCAACAGCGCTACCAACTGTGTCACCGTGCAGCCTGGTTTTGTGGCAGCGTATTAAATCATTTTGGTTGAAATCTGATTTAAATCTGTTTTTGCACAGAAAACAACAGTTGTTGGCAACATTGCCACGAACTATAAGCTATATATGACTATTAATTACTACATAATGCCAATGAAAAATGTCCTAATATTGATTCTTGAGGTACAATTTACAGTGCTTTGCAAAAATATTTATATCCCTTAATTTTCTTTCTCATCACGTTCAGTGTCTTTTATTAGAACTTTATGTGACAGGCCAACACAAAGTGGTGCATACCTGTGAAGTGGAAGGACGAATGACACATGGTTCTCAAAATCTTTCACAACTAAAAATAAAAATGGGAAAAGCAATTGGTGTTCCATTTGTATTCAGCGCCACCCTGAATCAGAACTTTGAACCACATTTCACTGAAATTGCAGCTCCAGTTTTAGTACATTTCTTCCATCCAGAGCCTCACATGCTTGCAGCTCAGATTAATCCAGATTGGATGGAGAGCATCTATGAACATACTTTCTTTTAATTCTTGCCATAGATTCTCCATTGAATTTAGATGTGGACTTACTCTAGGCCATTCTAACAAGTAGACATGCTTTGTTCCAAACCATTACATGGCAACTCTGGCTGTATGTTTAAAGTCGTTCTCCTGCTGACATGTGAACCTACATGACTTCCAGGAAACTACAAACAGGACTTCTTTTTGGCTCTCTCTATATGAACCTCCACACTTAATATGGGCCTCTTGGTTGTTTCTCTGATTAATGCCCGTCAGTTCAGCTGGACCGCCATGTCTTGAGAAGTTTGTGGTTTTGCAAAACTCTTTCCATTTTCAGATTGGATATTTTTTTTTATCACCTAACCTGGCTTTAAACTTCTCCAGAACCTTCTCCCTGCTATGGTCCTCCATGATGCTCTATGTTGACCAGTGTTTTCTAACAAACATCTGAGGTCATACTCAGAGTTAGTGGACTCTATTAATTTGGTGACTTCTGAAGGCATTTGGTTGCACTGGATTTTTATTTGGGAGTGTCAGAGTAAAGGGGTCAAAATCAAATGAGAATAGAACAGCTAGAAGTTTGTGATTGTAATGTGACAAAATGTGAAAAACTTAACTTCATGTGTTAGAATGGTCCAATCAAAGTCCAGGCCTAACTCCATTTGAGAATCTGTGGCAACATTTGAAAAAAGTATGTACACAAACTCTGTATCCAGTCTGACAGAAAATGGGTTATCATGAAATGAAAAAATGGCAAACATGTCAATCAAAGATGTGCTACAGCTGGCAGCTGCCCGGCGAAACATGGCTCTACAAAGTGCTGACCTAGAGGTTCTGAATATACGTGCATGCATCATTTTTCAAATCTTTATTTGTACAAGTTTTTGAAAATCATTTCCTTCCACTTCTCAGTAATTCCCTACCTAGTGTTTTCCTAAAACCCAAATTTGTGTTTGTAACACGTCAAAAATGTGAAATGTTTCATCAGTGGGCGTAAAAAACACAAACATGGAGCCTAAATTAGTTTTTCGGTACAATACCAAGACTTTATTAAACCACTTTTCACATTCATATTTTCTGCATTCTCATACAATAAATCAACAAACCCCCAAAATTTCTAAACTGCATCTGGATTCGAGACATTTTTCCACATAGCTAGCTCAAACAGAAACATTGCACAGTCCTCAATCTACAGTGTTCAAAACAGAGAGGCGTCGTCAGACAAGATCACTAACAAGTGGTGTTTAAACTCAAAAACACAGAAACATTAAACGTTGATGAAACAATGATGTCACAACTGCAGAACGTGACAAGATGGTAGGAGACAAATAAAAACACTGTGAGGTACTTCCATCCTTTTGTCCAATTTCAGCAGCAACAAAGACCAGACGAGAGCAGCTAAGTAGAGATACGCTTAAAGAAAAACTTGCATGAAAAAACAGCAGGTAGGCTTAATTCACTCATCAGGTAGGCAGAGTGACAACATTGATGTTTAAATGTTTGTTTACGGTTAGCTTATAAAAGGTGAAACTGCCCTTCATAATGAGCTGAATTCACTGTGACCCTGTCCTGAAGCAGTAGTAGAGGGACGTTGGACCGTCCAGTAACAACCCAGGAATCACAGGGCAACATGATGAAAAGTGGTCACCATGAATGAGCGTCCTGTGGAGACATTCCCCTCATTCATAGAAACATCCGGATCTCATAAACAGCATCACTTCACTGTCTTGAAGGAAATTCATCTTAGGATTTTTCAAGTATGGAAAACCATTTGAATTTGCAGAATCGTCTACATTTCCCACGACCTGAAAATGAGACTCTCTCATAACAACTTGGTCAGAGTGAAGCTCAGGTTGTTCCTACCTCCCCTTGGCTTTTCTTCAGCTTACAAGTTGTCTGCCTTCCTATGCTTGAGACAACATTAATATTAGGTATAAATGGGTGATAATTGTGTTTTATCAAGTGCAGTCCTTCAATACTGCTGATTATAATAGAGGTGCATTGATCAGCAAGGGAGAACCCAACCTAAATACCTCAAATGACTTAGATTATTAAACTGTTATTTCAAGATAAAAAAGCTCAGGAGCTTTTTATCTTGAAATAATGAGTGAATTAAACTGTTATAAGAAGATTAAAAGCTCAAGGTTTCATTGTTGAGATAAACGTATAACAAGGGAAGATGAGATAAAAGTAACCAAGGATATTCTCACTATTATAAAAATGGTCTCCTAATAATAATAATAATAATAATAATAATAGGTTGCATCCTTGTTATATCGAGATAATAATTAAACTGTTATAATAAAGAATATTAAGGTAGTTATTTCAAGATAATGAAACCATTATGCTTAGGATCTCATTATCTGGACATAATGAACCGTTATAACAGGAAGAAAGGGTCAACATGTTATCACAATGAAAGTGTCAAAACAAGCTGAAAAGTGTTACTCCTTTAAAACGAGCCTGACATTATCACCACGCTGCAACATACCGAACCTATGATGAAACAAGATGAAGATGTTGTCTCCAGATGAGATGAACGCCTCGTCCAGATGATGTCATGAAAACAAGTTTATGTGCGTGACATTCTGGTTTTACAAAAAGACTTGTTCACAGCTTTGGAGCTTCTAAGGGTTGGAACATAATGACACTAAATCCCAAACACAGACTTAGACGGAAGAGTCTGGAAAAATCTGGAATTTTGAAATGGAAAACATGAAGCAACCCTGAATTGGAGGTATTCAAAGACTGATCAACATATAAAAGCTGCCCCCCCGCCCCATGCATGCGGCACTTTGTTTTACAAGAAGAGTAGTTATGAATGTGACAAGCATTTATACTGCATATTTAGCCAAACAAGACATTAAAATTCTCCAGCATGCCTGATTTCATACACTCATGCTTCATTGGACGGAGACAGCTGGGCCCCGTCTTGTCAACTGCTCTTTGCCATTTGTCATATTTATCTCCGTTCAAATGTTAGGAAAGGTCCAAAATGTACGCATGCAGTGGTAATGATCAAAAACAGTCAACTCAGCAGGCGGTCACTGGCAGGTTGAAAACAGAAGGCCAATCAGATGTGTGACGGTTCCAAATTCAGCCTGCACAGGAATCTCATTGTTATTTAACTAGATCATTTAGACTGTCACCATGGTAATAAAATAGGACCAGATAGATGAGGTTAAAAGGACTTTTCTGCCACCTCCACCAGTGATCCCAGAAGAAGACAGATGCTGGCTTTTAAAGCAGATGTGCTTTCTCCTTAACAAGGTGATTGTAGTCCTACACAGGACCAGTAGGTGGTGCACTGCATGAGTGTTAACTTTCCCTAACGCAGCAAAGATCTCAATAAAACACCTGATGATAAATTGCTGCTTTTTCACTTACTGGTTCGGCACTTTATTTAGTTTAACTTTTGACCGAGAAAATGATGCTAAAACATATTTAGAAAGAGAGGCTGTTCTGGAGGTTTTAATCTCAGCATTCTCAGCAAGAAGTAGATGCTGTGCCCTGATTTAATATCAAGATTTTATTATATATAGTTTGCATTAAGCTCAAAAATGGGAACTAAAGGGATTTGGAAACATTTAAAAACCTCACAATGACTACTTTATTAGAAATCTTTAAATGGTTAAAGTCACCTAGGTGATTTTACTTAAGGGATTAAATGTCCAGCACCAATACAGAACCTGGATGTACATAGTTGCGTATTTATACGTTATACTGGCACTACTAGAGTTAAAGAAAGGGTTAAAACTGATAATTACCCTGTAGGATGAGCCCAGATGTGGAGTCTGCTGGGTGTTCAGAGCAACAGACACCGTTTCAAAAACTGGATCAGAAAACCTTTCAAATTTAACACTACCTACCAAGTAGTGCACATCTGCAATCAGGCTCAATTCATAATGAGGAACTTCCTTCGTCAAACCACAGAGACACAGGTAGCTTTGGGTGCTTGGGAACAGCTACAGGAGACTGCAGGCTCGAAATAGGGTCATGCCTGACTGTGAGGTGACGTGCAGAGAGATGCTCTCATTGGCCGAGACAAACAGGACGCTCCCCCGCCTCATGGTGAGGTCGGAGAAAGCAGCGGCAGAGGTTGCTGTGGCGTCACCTTCGATGACCAGCAGGATGCTGGCACTGTCAACTGAAGCTACGGTGTACTCCTTCACCGAGGCCGGGACCTGCCGATGGATAGAAACACTACTATGAAGGGATAGTTATTGTGTCCTGTTAAAAGGATACATGGCGTTATTTTTCATGAATAAAAAACCTGAAAGGTGCTGTGCAGTTGTCTGAGTCAGGAGACTTGGGACTCTACTACTGTGCCAAAAAACAAGGCAAGCCAAGTCAGCCTCGCTGTCCATGGGTCCTGCACAGTTTTCCCCCTGCTGCCCTGAGACAGTGTCCTTACCCCGCCTCCAAGCTGCTCAACTGCTCTGCGTGTTGGTAATGCATAATGCTCACCTCCAAGGTGTTTTAAGGTACCACAGGTCAAAACACCAACGGTAATGAACTTGTATTAAACCAAACAACGCTAAGCAGGGCATAAAGAGCAAAGAAAACAAAATGTATTTGTTTCAACTGCGTAACTACGAAGAAATATGGTAACTCAAATTCATATTTCACCCCTGGTTTAGAGTAAAACCTATTCATTTGTTAGAGTGGTCCAGTCAAAGTCTGGACCTAAATCCAATCGAGAATCTCTGCCAAAACCTATGTTCAAGTTAACAACTGTTTTTGTTCAGATCTACCTCATGAAATCCAAATAAATTGCATTGGGGTTTGTTGTTGTAACGTCACAAAATGTCTGAACGTTGGCAGGCCTGCACTCGGTGAGCAAACTTTGGTTTTCCAGACCTATATTTGTTGGGTGACCTATTCCGTTGGACGTGTTTCAGCAAACCGTAGGATCATCAAAGACATAAACCCAGGTAGTAACCCTGAGACAACAGGAATAATTATACAAACATCCTACCTGTATCTTCATGACTGTGAAGTCTGGCACTGGGGGGTCGTACAGGGTTACACAGGGGTCTGCGGGGTCTTGGACACACAGGAAGATTTTGGAGGAGGCAGACGCAGGCTTGTAGTTCAACATCTCACACAGTGTGTTTACGTCGATGTATTTACGTGTCAGGCCAGCTCTGACCGTGTTGTCTGAGCAGGCCATGCACTCGATGCAGTCTAGAGGTAGAGAGAAACAGGAAACAGAGTAAGTTACCAAATATGGTAGGCAGTCAAACTTCCCTTCAGCTGAAACAACAATTCAGAATAGCCCTACATCAACTAACATTTAGCCTGACACCAAGAGCACATCTGTGATGAACAAGTAGATGCCAAACAATAAAGCTGACATAAACGCATCATCAACATGTCTAATAGCTGCACTCTGTTGTGATTCACTTAGGCAGCTGCAAACAAACGCAAACAGATCCCTGAGCTCACGTCCATTAGCATTAAGGGGTTTGCATCCAAGAAATCAAGCAGGAAAGATTTCAAAAAAAAATATTTTAATAAGTGCTTCGAAAGCTAACCCAGAATGTTTCTTTATGCAATGCCTCACAAAGTATTCACACCCCTGACCCCTGACATTTTGTGACGTTGCAACCACAAACTTCTGTGTTAGTTCACTGGAATGTTGACCAACACACGATAGCATAAGCTTGTGAAGTAGGAGGAAAAAGATGCATAGGTTTCAATGTTTTCTTACAAAAACTATGGCCTACATTTGTATTCAAACCGCCTTTAGTTGCCCTGAAGGAGCTGCAGAGATCCACAGCTCAGGTAAGACAATCAGTTTTTAATGGTCTACATGGCAGAAAACTAACACTGACACCTTACCCTGAGTATGCTCTGTACCGTTAAAGGCTGCTAAAGATTTGAGAGTGGGGTGAGGGTTCACCGTCCAGCAGGACACCTAACAGACAACGAGAGCTACAATAGAATGGTTTAGAGCAAACCCAACACATGGCTTACAATGGCCTAGTCAAAGTCCAGACCAAAATCTATTTGATAATGTGTGGCAAGACAGATTGATGTTAACAGGTTGTTTTGCAAATGAGCACAAATTCCAGCCTGTAGATGTGCAAAGCAGGAAGAGACTTACCCCAAGAGGCTTGCAGCTGTAACTGCAGCAAAAGGTTGTTCTACAAAGTTATGACTCAGGCTGACAACAAATGCGTGACACACTTTTCAGAATTATTTGTAAAATAATTTTCCTTCCACTTCGCAATTTTGAGCTACTGTGTGTTGGTCCACAGAAAATCCCAATAAAATACCAGAAAAGATCCTCCTGACCTCCGTAGATGTAAGCGTGAGGCTCATTGGCTCCCAGGAACATGGCCTGGCCTGGCTCCAGGACCATATAATTCAGGAAGAATATGGAGAAGCAGCCGATGTCTCCGGGGTACTGGGAGTGGAGGCGGAGTAGCAGATCACCGTTGCTGCTTGATGTGTCCTTCCCTGCTGCGCCTGTGGACACACAGACATGTTCATAGGGTTTCTGCTTCTACATGCAATTAACAGCACTGCTAGTAGGAGAACTGGATATGGATGAAGATCTAACTGCTGCCCCCTAGCGGTATCAACAGGTTAGTTAGTGATTCCCTGATCATTGCCAACCTGTCTGAAATGATTTCTTTTGATAAATCTTTCTATGCCCTTCAGTGCAGAACCTTCCTGAGGGACATTCACCATGTGTAAAGAGTGAACAGTGCTAGATGCTACACCTCCAGCCTCATTTAGTGTTTTGACCCATGCATTATTACAAATGACTTTTAAATGGCTTGCAGGTTCATTTATTTTCTCTGGAGTTCTGCTGATTACCATGTTCGTGTAGCCTCCTCACCTTCCTGTGTGACCCTTTTTACCAGCTCGTTCAGTTCATCCACAAACACCTTCTTTTCACAGCTCATCATCTTTGAGAAGCACTTCTTCAGAGCCTGGCTGGTCCGAACCTCGTCTCCGACGCTGCTCCGTAGTTCTTCTGCTGCATCGCGACCAACGAGAGCGTGGAACTCTGGAACAGCTGAAAGATAAACAAACATTTACCACATGTGCAACATTTACATCATCTGTTGACCCTGCAGTGTCTTTGGGGACTTACCTTGAAGGAAGCCCAGGATCTCCTCCACGGGTCTAAAGCCGCAAAGTCCCTGGAAGCGTGTGAGAGCGATTGCCATTTCTGGCTTGTGGTTGTTGTCTGGATAGTGCTCTGGAAACTGAGCATGTAGAGTGGCAGCTAGCTCCTAAATAAATAAATTAGAAAAGGAAGAAGCGCAAAAAGCACATAAATGTCCCTCAGTTCAGTTCACACAGGGATGAAATGAATATCATGTTTAAACAAAGAGCAGGAACACCATCCAGTGCTGTGAGGCATGAGCATGCCATCCTGAAGGCTGAAGAGGAAGAAACGCATACGTGACAAAAACGTGAAGAACATCTGAAAAGCGCGTCTGTTTTCAGCCTCTCTGAGTCGATGCACAACCATCTTTTGCGGCAATGACAGCTGCCAGTCTTGTGAGGTTTGTCTCCACCAGCTCTGCACTTTTAAAGACTGAATGTTTTGGTCCCTTCTTTTTGCAAAACAGCTTAAGCTCGATCAGATTGGAAGGAGAGCAATTGTGAACAGAAATGTTCCAGTCTTGCCACAGATTCTTAATTAGATGTGGACTGATGCCTCCCCCACCGCGTTTCCCAGTGGGGATGGATTATCCAGGGTGTTTGTGTTGCACCACATTTTGTGTTTTGGAGCTAGCTAGATAAACTAAATCAAACTGAATTGTGTCCTCATACTATGATGGCACAATCTGCTTTCTTTCAACAGTTCCTCCATCCTCCATTCCTCTACAAATGGCAGAAAAGTGGCATTCAGAACTAATAGTTGTTCTAGGAACAGATTTTTCTACTGGAGCTGTGGGTCTCCACAGCTCCTCCAAAGTAACCATGGGCCTCTTGGCTACTTCTCTGATTAATGCTCTCCTTGCCAGGATTGTCAGGCAATTGTGGGTTTACAGATTTAATTATTGCTTCCTGAACATTTTGTTTTTACTGTTGCTTAATTTTCTTGGAGCTTTTAAACTACCTAGACTGTTGTGTGCATTTTCACTAAAAATGCGCCATTTATGCTGCATTCCTCGAAGCTGAGCAGGTTCTGATCCTGCAGGAATGCTGCTGCGATAAGGGGACACATGATTCTCCGCTCACTACAACAGCAGAGTCCAGAACATGAATAAAATAGTGAAATCAAATCAAAACTCCAATAATCTCAGACAGTTTCATAGCATTTCTGGTTTAAAAGCCACAAACTGTCACTCCAACTGATATGAAAATGTACCAGTGGATGTATGGATCCCAAATCCAGCAGGGAAAAAAAAAGCAGAGCTCCGATAGGGAATACAATCGGATATCTAAACACCTAATTTATTATAATTTCAAAGCAGTTAAGGGCTGAATCTGAATTAAAACCCGTTTTAACACAGAAGAGGTTTGTAATAATCCATAGATCTTTAATAATTAAAGCCTGTGAGATCCATCCCAGAAGAACAATAAGTGCACACACAGAGCAGCAGCAGCTGCACCTTGCATCTGCTCCTTTCAAACTTCAAATCAATAAATGGTCAACAATCCTGGGCACTTGTTATCGCTACAACCAGTATTTCAGAACATAAATGCTAAAAAGATTTAAAATCTCGTAAAAAGGCAGGAGAGTTACTCTCTCCGTCTCCGTGGAAAGTCAACGTTTCCTTTAAATAAATATTTCTACTAACATTAGAGAAGTTTTTTGCCGTTTTTGAATGAAAACTCAGTACAACACTGATATTCGGCACGAGTGGCTGGGTTTAAACGTCGTGTTTGCAAACAAAAATACAGAAGTCCGGTTGTGTACTTTAAAAGTGAACAGAAAATTTGTCTGGGCCATTGTCTGGGTAGATTTCTACCCGATCTTTTCTGACATGGCCCATGTTACAGCAGCGGAAACGCAGTGGAGAGAAACAAACTACCTCAGAAACTTACTCTGGTTCCTGAAAAGGTTTCTCCAGTGGAACGCACCTGATCACACCTCTAAGGCCTTCACAGAAAAGCTGTATTGGTGGTAAGGTGAAATCACACACACGTGGATTTTCTTTACCAATCAAGTGACATCTGAAGGCAAGTGGCTGAACAGGATTTTATTCAGGATATCAAGAGTTAAGAGGGCTGAATAAAAATGCTGTATCACATCATATACAGTAGCTTGTAAAAGTATTCATACCCCTTGAACCTTTCCACATATCTTCACATTACAACCACAAACAAATATATTTTATTGGAATTTTATGTGAAAGACCAACACAAAGTGGTATACAGTTGTGAAGTGGAATGAAAATTATACATGATTTATTTTCTTTTTTTATAAATTAGAAACTGAAAAGGTCATTGTGCAAAAGTATTCAGCCCCCCTGAGCCAATAATTTGTGGAACAACCTTTTACTGCAATTACAGCTACAAGTATTTTAGGGTATGTCTACCAGCTTTGGACATCTAGTGATTGAAAACTTTGAACTTCGCAAAACAGCTCAAGCTCAGTCAGATTAGATGGAGAGTGTTTGTGAACAGCAGTTTTCAGATCTTGCCACAGATTCTCGATTGGGTTTAGGTCTGGACTTTGACTGGGCCATTCTAACACATTAATATGTTTTGTTTTAAACCATTCCATTGTAACCCTGGCTTTATGTTTAGGGTTGTTGTCCTGCTGGAAGGTCAACCTCCGCCCCAGTCTCAAGTGTTTTACAGACTCCAACAGGTTTTCTTCCAAGATTGCCCTGAATTTGGCTCCATCCATCTTCCCATCAACTCTGACCACCTTCCCTGTCCCTGTTGCAGAGAAGCACCCCCAGAGCATGATGCTGCCACCACCAAATAGGGTGGTGACAGATGGTGTGTTCAGAGTGATATGCAGTGTTAGTTCTCCGCCACACATAGCGTTTTACATTTTGGCCAAAAAGTTCAATTTTAGTCTCGTCTGACCAAAGCACCTTCTTCCACGTTTGCTGTGTCCCCAACATGGCTTCTGGTTAACTGCAAACAGGACTTCTTATGGTTTTCTTTTAACAATGGCTTTCTTCTTTCCACTCGTCCATAAAGACCACATTTGTGCAGTGCACGACTAACAGTTGTCCTGTGAACAGATTCCCCCTCCTGAGCTGTGGATCTCTGCAGTGCTCTGTGAGATGTTCAAAGCTTGGGAAATCTTTTTATAGCCTAAGCCTGCTTTAAACTTCTCCACAACTTTATTTTTGACCTTCGTGGTGTGTTCCTTGGACTTCATGATGCTTTTTGCTCCCCAATATTCTCTTTACCAACCTCTGAGGCCGTCACAGTGCAGCTGCATTTGTACTGAGATTAGATTACACATAGATGGACTCTATTTAGTCATTAGCAATCATCAGGCAACTTCTGAAGGCAATTGGTTGCACTCAGAGTAAAGGGGGCTGAATACTTTTGCACATCACACTTTTCAGCTTTGTTTGTTTTAAATCATGTATAATTTTCCTTCCACTTCACAATTATATACCACTTTGTGTTGGTCTTTCACATTAAATTCCAATAAAATATATTTATGTTTGTGGTTGTAATGTGACAATATGTGGAGAAGTTCAAGAGGTATGAATACTTTTACAAACCACTGTAGACTCATAGGCTAAACGAGTTGGAACAAGGAGCAGCTTCTTTCTCCTTCTGTGCCTCTATAGATCTGGTGGTGGAGAGATTCTCTAGTACAGATGATAACAGTGGAACGACTTGCTCCAAGACCTGCTGACTGAAGCTCATCAGGATACAGTTGCCTGAAGGACACAGAGATTCCTGCCCTGTTCACTAAGGCAGCAAATATTGTCTTGAGTTATTGTCCAGCATGTATGTCTTAGCTGACTTGTAGCCAAGTCTTCCCCATCTTACGATGTAACAAGACTGGCTCCTTAAAGGTGTCATACATGAACTCACTCATATGTATTTTGTCATATTTAACAAACAAAAAAAACTGCACATGATTAAGTAATTGAGTTTCATTTTGGGAGGTTTTTGAACCCAAGCATTACTTTACCAACATTTTTGGAAGGCTTCAAAACACAAATTACATCTTACTTTACAGAGTCCTTTGTTTATACATTTCATTATAGTCAATAAGAGGCATTAAAACTTTGTTTAAAACTTAGTTTACTAATACTTTATGAAATACTGAACATATTGTGCATTCTGTGTTTGCTGAACTCCTGAAATCCTTATGGTCTGAATTTTATCAGCTCTGTTTAAACACAGAGGTCGGAGTGACACAAAAGACTTTTCAGCAAACTGTAGATTGGAAAAGGATAACACAGTCCATGCTAAATTAAACTTAGTTCAGCCTGAGCACTCACCTTGTTGGGGTGGGCCTGTATGGACAAAGCTGTATTGACCGACAGGACTTTGAAGAGGAACGGCAACTGACCCTGAAAGGCGTCTTTGACCTTGGAGCCCAGGCAGGCAGGGTAGTGGGCAATCCACTGGCCCAAAGTGGTCTGTGCAATCCTGTTGTCCTTAATCTGAGCGTCGCCTTTGGGGTGGGCACCCATCCACAGCTGGAGCGGACATAGACATTGGACAGTTTTTTTAACAGTACTGCTGTTAGTGGGTGCAAAAAAAGGGATCAGTGGTTAAAAGTGATTTTTATTTCAGAAAGAAAATGCCAAGAAATTAAATTGAACTTCAAAATGCTAAATGGTGCATTTTTAAATGATTAAATGCTATCGAGATAACTCGGGTGGTAACTCAGACAGAATGCCATTCGTAATTCTGCACATTTTCCTACGTTAAAACCACAACCTCAATGTATTTTACTGGGATTTTATGTGACAGACCAACAGAATCATCATCGGAAGCAAAATTATTTTACATTTTTTTATAAAAAACTGAAAAGTGTAGTATGGGAATCTATCATTTCATTTGATTTTATCTATGGTCTGCATGAAATATTCTATGTATGGTAGAAAACTAACCACGCGTAGCCACCATCCCAGGGAGAAAAATGGCTGTAGCATGGTGGCAGCATCATGCTGTGGGGATGCTTTTCTTCACCAGGAACAGGGAAGCTGATTGGGGTTGATAGGAAGATGGATGAAGCTAAATACATGACAATCCTGGCAGAAAAACCTGTTAGGCAGCAAAAGACCTAAGACTGCTGCAGATGTACAAATTCACAGTTCAATTCAAAATCTGTGTTAGGACTTGAAAATCCGTGTTTATGGACGCTCTCCATACAATCAGACTGCGCTTGAGTTATTTTGCAAATTTCAAACCCTAAATGAGCAAGCTGCTAGAGACATACCCTGAGAGATTTGCTGCAAAAGGTAGTTTAACAAAGGGCTGACTCAAAGGGGCTGAATACAAATGCACAGGGTTTTATTTTCAAGCCATTCCTGCATCAAAATTACGCTCAACGTTGCGTTGGTCTATCACATAAAATCCCAATAAAACACATTAAAGTTTGTAGTTGTAGCATGAAAAGGATCCAGGGGTGTGAATACTGTTGCAAGGCACTCTAACTGGTTAAGACTGAAACCCAAATGGAGACTGACTCTCAATGAGACATTTAGGATAAACAGCGTAAACCTGTGTAATCTGTTCCTACCATAACATTCTTTTGAAGCTCTGCCTTTGGAAGGCCATTATGCCGCATAATGTAGGTTTCTCTGGTATTTTAGACACAGCGAGAATAACTATTCCCACCTAATATCTACTCTACTAACTCTGTAGACAGCCATGAAAACTAACCTGAACATGAACAATGTGGTCTGTAGAATGTAGAAATGTCACCACATGAACTAATGACCTTGATAGCAGAGCCTGCAGAGCACTGGTAGCTAAATAAAGACCTCTGAAAGGCGCAGGCACAGACAGCTGGTTCTGCCAACACACTGATGAACAACAAAGTGTTGGTGCCAAATCGCAAGTTATATTCCTCACATTAAAAAGAAAACCTGTTCTCCATCTGCTAACATGGCTATGAATTAATATCCGTCTTCTTTTTCACATAAAACGCTTGCACTACTTCCATGTTAAAAGACTTCTTCATTTATTACAGCCCTTCCTACAACGTCCCTGAAGCTTACCTCTGCATAGGGTTTATCCACCTCTATGACAGCGAGGGGGTCTCCGCCAACCACCAGTTTGGCCACCTCACTGTCCAGCCCAATCTTTCCCCATGCATAATTTTGCACTGCACAGGTCAGGGGAAACACTGAGGAGAAACATTTATTTTAGTCAGGGAACAAAACTTCAGAGTATTTACTGTATCAGGCAAAAAGGCAAACATTTCTGCTGCTTAAAAACACTTAAAATTAATATGCATAGTTTTTTCTATTGTCTATGCAGTAGAGCTGCTTAATCAGCAATATTTGGTGGGATATTATATTTCCAATATATTACTGGCATGGAAATGATCTATTTGATGGGCTGGATAGACTTTCATAGCCCTAAATATTCACACCTGGTGTATGTTTTTAATGGCTGAGGTGCTAAATATCGTAATGACTGGCCGAGTCATTGTGATGAAGGCAAATAAGGAAAGAGTCTGAATATGAGGGACAATAATAATTCATATCTTCATTGCAACATTCAGCAACACTTGTAGTATGATAATTTGATATTTTCCTCAGTTAGTGCTGCCCTAATATATAGGTCATAATTATTTAATGTGGTATTTATTTTAACATTTTAAGTATTCTACTCTAATATAAATCTATGATTGCCTATCTTAGATTTCCCCAAAAACACTACCTTTGCTTTAGGTTCCTAGAATTTTGTACATTTCCGGTCAGTTCATCTTTTTTTAAACTTACTTTCGTCATTGTTTTTGTCAAGTTTTTAACCTCTGAAACGCACTTTGTGTTATACTCAATTAAGTTTAATTGAACACAAAAAACAACCTATACTAATTCAACCCCACTGTAATGGCTTGGAGAATCACCTGGCAACAACGTTTTAGTGCCTCACTAATTAAAAATGTGGCCTGAAATCCACATTTTTACGGCTATAAAGACAAACTTAGACGTTTTCATTGCGTTAAACAAAGGGACTGATTCAGCTGGGGCTACAAAACCCGACAGAACACCGAGCAGTGGGTCTTTATAAATGGAGTTTCTACCCAGCGAGCAGGTTTCAGATTTAAGCCGCGTTGCTCTCGCTTTCAGCTAAATGTCCCTTAACACCTGCTTTAAAATCCGGAGCCGTGACAGATGTATTATTTTTGCTGAATGCTACCGCAGCAGGTCTGCCTGCCTCCGTAAATCACAAAACGATGAATTTAACTAAATGATGAACGCTAAATAACGCAACCCGCAATAAGTATCGCGTGGTGTAAAAATGGCCGAAAACAACCAGCAAACTCAATAAATATCTATAAAAAAGCTGATTTGAAGCAGATTTGAACCAGGAAAATCCACCTCACCTCTCACTTCCTCCATGACTGCGACGTCGACACGCAGGACGTCGCTGACGTCACCTCTCAATGCATGGCTACGCAGCCTTTTATTTATCAATTTATTTATTTATTGGTATTATTAAACACCCTATTGCTTTTTATTTGTTATATTCTGAACTCATTCGCTACCTAATGTATTTGTTCTTGAACCTATGTAACATTATTTTACGCACCGACTATGACTGATTCTATGTTAGAATCAATTATTTTCCCACGCATAACTTAACGGTGTTTGTTGTTAAAAAAATTATTGAGAAAAAAAAATGGGGGAAATTCAGTGTGTTAAAGTGTATGATCAGTAAGTGTTTTCAACATTGAATTTGAGCTAATCACCTTTGTGTTAAAAAGACAACTGTAGTACCAGTTGTAAATATTTTAATAATGTAAAGTTATGTTCTTCTTAATTAGGTCATGTACAAACGGAAAGAGAAACAGCTTATTAAACTCTGAAACTCTGTCATGGCTTTTGGAAGGTGGACCCCATCTGGTTTTTGCTAGATCCTTTCTTCAGGCACCAATGGAGAAAAGGGAGACTGAACAGTTGTGTTCATCCTTAAATTGGGTTCACCCAGTTCAGATTAAAGTGTTTCTAACACATGATTATCATGTTTACTGAAAGGTTTAAAAATTGCCTCAAGAGAGATAGATTTGCTTTGGCTAAGTTTTGAAGAAATCAAGTTAGAGAGTGTGATGGTCAGATGGTCATCCCATTCCATGCTATACTCAAGTACGGTAATGGCAAAGAGATATTAGATCGGATTTGTGTATATATATATATCTATGGTAAATGGTGAATGACCTGTACATGTGTAGCGCTTTATTTAGTCCAAGGACCCCTAAGCGCTTTACACTACAATCAGTCATCCATCCATTCATACACTGACAGTGGTAGCCACAGCTGCCTTGGGGCAGACTGACAGAAGTGAGGCTGCCATTCAATCGGCACCAACAGGCCCACTGACCACCATCAGGCAAAGCGGGTGAAATGTCTTGCCCAAGGACACAATGACTAAGATGGATTGAGCGGAGGCTTGAACCGGCAACCAACTGGTTACAGGACAGACTCCTACCACTTGATCCACAGTTGCCCCAATCATATATTGTATTGTTTTATTTGTCTATCCAGGTTAACACACAGTCAACAATGCAATGAAATACTTGGGAAAAGAACCGTTCAACTCACTAAAACAACAAAAGTACTAATGTGTACTGATTAGAGAGTGTGATGATTTGTTCTCCCCTCCACAGTGCCAAGGCACAAAGAAAAGAGTTCTACTGACACATGGTGGCCAAAATTATTAGTCTGTATTATTTGACTTAAGTTTGTCATCAGTTTACCTTTTTAAATTATTTGTTGTTACATCCGTTTGCTTGGGTTTACTATAACTATATATTAAGAAATCTTTAATAATAATCATAATAAGCCCAGGGCACAGTTTCTTTCAGTGTACAAAAACAAAGATACACAAATATCCTTTATTTCTTTAAAAAATATATACTAATTGAATAAATAATATGCACAATAAAAAACTCTTGACCTTTTGCATGTATTTGTGTTTCTCAAAGAGTATTTATTTTAAGGTGGCGCACCACTACTGTGTGTAACACGACGCTGGACACGTCAATAGCTCGAAATCTCAGTGCGCCTGCGCTCTCAAGTTCATTCGAGGAAGTGGGTAGGACAGGCAGATTCTACAACGACAGATACGAGTTTGTTGTTTACTTTTTTTCCAGGGGATAAACGCCTCGTCCTTCTTTCAAAATGTCGGATTTTGATACCAACCCGTTCGCAGAGCCCAGCAGCATTAACCCATTCAATGTAAGTGTTCAGTTTGATTAGATGAAGTACTGTCGTTTATGGTTGAAGACCGCTCTTTCGTTAAAAAGGTGCGTGTAGCACGCCAGGAAACGCGTTGGGTGGGTGAGGGGACGGATGCAGTTCCCGCTTCTGGAAAGCCATTGGCTAACACTAGAGGATTGACAGTTCTTTTAGCCAATCAACGCTGGATGCTGCCGAAGAAGGCGGTTCATCCTGAGTGTTGATTTTCAGGAAGTTAAACTGTAGCCTACCAAAAATGTGTGTCAATCTATTTTAAAATTTATTGTCACTATTACTGTTCAGTTTTCGAATAAATTATATTAATATTTGTAACTTCAGCACGATTTACAGAATTTTGTCAGTTTCAAATTCTCAATTGTCAGCCAAACCGATAATGCTCATTAAGTTGCTCTTTGAGGCGAGTTTCTAGCGAACAGAATGTAACATGCAGGTTCATTCACTACCTACAAACATTTTAATGTCAATGTATTTTAATAAAATTTAACGGATTGAGGCTAGGCTCTCCAGTTGTACTTATCTGTATTGTTATCCATTGATCAGAAGTAGGTCAATAAATCAGTCAGAACAGGTTCCTTTATAGAAAAGTATATTCATGACAGGAAACAAGTCTAATAACCCCTTTCGTTTTTAATATGACTTTTTAATAATGATGTGAAGTTGATCTCGGAGTTCTTTCATTGCTTACCTTTCATTGAGGAGCTGGTGATTATTAGAACTCCACAAAATCTGAAGAAGAACATATGGTGTCATGTATACATGGGAATAATCATGTATTTCCTTCATTTATGTTTTTATTCATTCCTCCTCTCTGAAAATGTGTGTAGCAGTAAATCACAAGATAACCCACCACGTCACTCACCTGCCATGTGACTTTAAACATGAGCTCACAGTCTGTTGCTCCTGACACACCTGCAAACATTCCCAACGGGAAAGGGAGCACCTAATCTCCCACTTGGCATGTCATGCAGAGATAACTTTGGCAAAACCTGACAATATATCATTAAGAAATGCAATGTTGTTGTTTTTTAAGGATGAACCTATTGTTTGTGGGCCATGGTTTGTATGTAAAATCAGCCTAGCGTAGAATAGAATAGATTAATCATTTATTAATCCCAGAATTATGTTGTCACAGTAGCATAAAGTAGAGCAACCCACATAAGGTAAAGGTTTAAAGCATTATGTACAGTAACTGCAACTAACGATACGACCATACGACTATTTTGTTCGATTAATCCCTTAATAATCAGATACCAAAAGGTTCTTCATAATACTATTGATAATAAACTGTGCTACTTGAGGACTTTTGGATAGAGCATATTTACAGACGAAGAAGGTTTTTCAGATTAAATGCAAAATGTATGTATTTTTTGTACAATTTTGGCCTAATTACTGCTCTGAGTGGGTTGTTCTTTCAGCAAATGGCATGTTTGTATACTCCAGTTAACGATTATTTGATTACTAAATTAGTTGACGATTATTTCAGTAATTGATCAGTCATGATTAATCTGATTAATTGTTTCAGCCTTCTTTAAATTACAAAGCAAATATTCAAATTAGAGACGATAAGAATAAAAACAAGATTGGGTAATGAAATGTTAAATTTTATTGTGTAAATGCAGCATCTAAGAGCAGTAATCAATAGAACCAATAGGATTGAAGCAGATGGTACATTTTTATTGTCACATGTAAAGGCACAAAGCATATTCTGTTGGGTAAAAAGAAACTGTGGGATGGCTCGTGTTGTTTGGCTGCAACGCTCAGACAGAAACAATAAGGAAGCAGAAAATGAAAGCAACTAGGAATCCTCTTTACATAGAGACTAAGCTGGGACATGTCAGAACAAAATAACGGCAAAGTCTGCAACTTTATTGACAATTCTGATGTTTAAATATGTAAAACTCTCTTCGAATGAGATGGACGGACATCCCGGCGTAAACATCCCTGCACCAGGAACCAGGAGTGGCTCCGATTATTGCTTATATTCAAGGTGTGGCTGTTCCCATTTCTAAACTACAGTAGAATATTTTTATTATTTACGTTGGTCCTGTAGAAATGTGGATATTTTTAGGTAAAATTTTAATGCTAAAGGACAAAAATATAATAACATATTTTAGCTTGTATTTTAATAGTCTGACCTACACCTTACTGCACCTGGCTGTTTATTCAGCTACTTCTCCACCCATCTAACAAACAAAGGCCACTGCTGACATCACAGCCACCTCCCACTTTATGGATATCATAAAATGTGACGCTGGTCTCCTTTTAAAACTTTCATAACAGGACTGGATTTATGCAGTCATTTTCACATGCTTTTCTTTTTAGAATTTGTTTCAAACTAGATATTTTTTTTCTCCAAAGCTAAGACTAACCGTCATGTGTGAGAGGTTTATGGTGTGAGTATCTGGGAACATGAACAAATTGAAACTCCCCAATTCAGGAAGCCAGAGGTCACAGGGTCACTGCCAAAAGGGTCATATGAATTAGGTCGGAACCATGCATGGAACGCTGTGAGATTATTACAGTATGTCGATCTTGAATAAAAATACCAGAGTTCCATAAAATGACTGAATTGTTATTTAAAACAGAAAATCTAAGTATTGTTTGCATGGCTGTGAAATTAGTTGTTTTATGACATGCTTATTATGTCATCTATAACATGTATTTAGTGTTATGTAGATTTTTGATACATAGACTTAAGCAAAATGTAAAATACATACCCACTAAAGTTCGTAGTAGTTTTCAAGCACTTATTGCAAAGCTTTTGATTCCTTCTTGTTGTTCTGCTCTCTGTAACACCGGGAGTCTAACTAGCTGGTATTGGCTGCTTCATCCATCTGCTTGGGTACCTAGCCTGCAGCCTACTGCCTAACAGGCATGCTGATCGTATGTTGTGAGATGTAGATTTAGTGGTTGGTGGCACTGCTTATAATTTTCACACCATGGCGATTTTTGTTACTGGAAATATTTCCAAACAGCAAAATGTGTCTGCGTTGTAAGCTGGGGAAAATTGTTGTAGCCCTGTTTCAGCCAGCTGAGCAGCAGTTTGCAGCAGCATGTGGGGAGAGGACAGTGCTGTTATTCTTTTCTGCCTTCAGCTGGAGAAAATTGGTCAATCCAGCACTTTCTGTGGTATCTCATTAAAACGACTTTAAATAGTTGGAACTGTATGACAGAACCACGTCAAACCTTGATACCAGTACCTGGGTCATACTGAATCAGGACCATAATCTCTAGACTTGGACCTGCATTTCCTAGAATTTTAATGCTTCATAAATTTAAACGTTCAGCGTATTTCTCTGATGATTTAAAGTGAAGGTGGCAATATATTGTCTTTTAAATCTCACCTAATTTCTATCGGTCAGATCCCGATAATCCAGATTTTCATTCAGTTAAAGCCCAGAAAGCAGCATGTTGTAAACATACAGGATGATCTGCTGAAAATGAACAGGATGCGTCTCTCTAACTGATCTAAAAAACGTACATTTCACAATTCTAAAAAACACAGTAGCAAAAACCTTCAGATGGAAAAACCCAGTCTGTTGTTTTTCACTACAGAGGTTTGCTGTTAAATGCAGAAATTGTGCCGAATTAAAGCAAAGTTGTCCACTAAATGTTCCAAACTTGCACCGCTCTGACTATCAGTGGCTGATATAGAAATTTCTCTTTCTTTCTGTGTTTTTTTGTTTTTTTGAGTTTTTTCGCGCTGAAACAAGTTGTAGGTTGAACAAAAGCCATGTAATGATTACCATTAGTCATCCAAAGGTAATGATTGATCTGAGCGTCCACAGGTTAATGCTACAATAGCAGGAGGCTGCTCTGACTTCCTTTATGACCTGGTCAAAGATTGAAATAGTGAACTTATTCTGGTGTCTTTAAGCACAGAGACATGTCCAGGTGTTGTTTTTATATAGGTCAAATGACTCTACCCACAGTTTTGTTTTACTCTTGTGCCAGTAAACTCTGTTGGAGAGGTCTAGTCGCTGTTTGGTTATGGCACAGCCAAAGTGATCAGTTTTCTGTAGTTTATACCTCTTTCCTTGTTTCTCAGGATCCCTCTGTCACCCAGGTAACAAACTCCAGCATTGAACCAGTTGACCAGTACAACCCCTTTCCCCAGTCCAACGTAAGACATCAAACACTCTTGACTTAGTTTAAGTTTATTATCATTGGTTTCTTCTGTTTTTAAAAAGCTGTTCCCTAAAGATTAAATGTAAATAAATACGAATACAAATCAGGCAGATGATATGATTTTGGCTGTGAGGATTGATGTAATTTTCTGTTTATAGTTTACTGCAGAAAAATGATTTCAGTATTTAACAATACTTTTGTGGAAAAGGTCAGACATTTAGTGCTACTTTTCCTTAAAATCTATAACGATCCTATGTTTTCAAGAGACACAGAGCTCATTTTTAATCATTTATGCCTTGTCTTCATAAATGTTTTGTATTAAATATGTTTATAGACATCATGCCAGCCTTTTGCAACTCAACTGAGTTGATCTGTCTCACATTTCCAATTGTTCAGATTTCTTTGTTCAATATTTTGTTTCTTAGTTGTCTTAATTTTCTTGGCTTCTTGTTTCCCTCATTCTTATCATTCAGTACCCAGATTTGTAAAATGGGCTTTTTTTTTTCTTTTGGTTCTTCTCCCAATTATCTGGAAGTTTTTGTTCATCTTTTAGCTCCTTATGTCTGCCTTCATTTTCTAACTTTTTTTTACGTGCTCCCTTGGTTGTACAGTTTTAGTTTTCTCTTTGCATTAACTATTTGTTTCTTCTGATTTTGTGCCAGGATTATCCTGCCACTCACACCACCCCAGCCTCCACCTCTCCCTACCAGCCGGCCGTGTTGCAGCCTTCTACAGAACCCAGTCCACAGGTATGAACACATGCTCTCCTGGTCAGCTTGGTGCCAAGGGGGGAAATGTCAGTAGCTCGAGGTGGCTTACTTCCCTCAGTCCTTTTCCTATTCATATGTCAGTAATATGTCACTAATTGTTTTGTACAGCTGGTGCAGAGAGAAGAGGTATTAGTATAGTGTATAACAGTGTCTATGATAACCTGCAACGTTCTCTATGGATCAGCATCCAAGTCTGCGGCTTACACTGTTAAACCTGAGAAATGTTCATCTGAAGCTTCACTCAACATGTCGTAGGTGGCTGTGACTGAGCATTTCATATGATCCAGGGCGACATCTGGCTAGCAGAGGGCCATAAATGTGTTAAATAATGCTTCTGGTGAGCTCTGTTTGTCCCTTTTCTGGCAAATCATAGATTGGATGTAGTCGGTAGTATGCATTTTTGCAACAGTATACATACCCCTTGAACATTTTCTCACTTTATAATCACTAATTTAAATTGTATTTTGTTAGAGTTTTATGTTATAGATCAACACAAAATAGTGTGGCTGAAACACTTAATCATGATCAATCGATTATTGAAATCGTCAACTACTTGACTAATCATCAACTACAGGGGTTGGACAATGAAACTGAAACACTTGTCATTTTAGTGTGGGAGGTTTCATGGCTAAATTGGACCAGCCTGGTAGCCAGTCTTCATTGATTGCACATTGCACCAGTAAGAGCAGAGTGTGAAGGTTCAATTAGCAGGATAAGAGCACAGTTTTGCTCAAAATATTGAAATGTACACAACATTATGGGTGACATACCAGAGTTCAAAAGAGGACAAATTGTTGGTGCACGTCTTGCAGGCGCATCTGTGACCAAGACAGCAAGTCTTTGTGATGTATCAAGAGCCATGGTATCCAGGGTAATGTCAGCATACCACCAAGAAGGACGAACCACATCCAACAGGATTAACTGTGGACGCAAGAGGAAGCTGTCTGAAAGGGATGTTCGGGTGCTAACCCGGATTGTATCTAAAAAACATAAAACCACGGCTGCCCAAATCACGGCAGAATTAAATGTGCACCTCAACTCTCCTGTTTCCACCAGAACTGTCCGTCGGGAGCTCCACAGGGTCAATATACACGGCCCGGCTGCTATAGCCAAACCTTTGGTCACTCATGCCAATGCCAAACGTCGGTTTCAATGGTGCAAGGAGCGCAAATCTTGGGCTGTGGACAATGTGAAACATGATTTGTTCTCTGATGAGTCCACCTTTACTGTTTTCCCCACATCCGGGAGAGTTACGGTGTGGAGAAGCCCCAAAGAAGCGTACCACCCAGACTGTTGCATGCCCAGAGTGAAGCATGGGGGTGGATCAGTGATGGTTTGGGCTGCCATATCATGGCATTCCCTTGGCCCAATACTTGTGCTAGATGGGCGCGTCACTGCCAAGGACTACCGAACCATTCTTGAGGACAATCTGCATCCAATGGTTCAAACATTGTATCCTGAAGGCGGTGCCGTGTATCAGGATGACAATGCACCAATACACACAGCAAGACTGGTGAAAGATTGGTTTGATGAACATGAAAGTGAAGTTGAACATCTCCCATGGCCTGCACAGTCACCAGATCTAAATATTATTGAGCCACTTTGGGGTGTTTTGGAGGAGCGAGTCAGAAAACGTTTTCCTCCACCAGTATCACTTAGTGACCTGGCCACTATCCTGCAAGAAGAATGGCTTAAAATCCCTCTGACCACTGTGCAGGACTTGTATATGTCATTCCCAAGACGAATTTACGCTGCATTGGCTGCAAAAGGAGGCCCTACACTATACTAATAAATTATTGTGGTCTAAAACCAGGTGTTTCAGTTTCATTGTCCAGCCCCTGTAGTACTTGAATATTTGTTAACTGGACGATACAAAATCTAAAAAATGCCATTTTCTGAAGGAACAACCAACTCCGAGCAGTAATTAAGCCATAACTGTACTAAAATACATACATTTTGCATTTAAGATGAATAACTTTCTTTATCTGTAAATATGCTCTGTCTTTAGATCCACCTAGTTATAATTCTGGAAAATACTTCCTATTAAGCACCTTTTTTTTATTTCTTATCTATTTTTGCACTAAAAATAAGAAGAGCGTAACTTAACACTTAAGTACGCTACAACAATATATTCTACAAGCATGTGGACAACATTATGCTTTTTGGTCTCTTTAAAAATCCAGAATGCAAAATGACACTTCATGCACTTTGTTGTTTGTTGACATGTTGATGCAGATGCATCCTTTGCTACAAATGTTCAAGTGTACACTAAAGACATGCTATGTTATTACATTTTAGGCAATGCAGTAATGATTTTTATATATTTTTTTAAACTAATTGAGCTATTTGTTTTTTTTTTCATTTTGTCTTTTTATGTATTTCTGTTACTCATAAAATAAGCTTAAGTAGTTAAATGGGAACTCAGCAGAGTCTTCCAATTTTTTATCTGATTACTCGGTTAATCAGAATAATCCATGGAGTACTCGATGAATACAATAATTGTTAGCTGCAGCCCTAAAATAGTGTGTGATTTAAACGCGTAAAGAGTTGGTTTTCTGGGGGGTGGGTAGTTAGTTGTTGCAGCGATGTGCTTTATTTGAAGTGCTTGCCTGAACCTTGTGCATAAAGCGTCACGTAAATTAGAGTTTTGGTCCATGCGAGCTTCCATACAGGGCATAAACCACCACGGTTGATGGCATCATGCTGTGGGAATGCTTTTCTTCAGCAGGGGCAGCTGGGGAGCTGATCAGAGTTTATTAGAACATGGATGGAACTAAATACAGGATAATCCTGGAAGAAAACCTGTCAGAGGCCTCAAAAGGGTTGAGACTGGAGTAGAGGTTAACCTCTAGCAGGACAACAATGATACCCGTACAGCCAGAGTTAAGATGGACTGGTTTAGGTCATAGAAAAGTCATGAATGACTTATATCCAACTGAGAATCTGTGGCAAACTTTAAAGGTGTTGTTCACAGATCCTCTCCATCCGATCTGACTAAGCTTGAGCTATTTTGTAAAAAAGAACGGGCAAAAATGTCTGTAAACATGCAAATAAAAAGACCTGCTGCGGTACTTGGAAAAGGGGGTAATAGAAATTAAATCTGGGGAAGGTTTGAATAGAAATGCATGCCACACTATTCAGATTTTTGTCTGTAATAAATACATAAATGAAATAATTTTCCTTCTATTTTAAACATGACAAAATATTTGAAAAAGGTCAAGGCGTGTGAACCCTTTTCCAAGGTGCTGGAAATGTGTGCTAACACTAACATGGGTCTAAATGTTCAGGTTTATTTCACAGTTCGTTACCTCTGACTAATATGATTCTGGTTCTGAATCACTGCAAAGAGCTTAATGGGAAGTCGATCAGTTTCACGTTGTTGCTTTGCAGCGTTTGCAGAGTTGATATGAATTTCCACACAGAAGCCTAAAACCCTCAGTTGTCACCAAGATCCATTCCTGTGCCTCTAACGTGTTTGTTGAGGCAAGTGTTTCTGACGCTCTTTGTTTGATTTATTTTTTATTTCTTCCAGGCGTCTGCTGCTGCAGCTCAGGCCAACCTGCTGAGGCAGCAGGAGGAGCTGGAGAGGAAAGCTGCCGAACTGGACCGCAGGGAGCAGGAGCTGCAGAGCCGAGGACCCACAGGTCATTAAAGACAAAACCCAACCTTTCCCACAGCAGCATCGCAAGCAGCATGGTTTACTGAGACAGGAAGACATTGTGCAGTGTCTGCATTTTGCTGCAAAGAGGATGTTGTGATAACATACATATTCACTCTCTGGATATGAAAAAATGCCCTCATAATTCACATCAGCAGCTCTGAGAGGTGTCATGTACTCATCTGAAATCCCCACTCAGACCTGAGTGATGTAGCACTAAAGAATACACCTGTTCCAAGTCCAAAGCCAAATGACTAGGATTCTTCTTTAGTTTCAGGGAGACATTTAGCAATTCTTCAAGTTTGCGCCCTCTGGTCTTTAAAATATTCATACTAAATTGATTGTGTCACATATGAGCAGAATAGCGTTACCTTTTGTCCCAACAGGTAGAGAGAACAACTGGCCTCCACTTCCCAAGTTCTTCCCCATCAAACCATGTTTTTATCAGGACTTCTCAGAGGAAATTCCTGCAGAGTACCAGAGAGTCTGCAAAATGATGTACTACCTCTGGATGTGTAAGTGCATTACATTTGTCTGATTGCATCATTACCAGTGTGAGGTAATCTTACGTTGTTTTGATGCTCCTAAGCTAAGAAATGCATTAAATCTTGTATGTGTTCAGTACTTGCTATGCATGGAGATGACTTTGCTGCCTGTTTCCTTCAGTCAACTGTGTGACTCTGTTCCTCAACCTGCTGGCGTGCCTAGCTCAATTCATCACCTGGTCAAGTCATGGCGTTGACTTCGGCCTCTCCATTCTCTGGTTCGTTCTGTTTACTCCCTGTTCCTTCCTCTGCTGGTACCGGCCAGTCTACAAGGCCTTTAGGTAAGTTCTTCTAAAAAAGTACCTGCTAAAGCCCCATTACTATATTATATTTATAGTAATAATCGTCTGTTGAATTCCAGAAAAACATTGTATAACGCTTGCTTCACCAACAGGTAGCAACATTGTAAACTTGTAATGGGTCACGTGACACCATGGCTACTTGGACACAATTTGGACATTTTCATTCAGGGTGTACTCACTTTTGTTGCCAGTGGTTTAGACATTAATGGCTGTGTGTTGAGTTATTTTGAGGGTCAGCAGGCTGTACACTGGCTATTGTACTTTACAGTGCTCAGTTTATTTACATATCACTGATTCACAACACATGTCATCTCAAGGCACTTTACAAGACAGATCCAATTCATATGACATTTGACATCTGACAAAATGTGCTTTATTTTTTCACAGTGAATGAGTCCACAAATGGCAGTGCCTAACATGATACAGTCTTAAATTGTTCTGTAAATGTGAAGGACTCTTAAGATTTAAAAGCATTTTCTTTTCTTCTCGTTGTTTAGGAATGACAGCTCCTTCAACTTCTTCTTCTTCTTCTTCGTGTTTTTCTGCCATGTTGTACTCGTCATCATCCAGGCTGTGGGCATCCCCTTCTGGGGTAACAGGTGAGCAACATGATTTATGAGAAACCAGAAAAAGTAGAAGGTTGCTGCTATGGCTTGTTGTCTCTAACCACAAATATCATCAGATTGTATTCTCTGTATTCATGGCAGCTGTATGATCACATTCAGACATGAAGTGTATATTTACATTGCTAGATTAGCTCTGCAAACACAACTTTCATGGAATGAGATATCTCATGAGATGTTTAATATTGCTGAAAGATTTTGAAGTGACACATAAAACTGAAGGTGCCGTGCTGTGAGAGAGCCATGTATATGCAATAAACTATTAATAACCCTCTATAGATGAGAAATGCACTGTGCACCAAAGTAAGGTCCGCTTCGAACCCACTATAGCCAAAAATGCTGGTCTAAGAGCACATTTTTGTGGACTAGACAAGATTCCACAAACGAAAGCTTTTTGTGGTAGTTAACTTTATTCTGGGACCCGTATCTATGATAAATAAAGTAATGGGTCCATTTTGGTTGATCAAGCACCAAATCTACCGGCCTAGCATGCCCATACACAGTTGGAGTTTCTGCTGCATCATGGAGAATCAACCCGAGTTGCTTGTGGCCTTTATTGGTGTGTTAAAAGGAAAATTCTTTCATTCAGAAGCAGATATGTGTTGGAAGAACATGTTTAATAAACACTCAGAAACACATCTCCAACAATGAGTTTATAGCTGTGTGATTAGGACTGGTGAATCCTAATAAATTAGCATATAATTAAAAGGTTAATATGTTTCAGTAACGTCATTCAAGCTTGTATGTTATATAGATTCATTCAACAGTGTGAGCGGAAAGTCGCTACTAAACCACCTGAGCGGACTTCACACCCCAGCAGAGCCGCATGCTGATTGGCTCCATGCAGTGCTGCACTCATGCAGTTATTAATGCAAAAGGAGCCCCGACCAAGTATTGAGTGTACGTGTAGTACAGGACGTGGACACACTTTTCATCAGGGCTGACATTTCTCTGTTAAAGAACGGCTTTCATTAGCTGGAAATCTTAATCATCCAAATTAAAAGGCATAAAGGCTCTGTGTACAGAGAACCTATATTACATTAGTTTCACTTTTTGTATGAATCACTAAAATAAATAAGTTTATTCTGATCAGTCAGGATTCCTTCATTTATTTTCTCTCTACATCGGCCAGTTTTATAAAGAAATAAGTTATCTACAAATTTTTGTATTTTTTTTTTTTGTTTTGTTTTGTGTGCATTTTAAGAAAATATCCCAAATGTTCAGAAGACAGGCGTGTTAAATTGGATGGTTTCACACAAAGTTATATAATTCAAAGGTATCAAATCAAGTAATGTGTGTTTATCTGATGCATTAAATATATTTTAAAGCCTTACTGACTAAATAAAGTCCTTCGCCTTCACTGAATTCTCCCCCCTTATTGCCTCCTACCCCCATCTTCCTCACCTTCTTGTCTTTGTTCTTCCATGTTTTCTGACAGAGTCTTTTCTTTCTTCAGCCTCTGTGTCTGCTGGTAACCCTGTAAGTTCCTGCTGCTTCCTGCCGAGTCCTTTTCTTTGTGTGTTCACTTTTCTTATTCTGGAAGCTTCGGTTGGATTTTTATTTTAGCTTAAAACTGCAGGTAAACTGAGCCAGAATAAAAGTTTAAGTGAAAAGTGTGTTCATACTTTCCTAAATGATGTTTTTATAAAGTAGTTTTTTTCTTTATTACCTTGTTAATAAATATATCAAAAAATCCGGAGCACAGCCATGAAAACCACCTTACAAGCTCGTTCCCTTGGTTCTGTCAACTTCTTCCAGACTTTCTTATCCTTAGTCTCTTTAATGATGGCTGTCAGTCTTTCTAGTGTTGGATCTTTACATGTAGATTCTGTTTTTGTGTTTGTCTGATACATTTTATTACAGCCAGCAGTGTTTGCGCCACTTTGAGTACATTTTAAAGGTCGTCACAGCTTATTTGTTTAATGTATGAATGTAACCTAACAGAAAACGTGTGCTTAGAATGCGTACTGCTTGTGAATGGGTTTCTGTGTTAAAGTCTAGCGGTTGATGTTATTGCTGCCAGTAAGATTTAAAACCCACTGTTTGTTTGTTTGACTCCAGCGGCTGGATTTCTGCCATTTCTGCCATTTCAAACAAGGCGGTGGGAGGCATCATGATCATCGTGGCCTGCCTCTTCACAATTTGTGCCGTTATGTCAGTCATCTTGCTGAAGATGGTAAGACCGTTTAGACAGTGATGTTTTAACATTTAATGGATATTCTAAATGTTTTCAAGGCTTTAGTTCTCTGTATTCATTTGTGTGATGATCTTAAAATAAAAATTTAGTTCGCTGTAGGAATTGATACCCTTTTTTCTAATAGTTTTCTTCATTTTAGATCATTAAATTTCTTTTTATTGTTTAACAACATAAAGACAGGTGGAAAAAAAAAACCTATGTCATGTGTTGTGCAATAATATGTTTAAGGTTTTAAATATTTTTAGAATTGTCTAATTGCCTAATTTGGCGCTGGTGTTAGAATAATAGATGAACGAGTCAGTCGAGCACTGGCATTACCGAACAGCAAACTCTGCAAACATGGAATAAATTCACAACAACCTCTCTCCAAAATACAGTACTGTGCAAAAGTTTTAGGCAGGTGTGAAAAAATGCTGTAAATAAAGAATGCTTTCAAAAATTGAAGTGACCACCCTTTGCCTTCAAAACAGCATCAATTCTTCTAGGTCCACTTGCACACGGTTTTTGAAGGAACTCGGCTGGTATGTTGTTCCAAACATCTTGGAGAACTAACCACAGATCTTGTGTAGATGAAGGCTTTCTCACATCCTTCTGTCTCTTCATGTAATCCCACCTGCCTAAAACATTTTCACAGTAATGTATAAGAATTTATTAGCAGAACAATTCAACTCCAAGTTAAACGTGTGTCCGTTAATAACTATCTAAATAGGCTAGTAAACATTAACTAAACCTACCAAACAAATATGAAAGAATAAAGGAAACGAATGAACTATTTACAAATAAAAGGGAAAGCGGACAAATAAAAATGATGCAGTGATATCACAGTTCATTGTGGATATCTGTGTTTGAGGTTTATTTTTAGAAATTTGGAAATGAGGTCAAATTAGTTTTGGAACTAATTAAGAACAACAATTAGTATGTATTCAAACCATTAATATATATTACTGGATTGGACGTCACCTATTAACTGCTATAGATAGTGAACCAAACCATGCTGCTCTGATGAGCGTGTCACAGAAACAGCACCCTTATGTCTTAACCACTGCCCATGGTGTTGCGGTGCTGGCCACACCCACTGCCAACCTTCCACCCCTCTGCTAGTGCAGACAGAGGCGACGACACACATATTGACCAATTGCTTGTTGTTTGAATTCAATTCAATTCAGTTTTATTTATATAGCGCCAATTCACAACACGTCGTCTCAAGGCACTTCACAACAGTCAGGAATATACATTCCAATTAGTCCTAACCATTGAACAGTGCAGTCAGTGTTAGTTATTTATTCAAATTGGATAAAAAGTTTTTCTGTCTAAGGAAACCCAGCAGATTGCATCCAGTCAGTGACTTACAGCATTCACTCCTCCCGGATGAGCATGTAGAGACAGTGGACAGTCACTGGCGTTGACTTTGCAGCAATCCCTCATACTGAGCATGCATGTAGCGACAGTGGAGAGGAAAAACTCCCTTTTAACAGGAAGAAACCTCCAGCAGAACCAGGCTCAGTGTGAGCGGCCATCTGCCACGACCGACTGGGGGTTTGAGAGAACAGAGCAGAGACACAAAGAGAACAAAGAAGCACTGATCCAGGAGTCCTTTCTATGGGAAGGAAAAGTAAATGTTAGTGGATGTAGCTCCTTTAGTCGTTTCACCTAGAAAGAAAGAACAGATAAACTCTGAGCCAGTTTTCAAGTTTAGAGTCTGAAAGAGAGCACATAGAGTTAGTCACAGTAAAAGCTCAGTCAGTAGCTATGTCTAGGAGAGAGAAAGGGTTAAACACTGAAAGACAGGGCCATGTGGATCATCGGTAGAGGGTGAGCATTAAGTTGTTGCCAGCAGAAGCTTGGACGATGCCCCTCTCCAGAAAGGTGTCACAGGTAGACACAGAGTCAGGCCAGGTGTAGCTTCTAGGAAGAGAAAAGAGAGAACAAAGTTAAAAGCTGAAATAACAGCAAATAATGCAAAATTGAAGAGTAGTGTGAGAATGTAGCGAAGAGGGTGAAAGTGGTCATTATGTCCTCCAGCAGCCTAAGCCTATAGCAGCATAACTACACAGAAAGTTTCAGTTCAGATTATTTTGTTAAACGGCGCTTATTTTCAACAATGTCGTCTCAAGGCACCCCACAAAGGGTCCCACTGATGGCCATTGTTATACTAAAAACCACAAGGATTGGGATACCTCTCTCTGTCAAACTGATTATAACCATTGGAAAAGAGAAGGGATCATACAGGTAGCAGAAATGGAGGGTGTGTTTGCACCTCAACCATAACTGAGCCGGTTTAGGCTAAACCTGACTCCCCCTTACTCCATCCAACAGGGAGGGAGGAAGGCTCCCTCCCTGATCAACTAAGCCACTCTAACTATAAGCTTTGTCAAAAAGGAAAGTTTTAAGACTAGCCTTAAAAGTAGACAGGGTGTCCGCGTCACGGACCAAAACCGGGAGTTGGTTCCACAGGAGGGGAGCCTGATAACTAAAGGATCTGCCTCCCATTCTACTTCTAGAGACTCTAGGAACCACCAGTAAACCTGCAGTCTGAGAACGAAGTGCTCTGTTAGGAACATATGGAACAATCAGAAGAAGTTTGAAGAAAATACAAGTAAGAGAGAGCAAAGAGGGAAAGAACATCACTAGTTGAAATGTACTTGTGCGCCTGGACATCTTCACTACTCCACGTAGCCCCACGAGATATTTTCAAACTCTTTTCTCTTCAAATTCATGTTCTCACTTTGTTTTTCCTCTGCTTCTTCTACTCAAATGTGCTCCTGTTACGTCACATCGTATGGTACGCTGGGAACGGCACTCAGTCATACTGCAAGTGAGCTGCTCCGAGTAAACCATGTCATAACCGGCAGTTTTAGCCGTTTCAGGGTACGGATCTCTGGTCCACTTCAGGGTCCGGGTTGGGTTGACACCAGGGGGATCTGCTCCAGCAACCGGACTCTGGCACGCTAAAAAGCGTTCCTTGGTGTGAAAGCACTGTGCGTGTTTAACCTAACGAAACCCATATCTACATTTGATTCCATTTATTTATGTTGCACTTACATCAGTGGCCTCTGGGTGCTTTACAGAGATAAACGGGGAGCAATTCAGATATGGAAACATTGTGTCTGGGTTAATCAAAGCAGTTCAGTTACAGCTTACTCCGATTCAGATCAGTTCACACACAGTTCAGTTCAAATCCAAGTGATTGCAAATTAATATACAGTGCCTTGCAAAAGTATTCTTAATGCTTTAGCTGTTTTACATTTTGTCACGTTACAACCACAAACCTTTGCGTTTTATTGGGATTTTATGTGATAAGCAGAAAACAGCACAAAGCAAGACATAATTGAGAACTTGAACGACCAAACAGTTGTCAAACTGAAAAATGTCTTTTTTTTTTTTTTTTTTTTTGTTCAGCCCTCTTTACTATGATGCATCTAAATAAAATCCAGGGCAGCAAAATGCCTTCGGAACTGTTACGTATTTAGTAAATAGTCTGCCTGTGTGTAATTTTATCTCAGTGAAAATCCATCTATTCTGTCTATAGGTGCTGATTCGATGCAGGTTTGTGTTGTGTTGCTAACTAACAAATATTGTTAACCTAGGGCACGTGTTCCGATTCCTCAATACTTCCAGTTAAGGTGAGCCATTTCTCCGTATTTTGTTTCCTCCTCAGGTCCACAGCTTGTACCGCCGCACCGGGGCCAGTTTCCAGAAAGCCCAGCAGGAGTTCTCCCAGGGCATCGTCACCAGTAACAGCTTCCAAACAGCAGCTTCTGGAGCAGCTTCTGCCGCTGCCCAGGGAGCCTTCCAGAGAAACAACTAAAGGCAGATGAGCTAAAAAAAGCTCCTCCCTCATCAGTGCGTATTTAAGTCCCCCCTTCCCCCATTGTAGCTTCTGGTTTGCACCTGGAGCGCCTGCAGCAGCTGAGTGACAACGTCCAGATCCGTGTGAGCAAGCAGCTGGGGGGGGGGGGGAGTCGCACATTTAGTGCAAACTGAGGTGGAAGACGCAAGTGAAGATTATTGTCCAATTCAGCATGCCTCTGCTTTGTATATGTTGTTTCAAGGCCTTTCTGACAATGCTCTTAAGTGTATGTGTGACAGGCCCATTCCACGTGAGTGCAGAATGATTGTTTCTCCACTCTGCAGGTGGATCCTGAATATATGTGAGATGAAGTGTTTGTCATTGATTAACTTGTGTTCGGTCTCAGAAGCATTTTATTTTGGGGCGATTATTTCAGTTTGGTAAAATCTGCAGAAACTTAGAAAATAAGGCTTGTTTTGTTGTCTTTACTTTAGCCTGGTCATTATTGTACAGATTGATTTAAAATCGATAGTGAGGTATTCATTAAACGAACATGCGCTGCTTTGTGGTGGTTTTACAGAAATACAACATCTGCAGATGAAAGCACTAATTATGAACATTTCACACTTGTAAAAAGCAGAATTAACAGGTCCTTAATGTAGTTTCAGAGACTCTAACAGGATTCTTTTTCTTTAGGAGAAATTTCCTTGAGTCATAATTGTGATAATTCTTGATTTTCATGCATCATTTAACATCAACAACGTTGACTGGAATATGGAAATCTAAAAAAATGTTCCTAATTACACTGACAGCAGCTCATACAGTCCATTCTAAGTCATTCATTAAAAAGCAGACGGTCCGATCCAGCCCATGTTCTTTTGATTTCATTAACTTTGTTGCTGTAAATGGAATTGTTTAAATAATGAAAAAAGGAGAAAATATCTCAAAGTTTAAAGAATTCCAATAATTTGTAGCAAACACAGTTCCCTGATTTGTCAGTTTTCACAATGAGTTTATGATGAGGCTTTTTATGAACAGAGCCATATTCAGCATCGACAATGCGTTGTCATTTTATCACCTAATCTTTTTATTTTATTTAAAACTTGCATCGTGGGCACAGAGATTTCAATTATTTCCACACCGCTGGACATTTCTCACATTTCCCATACTAAAAAGCATGTGTGTGTTATTCTATGTAGTGTTTCAAAGTAACTGAGATGTAACTTTTGTAAGTATTTCTTTTTCTAAATAGTTGCAGATGATTTCTAACGTTCTTGCACATGGTAAATACCAGATTTGATCATCAATTCATTTTGTTTGACCAGGATAGATTGTTCTGGGAAAAAGACAATTCAGTGCCTTTTGTGTTTCAACAATGCAAATTGTATCTAATAAAAATGCTTTGCTCTCACATAAAGCTGAAATCCTTTTCTTTCCAGTGCTTTGCAAACATATTCATTCCTCTTCAACTTTATCTGATTTTGTCACATTATAACCACAAACTTACTGTAAATGTTTATTTGGTATGTGATGTGGTAGAGCAACACGAATGGGCACATATTTCTGTAGTGGACAATTGAAAGTGAAATAATCAGAGAAGCAACCAAGAGGCATCGTACCTCTGGAGGAGCTACAGAGATTCACAGCTCAGGTGGGAGCATTTGTCAACAAGACAACTATTAGTCATGCACTCCACAAATGAATGAGTGGCACAACATTGCACATTACCCTGAACACAACATGGTAGTGGCAGCACCATGCTGTGGCATTGCCTTTTTTCAATTGTAACAGAACGGTGCTCAGAGTTGATGGAAGGCATGGAGTGAAAAACAGAGTATTCCTGTACAAGAATCTAAGATGCTGTAAAAGAATGAAAACAGGTTGAAGTTACATACCTACCTACTTACCTACTGTACTTACCTACAACCATGTTGCTCATGGATCTAATCTGTTCGGTACTTTTTCAGTGCTTTTGTTCATTGTCAGAGCTTTGTGACCTCTATGTCTGCTGTGACCCAGACAGTCTGTGGAGGATCAGCACTGTAGCCCAAGTTCCCACCTCAACTCTCTCTGTCTGTCACTCTAGTCTGTCCATTCTTGTTTGTTCCTGCAGGTCAGATGCAGCCATCAAATAGACAGCACAGCTACCTGAGAAGAAATAGCTTTTTTCTGTTGATAGCTAATTATTGACTAATGTAGTCAGTCCTGCCATATAAGACTGTCAGACTATTAGTTAACAGTGAATATCTTAATACTGCTCTTTAGAACTCTTGAATCAACAGTAGTTTAACATTTACAATAAATATATAAGTGCACACACCTCAGAATAAAACTAAATGCCACTAAAATCAAAAATTTCTGTATTGATTTTAGAAAGTGGTCCAGTCCTCCGCTTTTAGTTACTATTGAAGCAAACCAGCGGAGTGCGTCCAGTGCCATAAGTGTCTTTGTGCTGAGCTTTACAAGATGCTGACAATCTGTCAAAATACTGATACAGTCTGCAAAAGAGCACCACAAAGACTGCACTTCCCCAGCTTAATTAAATCAATTTGTTGTGTGAGATAGATTCATTACTTTTTTTACAAAGCTACAATTAAATCTAAGCTTACATTTGCTTTTGTCACCTAGTTCAACAAATTTTCTGTAGAAGAGAAAAAAAGAAGAACATAGTCAAAATGGCTGGGAAAATTATCTGTACCAATATACACCTGATCTGCTTGATCATTTTTAAAGTGAGTCAGGCATAGAGCTAAGGACATTCTCCACTGCTCTTATCAACCACTGATCAGATTTCACAGTCTGATAGGAGATCTGTGTATTGATTTACTGTTGTTGAGTGACTGCGAGTCTGCTATACATTTGCTTTTTTTGCTCTTTAAAAATAGATGGGGGGCTGTATGCTCTGATGAGTCAGCCATAACCTAGAGATGTACTGTGGTAACATCATCTAACAGCTCCTGGTGGGATGGAGCATCAGTACACACTTATACCACAAGATGGTAGCATGGCTGTGGAAAAAGAGTGAAGAGTGAAGTGCTGACTCACCGACAGAGAAGATTGAACCAAAGAATCCATACAAGGTATCTTCATACTGCTACAGCTGGATTTTATGGATTGTTTGTGTTTGCCTTTGTATGGCGCTCTTGCAAAATCAGCGTGGAATATGCACTAGTCTAAACTGATGAATCATAGCTAATTTAATGACTTGTTCTTTTGTAATTGTAATTTTATCTGCATAGTAACAGTATATTTAATCCAACATATGTCCTCAACATTCTTGTGTACCCCTGTTCTGTTAGAAAAAAGTCTGACAGGCCCGCAGAGAGCAACCAAAGCCAATCCCGACCTCCTGATCCTCAACCTCACAGTGTGGTGCTGACAGTTTATTCAGGGAAGCTGAACTTCTCCAAGGTCAAATCAGCGAGCAGAGAAGCTGAAGAGGGCTAATTTTCTGAGAGGAAAGATGCTATTTTAAGTCTGATGCAAAGTCATTGTCTTTCTTTCTCAGTCTGTTCAAGACATTTGAAGTCAGAGCAGAGTGTTTTCTTTTTCCAGCCTTCTCCACATCATTAAGTCCTCTGCATTCATTGCACAGAAGTGCACATCGTCTGAATCCTAAATGAAAACAGAGGCTTTTTAAATGCCTGTCTGAGGTTCAGAACAGTCTCATCCAGGTTTAATAATAAATCCTCCTTAAATCTGCCGTAGCATTTTCTCTAACATGTCATCTATTGAACAAAACTTTGACTCATCTATATCTAGACAAAATGGAAGATTCTGGAGAGTGTAGTTTCTAACCTGATCTTAAAGCATTCATACAAGAATGCTTTAATACCCCACACAATCTCTCACTTCATGCACAATGGTTCTTTGCAACATTTAAGTCTGTTAGACCTACAGATGTTTTTACCAGATGAAGCTCTAAACTGATTTCAATAAATATTCTCCAGTAATAGTGCATTGACATTCTTTGTATGTTGTCTTTCAGAACATTCAAACCACATATTCTTTTAGAGTGGACTAATACAAAACTCATCATTGATTGATAACAAATTGATCACAAGCACAATAATCATTTTGGGTTAGATTTTACTTCCCAGACCATGTGAATGCTTAGACAAAATGTTTCTGAAGGTCAAAATTACAGTATAGTGGCACATTTGGGCATTTCCCTTTTTCTCTTCAAAATTTCACTGTTTGCAGATGACACTGTGATCCGTCGTGAGAATAAGAAGCAGACAGAAGAGAGCTTGGAGAGGTGGTGAGAAGTAGAATGAAGCTAGATGGAATACATTATTAAAGATGAGAGAGACAGAACATTGAATCTACAAGTGGTAGATGTATTGAAGGGGGATGACTTTTCTGGGGGCATCCATCATAAGCGACGGGCAATGCACAAGAGAGGTTGAGAAGGAAGTGCAAACAGGGTAAGTTTATGTAGGAAAGTGTGACGGGTATTTGTTACAGAAATACTTCTGCAAGTGCCTACAAGCGAGTGAAAGGGAAGATTTGATTAATTAATAGTTTAATTCTGCTTTAACAACTATAACATAGCAACAGTGATAACTATTTCACTATGGAGTCCAGAATGAATGACAAAAAAAAACAACCTGAAAAACAGATGAATTTAGATGACAAAGCCATACTCAATACATAATACTGAATCAACTATTGCCAATCAATCATTTATTCCATCATTCAAACAAACTTTATTTATTGAGCATGTTTCATAAAGTCAACTGTAACACAGTGCTATATACAGAGGTTGATACCAGGTTGATATGCCTGTCGCAGCGGAAATCCTCGAACCAGTAAGGGATGCTGTCAAGCTGAAGAAGGAGTCCTATTGGTTCTCGTTGGGACTCCAGAGGCAGCTGATGAGTAGTATTAGGCCAAATGTGTCACAGCCCGGGCAGTAGCAGAGGCAAAAACTTGGGCCTATGAGGACTTCGGTGAGGCCATGGAGGAGGACTATCAGTCGGCCCTTAAAGCGATTCTGGCAAACCGTCCGGCGCCTCAGGAAAGGGAAGCAGTGCACCGCCAACACTGTTCACTATCGGGGTAGGGAGCTGCTGACCTCGATGGGTGACATTATCAGGCGATGGAAGGAGTACTTTGAGGATCTCCTCAATCCTGCCTTCACGCCTTCTTTGGTGGAAGCAGAGACTGGGGACTCAGCGTTGAACTCATTCATCACCCAGGCTGAAGTCACCGAGGTGGTCAAAAAGTTCCACAGTGGCAAGGCTTCGAGGGTGGATGAAATCCGCCCTGAGTACCTCAAGTCTCTGGATGTTGTGGGGCTGTCGTGACTGATATGCCTCTTCAGCACTGCATGGCATTTGGGGACAGTGCAGGGTCCTGGGCCCTGTACTGAAGACATAATACTATATCAGTGTCTTATGAAGATGTGTGCTGGCACAGAAACTCTTAACTGATTAATTTCATTGTTTACCTTTACAGTTTTAAATGGCCTGCAAATGGCAAATGACCTGCATCCAGCGGTTTATCAAGTCTCCCGAGACCCCAAAGTGCTTTGCACCACAACCAGTCATCCACCCATTCATACACACTTTCACACACTGACAGTGGTAAGGTAGATTGTAGCCACAGCTGCCCTCTGGCAGACTGACAGAAGTGAGGCTGCCATACAATCAGCGCCAACGAGCCCCCTGAACACCATCAGGAAACAAGGCGGGTGAAGTGTCTTGCCCAAGGACACAACGAGTGATACAGACGTAGTTGGGGTTTGAACTGGCAACCCACAGGACAAACCCTGTGGGTTGCCAGTTCAACCCTGCCACTGTTGCCAGTAGTAGGGGTTATTACCTGCTTGTTAATTAACAAGCCATATTGAGATAGGATCACAGTATTCATCTGCTAGATCAGGTGTCTGCGGCTTCAGAGCTGGAAGTGGCACTGTGGCACACTGAATTTAAAACATTATGAAATATTGCCCTGTTTTTTTTGTTTCATTCCTTTGCTCTGTGGCCCAATGAAAAAAAAAACACTGGACCCATCCTGGCCCCTCTGGTAAATTTGGGCTAGAACCGCCACTGGGACAGTGCGTCTGTGCTGGCAGACTGGGGTGGTCCCCTTTCACAAGAAGGGGAACCAGAGGGTGTGTTCCAACAACAGGGGGATCACATTCCTTAGCCTCCCTGATAAGGCCTATGCCAGGGTGTTGGAGAACAGAGTCTGGCCGACTGTCAAACCTCGGCTTCAGGAGGAGCAGTGTGGTTTTCGTACTGGCAGTGGAACACTGGCCCAACTTTACACCCTCTACAGGATGCTCAAGGGGTCATGGGAGTTTGCCCAACCGGTCCATATGTGTTTTGTGGACCTGGAGAAGGCATTCTACCATGTCCCTCGTGGTGCCCTGTGGGGAACACTCCAGGAGTACGGAGTCAGGGGCCCTTTAATAGGGGCCATCCGGTCTCTGTACCAGAGGAGCAGGAGTTTGGTTCACATTGCCGGCATTGAGTCAGACCTGTTCCCTGTGCATGTTGGACTTCGGCAGAGCTTTCCTTTGTAACTTTCATGGACAACATTTCTAGGCCCCACCAAGGAATAGAGGGGGTCTGGTTTGGGGACCAGTGGAGTTCGTCTTTCCTTTTCGCAGATTACGTGGTCCTGCTAGCCCCCTCTAGCCAAAACCTATAGCATGCACTGGGGCGGTTTGCAGCCTAGTGTGAAGTGGCAGAAAAGCAAAAATCAGCGTAAACTTGTGTTCTGCATGGATCAAAACTATGCTCTCAAGTCTATCTTCCCTGCTAATGAATAGTTTGCACTCTCTGAGACTGAAGTGGTATCATCACCTAGCAACCGTTCTAGCTAATAGAATGATGGTGTTTCCAAAATGAGGTGACAGCCTCCTTTGGGGTGCGCTTGTTTGCTTTTAGTGGGTGTGCTTGTGTGGCAACAATAGATCGCTATGTCTTATCGTCTGGCACCACCTGCCACTGGATGTAGGGAAAAGCTTTCTGCTCCGTGTTTCAATTTTCTGGAAGGCTTTGTGAATTTAACAAGAAGGGCTGCGATCGTTAGCTTTGCATTGATTTACATAACAGACAACAAATCTGTATTCTCATCATCACTAAATATCTGCCAAACTCATCTTAAACAACAGTTCCATATTTTACAGACACTTTTAGGTCACATTTTATTATTGGAGAATGTACTTTTGGGTATGAAAGTGTGAAAATTGTGGCACAGAGTGTTTGCTTAGTTTAAGTCTGGCACCTGTATGTTGATGGTGTAGCCCATTAAAAATTAATAAAAATGTACTTTTATTAGTTTTATGTATTTTCATAATATGTAAGAAGCAGGGGGCACCATATTAACTATACATGTACTGAATAAGTTAGGATTGTCAGAATTTGTAGGATTTGTTCATTTGGGCTCTTCATGAAACTTTAGACAAATCTTTAAAAGCTGCAGCTTTCTTACCAGTGTTCATCTGTGCTGTTCAGGGACATAGAAACTCATTCAGAAGTTACAGAATCCCCTACCACTTTCCTTTTATGGAATGCACTGTTTTTTCCGACTATCATGCTCTCAGAACAAGGCTGAAGTCCTGCATGTGAGCGTCTGAGTGTCAAACAAAATCTCAGGGAGGAAACAATAGCAAAATATGAAAGACTTCCTGCCGACAAACTTTAAATTATAACTGATGTGAGATTATAATGTGATGCTAGGATAATTTGTTGCAGATTATAAATTACATAAAAGTATCAAATAAAAAGGTTTTTGAATTTTAAAGTTCTTCGCTGTTATGCAGATATCTTCAATGTTGAAACCCTTGTTTGTCTCGACATCCACCCTGATAGTCCACAACTTGGTGCCAGTCAGATGAAAAAAGTGGTGGACCCAAACACAAGGCAGAATTGTAGCATACTCATGCAGAATCTCAATCAAGTACAGACTGTTGCACAAAGTTTAGATATAAATATTTTAAAATTAAAGTCAGTAGTTGGGCCCTAGGTTACCACTAGGTTAGGCTTTTTTGCAACCCTGGTGCTCAAGACACACCACCCTTCATGTTTTAGATGTTTCCCTGCTTTAACACACTTGATTCAGGTGATTACAGTTCAGCAAAAGCCTGTTAATCAGCTGTCAATTGGAATCAGGTGTGCTGTAGCAGGGAAACATCTAAAACATGAAGGACAGTGTGCCTGGAGGACCAGGATTGAAAACACAAGTCCTTCCAATGCGATCCTTGGTACATGTGGAATCTGCATCAACAGGCAGTAATAGTATACATACACCACCTCAGCCGTGGTGCTTTGAGACCAATTTGCAAGATTAGTCAACAAGGATATGAAGTGTAGGATTTTTCACAGACAGTAAAGTTTTTCATTCAGAACTTCAAACTGTCAACATGAAAAAATGCAAGACTTTATTGAAAATGTTTTTATTTTATTAAGATAGTTGCTTCTTATTTTCTTGATCATAGGATAGAATAATGGCTGATGTTTTCAGGCAAAGGACATGTAGTAGGACATGCAGACAGGGACACTGGTGGAAAGGTTCAACCTTCTCTCTGCAAAATGCAAGCACAGTTACATACAATACCGGTCAAACGTTTTAGAACGCCTTTCTCCCTTTATTTTCATGACTATTTAAACTGTAGAGTCTCACCAGAGACAACAAACCTGTGAATGAACACACATGGAATTATTTAGTAAACAAAAAGTGTAAAATAAAATTTTTATATTTTAGATTTTTACAAAATAGCCACCCTTTGCTTTGATGACTGCTTTGATCTCCTGGCATTCTCTCCAAGAGCTTCATGAGGTGGTCGCCTGAAATGGTTTTCCAAAGAGTCTTGAAAGAACTTCCCAGAGGTTAATATTTCAGTCATTACAGCAAAGGGCGGCTACTTTACGGATTCTAAAATATGGCATATTTAAAGTTATATTGCATTTTTGGTTTGCTACATAATTGCATATATGTTCATTCACAGTTTTGATGCCTTCATTGAGAATCTATGTACAATGTAAATAGTCATAAACATAAAGAAAATCATTAAGTGAGAAATGCATTCTAAAACTTTTGACCGGTACTGAATCTGAATGTTAACAATCCAAAAATAGAAAATGGAGACAGATGATGTGACTTTAATTTGTAAACTGTCCTGTCTAAAGCTAAAACATTAAATAAAACCCAGAACAACGTGTACGGCAGACGTTGCACCTGCCCGAACCTTTGTAGAGAAGTAAATCAACTCCATTTCAGAAGTAAGTGAAGGCCACCAGGATAAAGTTGGTTAAACTGTGTTACAGCGTCTGGACATCATTATGAGTGCTGTGAGAAACATAACATTAAACCTTGATTTTGCTTTACAAATAAAAGTATCTTTTTAATAACCAATTAATAAACATTTTAACATTTCCTTTAAGTGTTTTACGATGAACCTCTCAGGGACTGCAGATGGATTTTTGCCTTTTGGTTGAATCTTACAGTTTCCAGAATCTACCCATGTTTTGACAATGTGCACTCTCCCTTTTTTTCATATTTTTGACTGATTTTCTCACTAACAGTAACAATGGCAAATACATTTTTCATCACTCAATGAATAAACAAGAACACCACACCTGAACAAACCTATGCACATAGACCAAAAATAAAAGTACAGCAGGATGCCATCTGTCACAATTTACTCATTAAAGTAATCTATAAAAGGTCGCAAAATAGAGTAAAACAGCTTTACATTACCTGTTAGTGAAAATGTTATTTTCGCTAGTTGTAAATGGTGCCTACACCCCTATTACAACTGCAAGGTTTGGAGGAGCTTTGATTTTCCAATTTATTAATATAAGACGTCTTGCAAACAATGTCACAAAGCTCAATTTTTGAATATTTTCATCCAATAAATAGTGATGTGGGTGCATGTCCAAAACATATATGACAATGAAGCAGGAGCCTGGCCAAAACAGTCGCAGATCAAGTTTACTCTAGGAAACATCTTGGACATCCTTAATTTAGACAAGTGTAACCTGTGCAATACTTTAAATTGTAGTAGACTGTGTCTACAACAGATTTAAGTGGAATGAACCTATTCCTGTGCGCTAGTCCATTGATCCTCAGTAATTTTAAAATCTAGTTTGTTGCAGCAAGCATCCTTTAGGTAATCCAATGTGGCTGTACAGTCTAATTGTGAGAGTTTATTGTAAATCTTGGAAAATGCGCCTCTCCTAAATGGATTTGTTAGAAACAGATCATCCGAAGCAACTCCTTGTGGTTCATTAAGAAAGGATGAAAAGTCTCCTTGACAAAATTACATATTTTTAAGTACTTAAAAAAATCTTTGCATTCTATGTTGAACTTTTATTGGAGCTGTTGACACATAGAAAATACAGTATATTATCAATAAACACATTTTTAATTGTTTGTTCCCCTTTTAGATTCCACAGTTGAACTGATAATCCTTAGAACAACGAATGTGCTTGATTATAGATTGATGGTGTTAGAATTGAACATTGTGGATCATGACATGGTACCAATGAGAAATTTATTCTGAGACCAGATCTTAAGTGAGTTAGATATTACAGGGTGTTTGCATTCATATTTACCAAGTTCTGAGTTTGAATAAATCAAAGATCTTAGTGTGTTAGAAGAAAAGGTTTGACCCTCCATCCGTTCCCAATCAGGTCTATGTGCTCCACCACTCAATGACATACAACGTATCCTAGAGGACAGGAATAGAGTTGAAAGCAGGACAGTCCCATTCCCCCCATAACTTTGGGTATCTGTAGGAATGTTTTTTTTAATCTGAGTGCCTTTCTATTCCAGATAAATTGGGAAATAAATGAGTCTAATTTCTTCAAAAATATTTTATTAATTAAGGTAGGCATGCATTGGAACAGAAGAAGAAATTTACATAACGTAAATTCAGTTAATACAGTCATAATCTTTGGCAATGATGAAGTAGTATCCGAGATGTATAGCAACAAATCGTCTGCATGAAGAGACACTTTATGTTCCACATTGCCTCGTGTTATTCCTTTGTAATTGTTTCTGAAGCATAATAAAATGGCAAGGGGTTCTATAATGAATGCAAATAACAGAGACAGAGGGCACCCTTTTCTCTTGAACCGATGGAGAAGAAAAGGACTTGAATTTCTATTATTTGTCTGAACTGAAGCTTGAGGCATAGTGAAGAGCATCTTGACAAGAGACATAATTGGGGCCAATTCTGAACCTCAGCAGGGTCAAAAAGAGAGAGTCCTACTTGACCTCGTTGAAGGCCTGCTCAGCATCCATATTAAACAGCCTTCTACTATTAAAAAATTGTTGTTTGTCTTTCACAAATCCCAATTGGTTCTAGAAAACAGATGTTGTAAAACTGTCTCTAAATGCCTAGCCAAGAGTAAAAAATTATGAGATATTTAAAATGATAATATCTGCACAGATTTGCATTTTACTTTGAGGAATCACAGATGAATCACATAAATGGCATAGGACATGAATAAATGTTATGTATCCTAAAAAAAATAAAAATAATAACAGTAGTTCCTACAAATTCCAGAAAAATGTATATAATAGATGTTAAATGCATTTGGCAAGTTGTTCACCAACGTGACACTAATTAGCCAACCAGTTACCTTGAATTATAATTCTACTCAGCACATTTAACAATAATTTACATTGAAAATACACAATGCAGCCCAGGTTAGCTTTATTTTAAAAGAAGGAGGTCTGCCAGTATCTGTAAAATATCTGATTAGGAGGTTAAACTGTATCCTACTGACTAGTAATTAAATTTTCTCTGAGTTTCGACTGAAATAAAAGTCACTACACATTTTATGTTCCATTACATCTGTAAGATTTTCCTTTGGTTAGATTGTTTCCTTGCACCTCTGTTCAGCTCAGTCATGTTTTACTTTAGTTGCCACAGTCAGCCCATAATCAGCTTCATCTGGTCCACTTGCTCCATGCCAATCGGTTTCTCTGTTTTCACCTGTGCCATGCTCTTTATATACTCTGCTGTTCTGTCTACTCCACGTGGATACATACAGTTTGTCATTCCAAGCCTGTCCAAGAATGTTTTGGTCATGCCATGCCATGCCATGCCATGCCTCTCCATGTCTTTGACTTTTTTGAAGTCGGTTTCTCCCACTTCAAGCCTTTCTTTAAGTTTTCAGTTTTTTTTGTAAATTCCTTCTAGTCACTTTGTTCAGACAAGAAATAATAATAAAATAAAGCCTCAAGAATTCAACCAATTGAATCCCACTGAAAATCTATGGAAACAAGTGAATTTTGGAGTGCATTAAAGAGAGCCCCAGTACCCTCAGGATTTGAACATGGTTTGTGTGAGAGAATGGGCCACTTTACACCTGAGCAATGCAAGGGACTAATTTATACTACCAAAATAGGCTTTTAAAAATAAGCATTGAATACACATCTCAGAAAATGTGTTCAATACTCATTTCCTTTGCCATTCTACTTTGTTATACATAGCTTATTTTATGGACCAATTTATTTTTGATGTAGGCCTATTTGGGATGCACTGACAATGTGAATTCCCTCAATAGACTACTTGTCCAACTTTGTGATGTTTCTAAAACACCTTCAGTTCACGGAAACCTTATTTTTAAAGTGCTTTTGGAAATAATGATGATTTGTGATATTCTGGCCCGTTGATCACGATAAGCCCACCCCCCTCCCTCACCTCTCTGCATCTGTCCACACCGCCCTCCTCACCCCTCCTCCAGCTTTTCCACGCGCCTCCCTTCTCACACACACCGGTAGTTGTCATGGCGATGGAGTCAGTCCCGGCGTCTGCTCCGGGGGCTGTTGCTATGGAGATGGCCGTTCGAGGTGCGCTCCCGGTAGTGGAGGAGGATGAAGACTTCGGCACTCCTGGGTCCGAGGAGAGACTACAGCACCGCCGAAGAGGAGAGAGACAGCGACGCGGGCTGCCGTTCAACCGGAGCGGCTACTACATGCTGATAGTGATCGGGCAGATCGGCACAGATCAGCAGCTGGACACCGCCAGAGCGCAGATAGAGCGGGGTGAGTGGTGACCCAAACGTTGCTCAAACTCACTTTTTATCGCTTGTTTGGCAGCTCGGATTCATTGCTGCACTATTAGGGATTAAAAGTCAGGAGGAAAGGTTTGGACCTGGAGACATCAGCAGGAGAGAAATGGTTTGACGCATTGAACGGGATGGCACTCAAAGGCAGAGGCAGTTGCTGCAGCATTGCACCATGGGACTAAACACACACATTTTCCCAAATGCAATGCTGCTTATTCAAGCTATGAGCTACCGAGTAGGTCTTTTATAACCTTATAGGATCGTGTCTGGTGCTAACAGATGATCAGATGTAACATGGCATGCATGGCATCAAATTATTATTTGAAATTACCCTAAAATATTATTCAGTGGTGAAATAGTTTTTCTCTTACAAATTCACACAGACAAGAGAAACACAGCTGAGCAATAGTGTATAGGTATTCATTTCCAACGTTTTTAGAAAGTGCCCTAAGAGGAGGAAAAAAATCAAATTCTTCTTTGCGTGTATTTAGATTGATGGCATCAGAAGAGGGGCAAGAATTATCTGAGTTCTGTTCATTTCAGGTCTTTTTTGGGTTAGGAAGTGTTGCTATCTACTGTAGGAAGTTCAGTTTCAGTTCAGTTCAGTTTATTTTATTTATATAGCGCCAATTCACAACACGTCGTCTCAAGGCACTTCACAAAAGTCAGGTACATGCATTCCAATTAATCCTAACCATTGAACAGTGCAGTCAGATTCTGTTATTTATTCAAATTGGATAAAAAGTTTGTCTATCTAAGGAAACCCAGCAGATTGCATCCAGTCAGTGACTTGCAGCATTCACTCCTCCCGGATGAGCATGTAGAGACAGTGGACAGTCACTGGCGTTGACTTTGCAGCAATCCCTCATACTGAGCATGCATGTAGCGACAGTGGAGAGGAAAAACTCCCTTTTAACAGGAAGAAACCTCCAGCAGAACCAGGCTCAGTGTGAGCGGCCATCTGCCACGACCAACTGGGGGTTAGAGAGAACAGAGCAGAGACACAAAGAGAACAAAGAAGTCCGTACTGACCATCCGCCAGTTCGAGGAGGTTTCATACAGGCTCTCAAACCCAACAATTTAAAGTAGTGTGTAATCTCTTCATAGACTTATGAGGAGAGTGAGATTGTATAGCTCTAAAATGTTTTCCACCAGGAGGTCACAGTTATTTTGGCTTGATCAGGGGTCTTAGGAGTCAATAACCCTGACCTGAGATCAGAGCCAAAATAAATTTGAACAGAGACTATTACAGTTTTTAGATAATAATGTAATTAAATTATACATGGGATTTGAGCATTTTTATTACTGTAACTCCTTAATTCATGAAAATATTTTACATCAATAAAAAATAAACAGATACACCATGGTTTAAGTACTTGGTTAAAAAAAAAAAAGCCGAAATGGCATTACACAGATGCACAGAAATTGATGTGCTGATTGGGAAGGGGCAAGCTGGCCTGGACCCTAGCAAGCTGATCAGCTGGGATTAGTGAAAGCTCTTGCGGACTTTTGACGAATTCAGATTCTGAAGCATTCGAGTTTTATTTGGGTGACAGTGGATTTTCGAGCCATTCTGATGTGGCCTCATACAAAAATGGTTACATTGTACCCATCTTTCCTGAGGCTACATGGGGCCCACATACACCTGCTGGTTGGAGTTACTTATAGTTTGCCGGTACAGTGGTACTGCATGCTGGCAGAACTCATAATACTTTAGCTTACCTAAACAACTTCTGTTCTGAATACATCTTTCCCCTGGTGTTGACTGAAATTATGGTGATGGTAGTGGATGTACTGCAGGTGCAGTGTTAACAGTTAGCATTGGGCTCATTACACATCAGTCTGTCAGGTATCATCATTAACAGAGGTAGCAGGTGATGCAGCAAATATTGCAGGGATTTAAAAATCAGCCTAATTAAAACACATCCACCAGCCCCAATGGGTTTTAGAACAACTTGGCTTGAAATGATCTCCACAGATGTTTGATCACAAAATATGCCCAATTCAGTGTGGTCTAGACTTCTTTACAAACCATTTCCATGTGTTTTATTGTTGGTATTTTTTCGTTGGATCCATGCAGACTTCTCACATACAGCTCAAATATTTCACTGAAGCAATTCAGAATACAAATAATTTTTTTAAATTAAAAACATTCAATTAAAGAGGAGGAAAGAAAAAAATATATATATACAAGTAGATGTACTCAAAACAACTGATCAGTTACTTCATGCCTTGTGTGATGCCACTAGAGAAGTGTTCATGGAAGCTTGGTTCTGCTGCTATTGATTTCATCTTGATTAAGTAATGATTTACAATAAAGCAGCTAATTAAATTGAAGAAACCGATCATTACATGTTTTATAGGTGGCAAACTATAGCTAAAGGGAGATTGATTGATGTCACAGAAAAGTCTGGCCACTCTGGATAGTTCAAATTGAATTTTTGAATACAACATAAAATATTTCTTCTTCAATTTGTATTTAGAGCAGCCATTTGCTCGTGTGAGACTTCATGGCATTTTCTTTCTTCTTGCAAAGTCAAGTCTCCACAGGGTTTAAGTTTGCCAATATAACTTTGTCGCAGTTTTAAATGAGGATAGTTCGGTCACCCAGTTGAATATTGCTGAACCTCTTCTCCTCATGAAGAACTGCAGCCAGCTACACATAGTCCTGCCACTGAGAGCTGCTATAAGTTACTGCATGGGTTTTTAGGCCTTTGTTAGATCAGTCTCTCACATTTTCAGGAGAACGACTGTCAGCAACTTTCCGCAAAGCTGTTGTCACATGCTAGTTGTTCTCTGTCCAGATTTTGGTTTAAGATGGCGGTGCAACACAGCAGTCCCTCCGGCCCTCCTGACGTCCTGTTATTGTTCGGACACTGGGAGCTGACAGATCTGCTGCTGGGTGGCAGGCAGACTTAGGCTCACACCCACTCAGCTTATTAAAACATAGATAGTTTCACCCTGGCTGGTGTTTTCAGAGTGACACAGTGTAAGTGACCTACTGTTTGCTGCCATTACGTACATATTATGCTTGCATTGTACCTCTGCATGGGTTTTTGTGGGGTCCTCAGCTTAGTCTCCCTCACTGCTGAGTTGGATTTACGTCAATGTTGACATCTGCACAGATTTTAATTGATTTCCAGGGACTCTCACTCCCCCTGAAGCTAAAGTCTTCTGGTGACTATTAGTTAATTAGCTTTTTTAACGTACTGTATTTCAGTCATTTTTAAATAAAGCACCTAGTCAAACAGGTTTACAGTTGCTTATTTCGGTTTTTACATTGGGATTTTCTAGTAAAAAGTCTTCAAATTGTGGAAGGCATCACTTAGATATTCCTAAATTTGTTTGTTTGTTTTTTACAGTAAACCTAGCAGCTGCTTAGGGCCCCCAAACCATCAGGGGTCTCCTAAATGCTTGTATTTCAACACAGACCACAAATCTAAACTTTTAGATTCAAATTCAGTTAAATTCAAAATTACTTTATTAATCTCAAAGGGAAAAAAAATGTTGACTGAATATTTATTGCTCTGACTGAAGACACTCTGTTGTTGTACAACAGTCTCATGAAGAGGATGCTCAGGGTTCTCCATAATGTTCTTCATTTTATGAAAAATCCTTCTTTGTACAGTGATCTCCAGAGGTTCCAAAGGAGTCTTCAGAACAGAGCCAGCCTTCTTCATCAGCTTGTTGAGCTTTTTTAAGTCACTGGCTCTGATGCTGCTTCCCCAGCAGATGATGGCAGAAGAGATAACACCCTCCACAGCAGACCTATAGAAGATATGCAGCATCTTGCTGCAAACACAGAAGGTCCTAAGCTTCCTCAAGAAGTACAGTCTGCTCTGTCCCTTCTTGTAGATGGTTTCACAGTTGAATCTCCAATCAGTCTGTTGTCCAGGTGAACACTGAGGTATTTATACTCCTCCACCACTTCTAGATCTCCTTCTATGATGGAAATAGTGTTTGACCTATTCTTGTTTCTCTTAAAATCTACAATCATCTCCTTTGTTTTATTCATGTTTCCACACCATGCCACAAAGTGGTCCACCAGCTCCCTGTACTCAGCTTCTTGTCCATCTCTGATCCACCCCACAACTGCAGAATCATCAGAGTATTTCTGCAGATTTCAGGAATCTGTCTTGTATTTCAAGTCTGAGACGTACAGAGAGAAGAGGAATGGTGAGAGTACGGTCCCCCTGTGGTGCTCCTGTGCTGCTGACTACATGGTTAGACACACAACCCTTCAGCCTCACAAACTAAAAGAAATAATTGTATATAAAGAATAAGAATACTGTGAAAGTTTGTAGTTCATGTGAAAAGGAAGAACAATAATACTAGACAAAATTTGACAAGTGCAGTCTTCAACTCCCTGACTCAGCACTTTTCCTGAACCACCTTTTGTCATCCCTACAGCTGTGATTCTTTTGCCGTATGTCTGTATCAGCTTTGCAAATGAAGAGCCTGAAATTAATTACCCATTCTTCTTTGTAAAATAGCTTAAGCTCAGTTCCACAGATTCTCATTTAAATTTAGGTCTGGACTTTGACTGGGCCACTCCAATACATTCAGTTTCTTTGATCTAAACCATTCCCTTGTAGTTCTGGCTGGATGTTTAGGGTCTTTGTCCTGCTGGAAGGTTACTCTTCACTCCAGTTTTTGTCCTATGCACCCTCAAACTGTTTTTTTCTTCCAATAACCCTCTTGTTAGCTCCATCCATCTTTAAATCAACTCTGGCCAGCTACTCTGTCCCTGCTGAAGACAAGTTAATTTGTATGGCAACAAGACAAGTCAATGTGTAAAAAGTACGTTGCAGGGACATGATAAAGGAAAGTAAAGAAAATTAAAGAAAAGTTATTTTAAAGTTGATTTAAAAGAACTCAGGGATTCAACATTTTTGCAGTTTTCTGGAAGTTTGATCCAGATTAGTGGAGTATAAGAACTGAATACTGCTTCTTCAGGTTTTGATTCTGGGGATGCAGAGTAGACTTGAACCAGAAGACCTGAGTGGTCTGGAAGGTTGATACAATGTCAATAAATCTTTAATGTATTTTGGTGCTACACCATTCAGTGATTTATGAGCTAATAGAAACTAAGTAGAAGTCAATTCTCTGAGATCCAGGGAGCCATTGTAAGAACTGGGGTGATGTGCTCCACTTTCTTAGTTTTAGTGAGGACACAGGCAGCAGCATTCTGGATCAGCAGCAGCTGTCTGATCGACTTTTTAGGCAGACCTGTGAAGACACCGTTGCAGTGATCAATTCCACTCAAGATAAATGCATGGATGAGTTATTCAAGATCCTGCTGGAACATTAGTCCTTTAATCCTGGAAATGTTCTTCAGGTGATAGAAGACTGACTTAATGATTGTCCTTATGTGTCTCTGAAGATTCAGGTCTGATTCCATCACTACACCCATATTTGGGGCCTGATCTGTGGTTTCTAGCCATAGGAACTGAAGATGTTTGCTGTCTCTTATTCTCTCCTCCTTTGGTCCACAAATAATTATTTCAGTTTTGTTCTTATTGAACATAAGAAAATGATGGCACATCCCTGCATCGATTTGTTCTATGCATCTACCTAACGCTTGAATAGGTTCATAGTCACCTGGGGACATTGTAATGTAGAGATCTGTGTCATCTGCATAGTTATGGTAACTTATCTAGTTGTTTGTTATAATCTTAATTAGGGGAAGTGTGTAGATATTGAACAGAAGGGGTCCCAAGATGAAACCTTGGGGAACCCTGCATGTTATTTTTGTACAACTCTGATGTAAAGTTACCTATTGGCATAAAGTCACTGTCCTTCAGGCAAGACTCAAACCAGCCAAGTGCTGTACCAGAAAGTCTGACCCAGTTCTCGAAATGCTGCCGTAATATACTGTGATCAACAGTGTCGAATGATGCGCTGAGGTGCAATAATACCAGCACTGTGGTTCCTTCATAGTCTGCATTTATGTGGATGTCATTGAGCACTTTGACAAGGGCGGTCTCAGTACTGTGGTCAGCACGGAAACCTGACTTAGAGACGTCAAAGTGGTTGGTAATTGTTAAGAAGGTATTTAACTGTTGAAACACAGCTTTTTTAATAGTAAGACTTGCTAATAAACATTGTTGGGAACGTACTTTAAAAAAGTAACTAGTTATAGTTACTAGTTACTTCTCCCAAAAAGTAACTGAGGTAGTAACTCAATTACTAACAGTAACTATTCAGTTACTTTTTAGAATCTAAAATAATGTTACAAGTTGCTGACCAGAAAAATCCAGCCTTTTCTTTTTATACGGTGTAGGATTGTCCGAGCCCGTGCTGGCCGCACGGTAGCCACAAGTGTTGTGGTAGGGTGAGACAATGCGAGGTGCTTCATAAGGTTGGAGTTGCTGGTCATGGACGTGGATAATTTCTTTGTTCCCGGACATAACTTGCAAATCAGATGCATGTTATTGCCTTTTAACTTCAGCGAATAACATGTTGTTCATCCTGTAACCGGTGGGTTGCCGGTTCAAAGCCCTGCTCTGTCCTTCTGACTTGTTGTGTTCTTGAACAAGACACTTCACCCAACTTGCCTGCTGATGGTGGTCAGAGGGTCCGGTGGCACCGATGTATGGCAGCCTCGCTTCTGCCAGTCTTTCCCAGGGCAGCTGTGACTACATTGTAGCTTACCACTGTCAGTGTGTGAATGGGTGGATGACTGATTGTAGTGTAAAGCTCCCTGGGGACTTGATAAAGCGCTATCTAAACAAGTGCAGGCGATTCACCATTTGCTATTACTGGCCTCGTGTGTTCCTTGGCCTTCATGATGCTATTTGTTCATTACCTCTGAGGTCTCCACAGAACAGCTGGATTGATATTGGGATTGAGGACTACTTGTTAATTAGGAGAATTCTAAAGGCAAGTGGTGGCACTGGATGTTAACTGTGTGAAAGTGGCTAAATGATTTTTATCTGTAGAAAACTAAAACCATGTGTGCATTTTCCATTCACTTCAAAGCTATGTCAAACTAAATAAAACTAATAAAATACATTGAAGTTGGTGGTAATGGGCCAAAATTTGATGGAATTCAAGGGGTATGAATACTTTTGTCAGAGGCTGTAAATGTCCTTCGACTACTGATCCAGGAGATGTTCTATCTTTTTCTCACAGTTTTACATTTGGAAGTTTTTGCTTTAAAGAATAGTGAATTGGAATGTTTTATATGTCTCAGATTGGTTCTACCCAAGACATCTGGCTTTTAAGGCTGTGGTCTGGAGACTGTTAGCAACACCTGTTAGCTTCGCACAGTCAGTAGATGAAATAGGCGGAGTTTCCATTGTCATCTAAGCAGTTGTTAACTTTTCTTACTCATTTAAAACCAGAAAGCACCAGTGTGCCATTTAGGAGTCTATATTTGATAACATTGTCAATGATGGTTCCTTATTATTTCAACAATAAACAGTTTGCTGATGTTTCCATTTCTATAAAATGTTCTATGTCTATTAGTATTTCTCTTAATTTTGCCAAAACCAGATCAGAAAATGTGAATATCCACCATCATGCACAAATAGTGTCTTCAGGGATTAGCTGGGGATGTGGAAGGTACCACAAGGTGAGCTCTGTCACTTTAAAGTTAGGAAGATGAAAGCAGTTCCATCAGCTTATGTGATGATGTGAAACTGTGACTCTTCACACCTTCTGAAGATGTTTTCTAACTAGATGTACACTGTTAGCCACAGATGAAAGATTTTTACATCAAAGTGCAAAGTTTTGATCCTAAAATAGGTCATTTTACATGTTTTTCCCCCAAAGTTGTTGTTGGGGTGCTCTGGAAATGTATAGAATCGATAAATGTTTGAGCTGTTTGGCGTTAATCTGGAGAAATCTGACATGTTTCCCATGTTTGACTCACATCTGAAGATTCTGCAAATACACGTGTTGATGTGAAACAGATAAGTCTAATTATACGTGGCTGAATCATGTCTGATTTCTCACGTTATGATGACAGTCAGGATGTTATGGTAAACAGAGTAATCAGATGTGTATTCACTGTTCAAAATGTTCATAATACTGACATTAAGTCATCACTTAACATCGTTGTATTTTGTTGTGATCGTCAACTTTTTATCTTCACAAATGGAAAAATCACAAATACTTTTAGGGAAAAGACACGCTGAAGTTTGCTGAGGGTAAGAAAGTAGGCGGACTTTTTTATCTATTAAACTGAAATTATTTTCACATCAACAATCCCTAAAGTGGCCTTACTAAGTATTTATAATACAACACTATATTGTATTATCTTAATTTAGCCCTCTCCAAACAAGAAATAAGTAGCCCCTTTTCGACCTTAAGTCCGAAATTTAAATACTTGGGATTTGCATTAGCCAGGTAAAAGGAATCTTGGGTAATTTGTGTGCTTTCTGTTTCCACTACTCTGAAAGGCTGTGGATTTTTTTTTAATCATCATAATGACGTATGAGGAAGTTGTGAAGAAAACTGCGTTACACCCCCAATGCAGTGGGTGGCGGTAATAAGAAATCAAAAGCCATACAAGCAAAGCCCAACTGAGAAGCCTGCATCACACCATTTGTTCACAAAACAAGAAAACGCACAACAGTTTTTTTTTGCTTGTGGTGTTGTACCACAGTGTAGTTGTAAAAGTATGCTTACATATGAATCTCATATAAAGTAGAAAACAATAACAGGTCTTAAATATGACAACTGTGAAGAAGTCAGAATACTACAAGAAAAGGGTCCACCAATCATAGTTGCCCAGCACATAACCCTGCCCCTTAACAATCCTGGGGTAATCTGAAAGTCCTACTCTGTGACCCGGACCTTTTATTTGGGAAAGTGTGAACCCAGGAAATTACACGGGTAAAGTTGTATCAAAACATGCGCAGGGCTTTCAGAATTCCAGATAATTGCTGAAAGTTCCTGCAATAGAAAATGACCTTATGTTAAATAGGTTTTTAGATACTGTACTTGTTGGACTTTCCATTGGCATTTTTCAGTAAATGCTTCACATTAAATAAAATTCAGTTTCTTTAATTCTCAGATTTTTAGGGTTGTCATTGACATATCCTCCTTTTTCTTAAAAAAAGATAGGAATAAATACACAGTTTTTCTTGTAATGTGATAAGTATGACATATTCTTCATCTCCCCTGTGACTCTGTAAGCCATGGCAATACCAAAAATATTGAATTAATTTATTTATTTTTGTTGACATCAGCAATTTAAAATCAAACTGTTAAGTTATAAATAGGTAGACAGGCGCTTTCTGAATAATCTGAAAGTTCACAAGGTCTTTAATCTGAAACAGATCATCCTGCATTATGTTAAAGGACAAGGTGACCTGTGATTAGGCGTTATTAGTTGTGCAGGTATCGCAGAACTATGATCTGATAGGGCATGCCACTGAGAGGATATATCAGCTTATAACATTTCCCACATCATACTTCACCCGCTGACTCAGTGGATCTTGACATGCAGTATGTTAACAGTAAGAGCTTAAATTCTAAACCAGGGAAGCCCAGCTCCAGTCCTTGAGAGCTACCATCCTGCAGCTTAGATGCATCCCTTCTGGACCACAGTTGAATCAGATGAATTGCTGGTTACCAGGCCTCTGCTGATGAGGGAGTACTTCTAAAAGTTGCAGGATAGTAGCTCTCGAAGGGTGGAGTTGGGCTCCAGTGTTCTAAACAAACAAGCCTCTCTGAACTATATGCTCAGAAGAATTAGTTTGTCAGAGATGAGTTCTAGTCATGTTTATGTGTGTGGCCTGTAACCACGTGTGGCCAGTTTAAATGTAAAGCTTTGACCTGCCACTACTAAGGATCCCTGATTGCCATTTCTCTTCAAGAATATGAACAGATATTAAAACAGCATCTAAAATACTCTTTAGCTTTCCTGCTGTGGAAGCTTTTAAACTGTCTTTAGTGTTTTTTATTAGTGATTAGAGAAATTAGTGTGGTTAGCATTACAAAAACAGCAGTCTTTATGTGTATTCCCTTGACAATTTATACTTGTACCTCAACTCAGATATTTCAAAAAGGCTGCCAACAGTTCAAGATCCACCATGTTCCCTAGCACACAGAGACAGAAAACTCTAAAATATAAAAACAGAGCAACTCTGGAATACCTTCAGCCTTCCTTGAACTGAAATTAATGCATTTAAATTCAGTTCAGTTCAAATCAATTTGATTAAATCTTTGAGAATGTAGGTAGCTCTCCTTTGGACTCTGCGGTGGTAGAAACGACACTGGAGTCTTGGTGATTAATAACCAGATTGTTGCTGTCAGCACGACCTGGTAGCTGTTAGTATGGTGCATTTACTAGGAAAGAAATCAAATTTTTGACTTTCTGAATGGTTGGTCCTTGTTCAGGCCCAGTCATGCTGAAAATCAGTTTATCACAGAAATCAGGTGATTTCTCAGTGCAGCTACACACTATTCAAATTTTAAATCAGCAGAATCAGCTTTATTGCCAAGTCTGTACAGACAAACAAGAAATTTGACTCCGGTACACTTTGCTCTCAACAATTAAGAACATCTTTTAAATGTACATTTACACACAATATATAAAGTGAGTATAATGTGAGATCAGCCCAAGTATGCATGGTGTTGTTCTGGACCTCTGACTGTCAAGTGTTCATCAGAGAAACAGCCTGGGGCAAGAAACTGTCTCTGTGGAAGCTGGTTTTAGCAAACAGTGCTCTGTAGCGCCACCTGAAGGTAAAAGCCTAAACAGTTTGTGTGCAGGGTGTGTGGGGTCTGCAGAGACTTTAGCTGCCCTTTTCCTGACCCTAGACCTGTATAAGTCCTGGATGGAGGGAAGGCCAGCCATGATGATTCTCTCTGCAGTCCTGATTATTGGTTGCAGTCTGGACCTGTCCTATTTTGTGGATGAACCAAACCACACTGAGATGGATGAAGACAGGACAGACTGAATGATGGCAGTGTAGAATATGACCAGCAGCTCCTGTGGAAGGTTGTACTTTTGAGTTGCCTCAGGAAGTACAGTCTCTATTGGGCCTTCTTTCGAACAGTGTCTATGTGTGAAGACCATCTCAGGTTTTGAAAAATGGTGGTTCCTAGGAACCTGAAGTGGTCCACAGCAGACACAATGTAGTTGAGGAGGGTGGGGTGGGGGGGTGTTGTTCTCCCAAAGTCTACCATCATCTCCACAGTCTTGAGTGGCAGCTCTTTAACTAAAATTGCTTTTGTACGTCAAATATATTCAACAGACTTATAAAACTAAGGCAAATTCGGCAGTAAGTACAAAATCAGTGAAGTATGGGATCAGATTTGTCAGCCAGCCGCATGACTCAGAATTATTGCATCTGTATCATTGAAAATAATTGCTTGAAACACAATTAATTCTGCTTATTTATAAAGCCAGAGGATAACTAAAGTAACTATTCATTGTAAAGTAGATCTTAAAGCATTTAAAATGACAAATCAAACTCGATATTATGGTTTTGTAAAATTATAAAATATGTCAAATTTATGAAGTAGTTAGAAAAGGGATTGACAAATATCAGTTTAAAACTTGGATGAAATGTGATAGATTTGGTCAACAGTCCAAAAGGTTTAATTTTTTGCTAAGAAATGAAACAAAAAACTGTTGTGAGATCTTTATTTACTGCAGGAAACTGTGTTAACACTAAAATGCAATATATTTAAGGCTGAAGGGAGAAAGTGGGAGTAAGGTGAAGAAGCTGCAGCAACAGCCGGTGAAAGGTTACCTCATGTGGACAAAACCTGCAAAAGGAAGACAGCTTCCTTGATAACTTTTAGATGACTAGTTCAGGATCATTCATAAATAGCTCAGAGATGTTTTTGTTTATTTTTCACGTCTGTCCTTCATTACTTCACTTGTCCTTAAGGGCTTTTCTTCCTTCCCTCTGTGCAGGAATACGATCCTGGGACGTCAATTTGAAGTGCTGTGACCTTGATCAGCAGCTGCAGCTGTTTATAGCTCGCCATTCCGCCCATTTCTCCTCCAAGGTCAGAGGTCAGTTGGATGTGTCTCCCTTGTAAGCTGGGAAACTAGTGATGGCTTGCTGGAAACCACTTAGGGCTGCTTATTCTGATGGATTCCGAAAGCAACAATGAATAAAATGAAGCAACTTTAATAATGGGATTAAACATATTTTGCTTTAGTCTACCGCCGTTGTGTACATCTGTTTAAAAACTCTTTCTAAAGCAACCTCCTGTTTTAGCTGAGACTGATTTTAAATTTATCTCACTACTTGTGACTGGAGTAGAATTTATTTTTTTAACCTTTCTGAATATATGAAAGAAAGACTTGTATTGCCATGAGTACATGAAACAACTGATTCTCAATTTAAACAGTGACTGTCGCCTCTCACCTGCGTTCTCTTGTTCTTCAAATGTGTGTCTAGGTATGAAAATCAAAACACATTATTATAACTTTAATTTTAAATTTGTTTAAGTATTTTAGCAGAAGCCAAATGATAATTACTGCTTTTTTGTTTTAAAGAAAAACATTTAGTTTATGTTTTCCATTTCTGAACAAAATATTTGCACTTATACTATGTTACAGTGACTTAGTTGTCCTTTTGGTTATAAGACTGCCCTGTTGAATCTGTAGACAGAAGCAATAGTATCTGTAAAGAGCAATTTTCAAGTGTTGCCACAAATTATTAGATTAGATTTAGGTCCAGAATTTAAATGGGCCATTTTAGCACAGGAATATGCTTTGATCTAAGCTTTTCCATCGTAACTCCGGCAGTATGTCTAGGGTCGTTGCCTTTCTGGAAGGTGAACCTCCACCCCAGCCTTAAGTGTTTTGCAGTATGTAGTAGTTTTTCTTCCAGAATGCCCGATCCTGCTGAAGAAAAGCATGCCCACAGCATGACGCTGCCACCACCATGTTTAATGTTGCAGTGTTAAGCTGGGGACACACTTAACAACTTTCACAGTCTTATCTGAATTTGAAAAGACTAGGAGTTCACACTAACAGACTGATTTTAGCAGATTTTTATTTTATGACTGAAAGACTGAGGATCATACACCCAACAACTGCACCTGCTGAGGGATCACAGTCTACAGGATTTGTCAAATTTGCAAAACAACAATTTGAAGGAAGAAACATACCTGTAGTCAGTGTTAATGCAAGAGTTCGGATAAACTATTTCTCTCCCACTCCCCATAAAATGAAAGAGATGCAATTTAAAGAACTCTAAGTTTATCTCACGATTGATCTGATTTTGGTACTGTAGTTTGGAACATATTTTAATGTGTGGTTGTTTGTGTGCTTTGGGATGTCTTTCAGTGTTGGCGTTATTCTGAACAGAGAACAATATGTTGCTTCAACTGGATTGCATAAACAAAAATGATCATTTATGATACATAACTTGACTCTAATTGGAAAATATTTTAATTAGAAATCCCAATAATACATAAAGGCTCAGAGCCCAGTGTGAAAATACGAAAGATGCTCAATCATCTGTCAGATAAGGGCTTGATGTAATCTCTCAAACACACTGGCAAACACAAATACACACTCATACACAGAGGCCTTACAACAGACAAGCTCGGGACTGATTGTAACTGCACTGGAAAGGCATCGTTATGCAGAAGCTGCAGCAAGCACGAAATGACACAGCATTTTCCACACATCTGTTAAACTGTGGACATGCATTTAATAGACAAAAAAAGAACAAGAACCGAGGAGTGATGTAATGTATGGTGAAATGATGCATGTTTATGAAATATACCTTCACAAAAGACACGAGACACAAAGGCTTGAATGAAGAACTGTTTAGTCGAAGATTTGAACTGAATGAAATGCAACAAGCATCAGCTGATTGTTGTCTTTACAATGTGTTGCTTTGTCCAACATTTGCTGTACGTGCTCTGATCTATTTCTGAACTTGTACACTCAAAAACATCTGGATTAAAAACAACCTAGATGGCCCTTTTTTCTAATTCAACCATAAGCAAAATATTGACCATTCCGTCCCTGGCTACAATTTAACATAACAGGATTTAATAATAGGTTTGACCCAGCAAACTGCGTTAGGTTTTTCACCCAAAAACTGTGTTAAAGTTCAAATTACTAGCATGAAGGTAACTAAAGAGAGGGTTGAAAAATGTTCATTTATAACCTGGATTAATAAAGACAAATAAAGACGAAATTCTCATAAATCTCCATAAAAAACCTTTTATTGACAAACAACTGAATTTGGATAACAAAATTCATACAGTAAAATAGTATAATAATATTACCTGGGTGCATTGACTTTATGACCAGTTGTTTGGTGAAAGTTTGCATGGTGAACATAGCTAGCAATAGCATCTGCTAGCTATGTTATCTAAAAGGAGCAAACGTTCTCGCTAGTGTGAACTAAAGTGATTACACAAACCAATGACAGTAACATTATTTATGCAGCATTCTGTGAAGAAGGTTCAGTGAAGTCTGATCAGGTTGTTGTATCTTTCAAAATGGCAGCTTATGAAGAATAATGCTCCTTCAAGGCTCTTATCGAACCCAGAAAACTCGGTCACACTTTTTGACCTATTGTTTGGTTAAAACTAGAAATTCACCAATCAGAGCTTGTGACTAATTTTCCGATCATCAGTTTTTGTAAAGCTTTAAACTGTAATGTAAGAAGGTATATTAACTGAATTTAAACATTTTCACTAGCCTTCCTGAAGTGAGCGGTCCTAAATCAAGTATATTAGGCACAGGAGTGACGTGATGCTGTGGGTGAGAGAGTGGTCACTGGTCACCATTTTAAATCAAAGACAAAATGATTACAGAGTGCACATTTTTGCATCTTGTGTTACCAGTTAGCGTGGTTAGTGAGGCTAGCATTACTAAAACAGTAGTCTCTGTGATTTTTCCATGGAAAATTTAGATCCTCATCTTAACCATGGCATTTCCAGAGGGCTAGGTAAATATTTTCAAATCCTGCCTCAAAAGGACAAAACAGAGCAACTTTGCTGTGCTCTATTCAGCCTTCCTAGTATCTGCCTAAAGTCTTGTTCTCTCTCACAGCCTGATTATACAACAGACATATCTTGAGATGTCGTAGAAAATAGCTTCCCTTTGAATAGCTAACGTCTCTGTGTTTCCTCTGACTTCATTATAAACACTTCACTGATACTGAAAATAGCTAATGGATTCTTCTATGTAAAGATATACTCCTACACTGCTCCCAGTCCAAGTGAGTCATGGTTACAACTGCTTATGGTGTTCTTCTGCTTTCCTCCCTTTCGAAGCACATTAAACCTAGTGAAGCATCAAAAAATCAAATGGTAAAAATCCCAATTTTTCTTTCATCAGCTCTCACCGGTTATTGGTAAAAAAAGCAAAAAAAACCTCACACTGTTTTAGTTCTATTTATGCATCCTTGAATACCATACTCCATGATTCACATTTTTGTTTTAAGTTTAGGTAACTGACATATGATTTGATGCAAAGATGGGAATACTATTTTAATCTCTTAATCTTTAATCAGTTTATTAATTCAATACAGTTTTAAATATATTGCTTTAAATTTCAACATTTCTCATTCCAAGGCACCTTGCAGAGAGGTCTAATTCATATGCAGTTATATATCTGAAATGGCCAAAGTTTAGCTACATCTATTCAGTTGACAACCATACGAAATTATAGTCACATTCAGATCCGTACATGGAGTCCAATTTGATCCTAATTCTAATACAGTACAGTTGAAGTCAGTTGATCATACAATGCCGTTTAGTAGAGTTTCTTTGCACCAAACCTGCAAGCATGCCATTATTATCCCCATGGTGCAATTTCAGTTGTTTTACAGCTGGCATAAACAACTCACTCTCAATGTAGCCATACTTACATACAGAGGTTTAAATTGCTTGTAGCTGGTGAGATAAATGGCTTTCTGAACTGGTAAGATCTGCATCGCAGCCGGGAGTATCAATCATCTGTTAGAAGCACAACTAAGTAATTCCTTAGTGACTTAAATCAGCCAAGATAGAACAAACATTTTTTTTTTCAATAATGACTAAACCACCTCTTCTATAAAGGAACGAGCAATAATTTTTACTTTCTTTAAAGTTTATGCAAATAAGGCTGAATGGTTTTATTAGACAGAAAATCAAGTTGAAGAAGTCAATAATGGGCATTAAAAGGCTGATTTCCCTTTATTTTTTTTTTTACAATTGTTTCAGAAGCCAAGTATTTCAGGGAGCTAAGGCATTATTATCGTATTGGTTAAGATGACAGTATATTCATTTAAAGCTGATTACCACGTTAAGAAAATTGGCACAGTGGCACTGAATGTCCTGCAGGGATAATTAAATCCAATAACTGTGAGCCTCCTCCTGACAGATGTCATGATGAAGCCAGAAAAATGTCTCTATGGCAACATGAATTGTGATAGCCTCACTCAGGATTTTTTTCCTAAATGGTCTAACTCATCTTCAGGCACAAAAAAAGGACCTACATTTCTTTGAAGGAGCTTTTTTCCTGAGTGGGCAACAAGTGTTTAAGAAACTCATTTGTGTCCAACAAACCAATAAATAATATTTATAACTTGTGTGAACACTATAAAATAATAAATATTGTGACCACATATTGAACCATTTTCTAATATTCCTGAGTGTAATAAAGTATTTTTTACTTATTGTGGTGTACTTTTTACAAGCTCCTACATGCACCACTCTTTCATTTAGCTCTTCATCCTGACCCTTCAGACCCTCCCTACTTCGCCCTGTTTATATACTCAGAAAAATAAAAATAAACATATCGTCCATGGCATTTAACAAAAAGGCAATGGGAGTCATCACTGAAATCTTTGATAGACAAACTTAATTACAACAGTCAATAAGTGTCAGCTCCCACACTAAAAATTGGTTATTTGGGGGCTTTCTATTTATGCTCTCATTGTCCTGGAGCTCTGTCAGGTGACAACTTCTTCAGCATCTTTAGCTTCTACAAGATCATCAGCATCTTTGGCTCCCTGAGCACATCCAGCTTAACAAACATTGCACCTAACAGGGGCGGACTGTTCCAGTATTGGTGTTCTGGGCCAGAATCGCCCCTACTTTCTTTTTCTGTACCTCAGCCTTAAAAGAAAAACCAAACAAACGCACACAAACTGTAAATCACAGAGTTAAACTTATATGCAAAAAAGCATCCACAAAAGAGTGAGTAAATCCTTTAGTCAAAGTGATGTTTTAAGGTTATAAACAGTTCATGTTTTGAAGCACAGATAAAAATAACCACAACCCCCATGGATCATTGAGGTGAGGCTGCTTCCGTGTGTATGTAGTCAATGCTCCTTTAGGACTGTTCCCTCAGTCTCTCAGTATTTATGAAATATCTGTTACTACTACAAACTTCCTCTGATTTTAAAGTGATTATAATTCACTTTCACAGTGTAAACGCTCTGAAATGATCCTATGGCTAGAACACCAGGTTTTAATTGCTATCTCCCCCTCTTGTTGCGTCAAAAGTGAAAAAACAGGAAGTATGTGTTACAGTTACACCATGCCATGGACAATGTAGTTACTTTATATATATTATAAATTGTAATTGCTGACAGAATCATTGGTTACATATTTCTTGCTGAAAATCACGGCTTTTACTTTCCCAATAGGAACCTCTCCCCCATACCTTGTTATTTAAAATGTGAAAGCAACATTTCTTTCATGGTCATTGCTATATTGGTAAAAATTGCATTGAAAATGCAGCCAGTGATGTGGTGATGTGGTAGACAGATAATCACTGGCAATATCTTGCCAAAATAAAGTCTATGCTAAAATTTTAACAATTATATTTGTTTCAGATGGTAACTAATTTTGCAAATATTTGTTTCTACCTGCAGTTATATAATATTTTTGAGGTGCTGGTAGAGTATTCTTGTGTTATCACTAAGCGTGAAAGGGTTCAGGTCAATGTCACAAAGTGCTTTTCAGAATTTATCAAACGTATCCTAATTTAGATTTCAACTTTTCAACATTTGCTTTAACTCCATGTAGACTATTCTCCTCAAACTGTTTTCTGTCTTACTGGAGTCAAGTTGGTTAATATTTCACTTTAAAGTCAGCTGATGCATATTCCACACATGCTAAGGACCATATTGGAAGCACTTTGCCACCATCTATTAATTGATTTTATGCAGAATTATGCCTAATTTTGCTAATTTGTATGCTTAACACCTTGTATCTAAACTGTATGTGCTATGTTCAAATAATAAACCTCTAACTAATTTGGCATCTACTTGACAGTTTATTATTTTATATAACTGAGAATAAAATCATATAGTAAAGGGTTAGCAAATGCTGTTACACCTCCAACCAGGCCATATTCAGTTTAAACTGTCTCTAACACACAGCATGACACAATGTAAACACTGTGACAGCAGACAGAAGGATAACCAGATTCTTCCTATTGTGCTGTCGATGGAGGGACAAGGGTTCAGTGTGAAGCTTCTCCAGATGTAAAACTTGATTTTTTCCAACTGTTTCTGCAGAAAATAAGTGAATGTCGCTTTATTCCATAGTGTCCATAGTTCTAATTTGCATTTGTAATAGGCAACCTTTTTTTCACACTATTTTAAAAAGTCACATAATGTTTTTTTCTGCTGTTTTGAGCGATAACCGTGAATCCTTCCTTTCTAGCTCTGTAGGTAGCTGCAGCTGAAGAAACAGGGACGGAGACTGACGGTATTGATTATCTTTGATCACCCATCTCCCTCACCCCTCCTCCCCCTATTACTTTCAGCTCAGCTCGCAGGCCAGATCAATAGCTCTTCACTGGAAGAAAATCCATTGGCTGCATTGCAGAAATAGATAAGGGAATCATGTTGCCTTTGGGGTGACAGCGAAATTTCCATAGTGGGAAAAGAGCAACAGCGGACCCCACAGTCGGCTCGACTGAGTTTGGAACTGGGGTGAAAATGGGTTTACTGAATATATCAGGGAAGGTGGGAGTGAATAAAACATATTTATTAAGCTGCGTTTTCTCAGAGACTTCTGGTAAACCTTTATGTAAGTGTGATGCAGCTGTTTTGTATTTTGCACAGGTTTTAGAAACCACTCATCTATTCTTAAATGAAAATAGTAAATCAAACAAAACCCTCTGTCATGTATTATAACTCTTTCTGCTCCCATCACTCTCTACACAAAACTATTCATTTATTAGCTTCAATCTAAGACCCCCACAATGCAGCCACTGGTTTGATATGTTCGACAGCTTGTTGCTGACTTCTGTTGTTTCAGTTATGTGTGTGTGTGTGTGTGTGTGTGTGTACTTGTAGCCTACTTGCTGCAGAGAGAGAACCGGATAACATTTTTAATAAACTAAGAGAGGTCATTTTCGGAAAGTGAGGACATTTTCCTTGTCCTCACTTTTTCATGCGGGATTCTGGGAGAATAAAACATTGGCATTTTTTAGAGAAAAAAAACTTTCTTCCAACTTTCAATATCCTTGAAAAGATGGACCTTTTTCTTTTAAAAACTTCTTTCACAGATCGTGAATGATCTTTAATTGGGTTCAGCCTGTGTTACTTGTCCAATAACCATAGGGATCTTTTAAGAAATATAAAATAACTGATGGCCCGTTGCAAGAGGTCTTGCTTGGGCAGCTCAACATTTCTGCCTCATTCAAAAACAGAAAGCCTTTTGCCTTCGCCATCAGGGGGTCATGACAGTGTGAACGCCTGGCAAAAAATAACATGGTGGTCAGATTAAGGTTCAGATCTTGACTGTTTAGGTCTAATGGTCTTAAAGTTTGATCAGCTGACTAAAAGCCTGTTTGAGTTTAAATGCAGTTTTTAATAATTTGCCTACTTTATTTTTTCCCTTGTTCCTGTTTCATCCGTTTGCATTTGAATTTTTTCTTACAACAAGGTTAATATCCATCAGCAAAAAATAAGAATCCTTATAATTTCTTCCCTGCTGTTAAAATATTGATGATTAGCTTATTTCACATGAAAGATCAGTGACAACAGACTGCAATCCAAGATAGTTTTAAAATATTCACACATTAGTTTTCATCTAGTCCTTGGACACCACAAACTTGACATGGTTTAATAACGTTCTTGCATAAACCACATGGTGTTTTTGAGATTAGAGTTGTTTTAGGAAAGCTGTAATCTGACTTTGTCTTGGACCTGTGCAGACTAGACGCTAGCTTTAGCCTCCAGGATAAATCTGTTTTTGTTTATCCTAATTGAAAACTTAAGGAGAACTCCTCATAATCTCTCAGCAGAACCCCACTTCAAATAAATCTCCTTGCAGGGTGATAATAAGGCTGTGGACCTGCACTGACTAAGCACAAGGTCACACTTCAGCAGTTTGGCTGGCATTTTGGTGTTGAATGACAGCACAATATTAGATCATGCTTGATCCTATTTGGTTCATCATTCCACTCGCATGAAATCTTAAACCAGAAACGCAGCCAGCATATTCTTTTATTTATTTCTCAAATTCTTTAATGCCTTTAAGGGGCATGTTTGTATCTTGTATATGGAGCTTTTGCAAAGCGGGAGAAACATATATAGGCAGAGAAGTGCATTCACAGTGTTTATCGATCTAAGGTTTAAAATACCTCTTGGAGTTTTCACAGTGATCACTTTTCTTATAATGCGTACATTCAGTCAGAGTGATGACACTGCTGAGGAGTGGAACAGCCTCACAGAAAGAAATATAATCATAGTTTTCCTCTTTAATTGCCAGCTAAAGCCTCAGAGAGCACAAATGTTTGCCTGCAACGATCAAAAACAGGGCAAAAATTAATTATTTAAAGAGAAACTGTGTAAATTACATCCTGCAGTTTTCAGCTTTAGTAAGCCAAATAAAGGCACACTATGTCTGACAACGGTGCAGTTACATTTTCATGGACATCCCACATTTCACTAGACGAGCCCCCTAGTGTTGGAACAGTGTATGGCAATGATGACTTCATATTTTTGCCTAAAGAGACACTTTATTTTGTAACCACCCCATCTCTTTAAGCTGAAAAGGACGTTCAGGCTGCCCACACAGATAGCCAGGCGAGGAGAGAGGTGAGACAGGCCGGGGATTAGTGTCAGCGATTTACTCTGATTAACCCTCCCACACTGATCTCACAGGTGTGTGTTTTTTTCTAAACAAAACTACTGTATTTTTATGTGTTAATGTATAGGCAACAGAAAGACTGTAAGGATGTAAATGGAAGAGAGAGGTAATTTGCAAGTTTAGGAGTTTACTCCTCATCCGAATGGTTAGTAGGTCTTGTTTTTCCTTCAAAGATTTATTTTATATGCGCATATTAAAACAGTAGTGTTCACAAGCTGTTAACCTTTTGAAAGCAGCTTATTGGGCAAATTCAATTCAATTCAATTCAGTTTTATTTATATAGCACCAATTCACAACACATGTTGTCTCAAGGCATGTAGAGACAGTGGACAGTCACTGGCGTTGACTTTGCAGCAATCCCTCATACTGAGCATGCATGTAGCGACAGTGGAGAAGAAAAATTCCCTTTTAACAGGAAGAAACCTCCAGCAGAACCAGACTCAGTGTGAGCGGCCATCTGCCACGACCCACTGGGGATTAGAGAGAATAGAGCAGAGACACAAAGAGAACAAAGAAGGACTGATCCAGGAGTACTTTCTATGGGAAGGAAAAGTAAATGTTAATGGATGTAGCTCCTTTAGTCGTTTCACCTAGAAAGAAAGAACAGATAAACTCTGAGCCAGTTTTCAAGGTTAGATCCTGAAAGAGAGCACATAGAGTTAGCTACAGTAAAAGCTCAGTCAGTAGCTATGTCTAGGAGAGAGAAAGGGTTAAACACTGAAAAACAGGGTGGAGAGGAAGGGAAGAGGAATAGAATATGTGGGAATGAACTCAGTGTAATCGTTACATTTGGATCCTCCTTCCTACACACACACAGATACACGTATACACACACAGGTTGATCTCAGTAAGATGGCTTCGTCAGGCGGGGAGCTCATAAAAGACTATAAGCATGATCCAATCTCTAATAAGAGGCTTCCACAATGATCTGCAATATTGCAGTTTTGTTAAACCTCTGCACATTCCTGAAGGTAGTCAGCTTAGCAGTTATAGTCCTTTTCAAAAGTATTCATGTCCTTTAAACTTTTTTACATTTGATCGCATTCCATCCATGAGCTTCAACGTATTTTGCTGGTATTTTATGTGATAGACCAATACATTATAGTGCATAATTGTTACATAGAAGTAGTAAAATTATATAACATGACTTTACCTTATTCAAAAATAAAAATCGGAAACTGTGCCATGCATTTGTATTCAAGTCAATACTTTGTAAAACCAGCTTTTTCTGAAATCACAGCTGCAGGTCTTTTGGGGTGTGTCAGCATTAGCTTTGCACATCAAGAGATTTATCTTTGCAAAACAGCTCAAACTCAGTCAGATTAGATGGAGAGCTTTTGTGAGCATCAATCTTCAAATTTTGCCACAGATTCTCAATTGGATGTAGGTCTGGACTTTGACTGGGCCAGTCTAACACATGAATATACTTCGATCTAAACTATTTCATTGTAGCTCAGGCTGTTGTTTAAGATTGCTGTCCTTTTGACTAGAGCCGTATCCTCTAAATGGCTTGTGGCAAACTGCGAAAGAGGCTTCAAATGGCTTTCTTCTCACCGCTCTACCATAAAGGTCAGATTTATGAAGGAAACCTCTAATAATTACCCTGTAGAGCTATTCTCACACTACTCCAGCCTTTTAGTTCAGTTATGCATAGTGGACTCTATTTACCACTAGGTGACTTCAAGCTGGTTGCACTGAATGTTTTGGGGGGTCAGCAGGGCTTAATTAAAAGTAGGCTTTACTTTTCCAACTTAATTTGTAAAAATAATAAAAAAATAAAATGGGAAATCCAGGTTTATTTTTCTTCAACTTCATAGTTATGTTCCACTTTTATTGACCTATCATATAATATTACAATAAATACATGAAAGCTTGTAACATGGCTAAATGCTAAAACATTTAATTTGGTAGAAATTCTTTAGGTCACTTTGGGTCTAGACCATGTGCCAAAAATGTGTAAATAATGAGCATCAAGAAATTTCAACTATGCTAATTAATTTCTGCCTTCATTAATGTTTTCTAATGTGTTTATTTTTATATGTGCACATTGGTGTGTTTTATGTTATTATGTAATGTTTAATTGTATAACTATATGTACATTTGTTTTTTTATTTTGTTGTGATGCAATGCCTGTAAGAAGGTGTTATATAAATAAACTTACTTACTTACTTAAAGAACCCTAAAAGATTTTTATGGTTTTTAAATTTATAGTGATCATTTAAGCACTGCTTTTCAACCAATTAAACACATCATTTATCATGTAAAAGAGGCTACATCAGTTACCTTCAGCCCAGTCTCAGTGTGTAACTCATGTTTATGAAAACAAACATAAGGAGTGTTGTCTCCATGGTGTTCGCTGACGTGAAAGCGTTAGAGGTGGGAGCGGCCCTGGGGGGGTTGCACAGGATGATTAAAGATTCACAGTCATTGGTGGACCCAAATTGCTCTTGTGTCAAGGGAATGTAATGTTCATGGCTGTTGCCGTAGAAATCCCCACCATCACTGCTTGAGTGGGATGATATACAGGAGGCCTTAAAGGTGGGAAAGAAGGAAAGTTAAAGAGGTGTGCGTGCCCTAAATTTGATTTAACAAAGGTGAAGTCAAAGTTGTTGGTGCAGGATGAGCACTGATGTGTGAGAAGCATTGACATGGTATACTACTGGGGATAATAATGAGTTATCATTGAATAGGAACATATCTCTTAATATATTGCTTTTTTGTAATTCAAAAATAATATAAATTCATCTCATCAGAGCTTAGAGTGTATCAAAATCTAACAAGCACTGGATCTCAAGTCTTTCTCTTGTTATAGAGGATGGGATAATGGGCATTAAGGCAACAGCAGCCTGTTTCAAGTCACCCCAGAGCATCTCAATGACATCAAGATCTGAACTTTGACCAGGCCCTGGACTTTCTTAGTTTTCATCTAGTCCTTGTTTCTTAAACTCAGAGAGATCCTTCCATCTATTTCTCCTTTTATTACCCTTTACATAAAAACCTTAATATTAAATGTCCATTTGTCCAACTATGTTAGAAAAACACATAGGCTTTCGTAGTGTGTCCTAATTCTTTTCAGATGACCAAATCACAGATTCTGAGCAGCAAAGAGCCCAATCTCAGATAAGGGCATTTAGCAGTAGTAAAGTTTTTAACCACTTATTTTTAAGACCATTCACGCCCAATCATCAATATGAAATGTGGTATCCGTGAGTCATTTTGATACACCCTGGTTTTTCCCCACAAGGGCTCTGCCATATGAGATGGTTTATCTCCTTCACAAATGCTGCCCGAGCAGCTGCATTAAGTATTCATGACGCCGCAACTTCAGCACCAAATTCATGGTTTTAAATCAAAAAGTATGTGAAAATATCTGCAGAGTGGAAATATGTCCCAGATATCCATAGGTCTAAAGAAAATGAAATATTATTACATCATATGAAATGTGGATCATGATAAATAGGTTGGTGAAGCAGAAAAGGTGCAAGAGATTAAGTTCCAAAAAACTATTTTAATGCGAAAGCTTGGTGTGCCTAAAACAGAAGGCTACCTTTTTTTTTGAGTGGGTTTTAAAGGAAAGCAAATCACTGATTAGAGCCATATCTTTAGCCAAGCTCTTAAGGTATTTAGCTTCCTATTTCCCTCAGATATATTACAGACTTGTTAAAAACTGCCTTCTTGCTCATTCAAACTTTTCTAAGTATTAGCTCCGGCTTATCCTCAGGCTTGTTATTTAAAAAATGATGTAAAGGTTCACTAAATGGTCAGTCTCTCGTGTAGTCTCAAATCTAAAAAAGCGAAGAAAGAATTGGTTGAATTATATGACCACTGAGACATGAATGCTACATTTTTGGGAGCAGTTTGTTACTTCGCGCTACCACATCACCTCTCGAAAAGTCTGCTTTTGTTGATTTAACATTAACTTAGCCTGTAATTTAATCTCAATCTGTGACAGGCTTCTACAACTTTTTGGAGATTTTTATTATAAAATTGATTTAATATAAAATGTTTAATACTGCTACCTAACTGTCACATTAATGGTCCACTGATGATGTTTCTAGGCAGACGCTCGGTCTGCACTAATGACAATTCATTCATCTGGGCCTAGCGCAAACTGATGGCAGCCCGACCTATTTTCTGAATAATTTAGCTAATAATTATTTGACCACTTTTATACTGTGTACAGTGCATTGAACTTTCCTCCCAGTTAGTCTTGCAATCCTTAAAGAGGAACTAAATAACCAAATACATTTTTTTGCGGATAAACATAAAGAAATTGGGTCTTATGGGTGCTATCTTTATATTATTGTGAATATTTTTTCATGTTCATGTAAACTTATTTAATTCTGCAATATTTGTCCTAAAACCATCTTAGTGCTGCCCTCTTTGGGTTGAACGGTGGCTACTGCAGTTGAATTTTCGTATTGGTTCAAACGGTACAGCTTGGTACATGCCTACGTCACTGCCCTGCATTCGGGTATAAAAACCATCTCACTCAAAACACACGCCCCCATTCTGTTGACCACTGCCTCAGCAGCGCCACCTTCGGGCATCGCTGAGACAGCGCCCTGAGTCAGCAGCTCGAACTGTTAGGGCTCAGGCCCACTGGACTCAGTAAATCCGCCCTTAACCTCCTATGACGAAGGGGGTGAAAAATTCTCCAACTCAAAAGTTCTGTCCATAGCAAAACTACCAGGGTCTGCTCATTTCTCACTCTCTATGTTTCAACATGATGACTGTAAATTACCAAGAAAAAGGTTGAAATAGTTTTTATATTATTTGAAAAGTTGGATTTCCACCCACAATTTTGTTTTCTTTGCAAGGCCAGGCAATGGGGGAACCGTGCAAGGCTGCAATGTGTGCAAAACATGACAGCTGCAGTGATCTCTTTTAATTCTGATTATTTACATCTAATCAAACTTCTGCTGGTGAACAGCTAGTACAATGTTTGAATGTATGATAGCGTGTTGTTAGCAGCAGTTAGGTTGATTAATGACCACAAGTAGTAATTGCAACTGTTTTTTCTACTTTTAACTGGTACATGGTAAGTTTGGTTTTACGTCTTTCCAACCACACACACACACACACACACACACACAAACACAAAAACACATATGAACGCACGCAAAGAGAAAAATCTAAACTAAATAACCCACTGAGGGACAACCTGTATATTTCGAATATACAGGTTGAGCCCCCAGTCGAGCCACCAGTTTGGTAAAGGTCCGCTATGATTTATCTTTCCGACTTTAAGGGCACCACTGTTCTTTTTTATTCTCATTGCAAAACACTGACTACCTCTAAAATATTACTACCTGTAACAAATAGTGTCTCTGCCTTCCATATTGGAAGCAGGGATGGAAAGCTCTTTATCACTGGTTGAGCACAACCAGTGCAGACATTATGACTGGAGATGTTAAAGTGCCTGTGACATCGAATTTTTATGAAAAATCCAATTACATTTATGGAAAGGAAACATTAATAAAATATTTCAAAAAGTAAATTCATGCCGCTGAAATGAACAGTTGTTGAGATACATGGTCATAAATTTTAATAAAAGGCATTTCCAGACTACTCCTTTGCGCTCTTTTGTGACGTGAAAGGTGCTGCTACAATGGCCGGCACCACAGACAGTAGCAAAGAATCTGATATTTCTTTAGATATATTTGAGTCACTATCAGAGAGGACACAGCACAGTCAGGACAACAAAGTCAGCTTTCATCAGATTACAGAGGACAAGTGCTGCAGAGTGCGGACGGCCTCTAATTCGACCTGAGTCTATTTTTGCCGGATGTCGGAGCACAGCTGGAGTCAATATGCATGAATCATACCGCACCACCAGGAAACAGAACAAGCACAACATAAACTTCGCTCTATTAATAAATACACACATATATTCATATACATGCACGTGTATATATTAGCAGTTGTTTACATTAGATCAATTAGATCAGTTACTGGGTTAACTAAGGTATTATAAACGGAGCAATTAAACATTAAATGCACCAAACTAAGCAACAAATATAGCTTCACTGCACTTAATAAATTCACCTATTGTAGAACAAAACACCTCAAAATATCTGGATGCATAAAACGAAAAATGAAACAGTTTAACAGGTTTTGCTTCCACAGAATGAGTTGTTTTGGACTTGCTTCATCATTTATCACTGGCTTTTATTGCACGATCTAAGTATGGTTCTTGGAGCTCCTCCGGGCTTCACAGTGGACCAAACTGGACTGGAGCAGATACAGTGTTTCAGTGTAAATCCAGGGTTACAGTAAAAATACAGCACTTAGTGAAAGAACTGGAGGTAAAGTGAGCATGGAGCAGTAGCAGCAGACACAAGGGCAGACACAAGACCAAGATCTGAAGACACTTACTTACATTAAACATTTATTTAAATATATCATATGCGTGTGTAATTTATCTTATTTTAATAATAATAATTTCGGATTATTATTAATAATAAAAATAATTAACAATAACTGGCGATAACTAAATGTACTTTTGCAACAAGGACGTATTCTTATCTGCTGCCTTGATCTGTTTAGCAACAGCAGCTACAACCTTTTCTTTGGCGATCTCTTCCCATCTGATGCTCTGAACAGTGTGGTTATAGCATCTGCTTTGACATTCTCCTTTGTCTGTCAGATATCCCGACCTCTGACATAATTTCTCTGGCAAATTCAGAGGTTTGTTGTTTAAAGCAGTTTGCTGAGAAGTCCTCCAATCACAACTGGCTGTGCTTGGTGGGACCAACCCATCTGTCCCTTGTCAGTTTTCCAGCTCTGATCCTCTTCACTTCAGGAAAATAGTGCAGACTAATGGCTGCTGTTGTAGTATTGCTGCCACCACCGGCAATGCACCGTTTCACCATATCAAAGCTGTTTTAACACAACTTCTACCTGAAAGGTTTATCACTGACGCCCACACAATAAATGACAGGTGACTTCCCTTTTCGCGTAATTTCCGGGCAATTTTGGACTTGCAAAATTTAATTACATAATATGCCTATTCTGCGTCATGTCACAATTGTCTTTTATCACGTCTTTAATCCTGATATAATGTCAATAACTGCCCAGTTCCTTCAATATCAAGATGTATTCTTTCAGTTTCTGCATTTGTGGGAAAAGCGTGTCACAGGCACTTTAAGTGCTTTCATCCAGTGACAGGTTACTAAACTGGATCTTCAATACTGCTGAGTTTTTCTTGATGCACCTGAAGTCACCTTATTAGACAAAAAAAATTGTTAATTCACTATTAGACACCCAAAAATTGTTTGTACAATAGTATTTTGCATTTGTATTTCAGATGGAAACAATCTACTTTGTTTTAACATTTTAATTGCTATTAAAAGACTGGGGTCTCTGTGACAGTCATATGAAATACTTAGCTTGTCTGCTCTCTGTGAAGATTTATTAAGGATACAGTAGAATTTCCGAAGATCTGTTCTGAGTGAGACAAGCCTCACTGTGTTTTCTTGCTCTGTTTTGTAGACAGGGTTACTTAAACATGTATTCTATCACATTTAAATATGCAGTTTGACTAACGGCAAAAAAGATTATTGAAAGAAACTTTGAAGAACACAGAACATCTTCAAATATAAAACGATAAAAGCAGAAATGAATTTTAAAAATGTCACCCCCTTTTGGGAGAGAGAGGAATTACATAAAGCCATCTCAATTTCTTCAACTTGGGAAAACATTCTTTCCAACTGTTTGCACATTGCTTGCTTGAATACAGCAATAGAAAATTTATATTATATTATTATTTATATTACTTGAATGTAGGAGTATTTTGAAAATTGACATTAAGCATCCATAAGTGCCAATATATCTACAAAAAAAGCAGTGGCGGATGGTAGGTTTACCTGGAGGTGGGCCCCAATTAAAATTGTGCACAGAGCCTAATAAAACCACGGGCCAGCTCTATTTATGTTTCTTCGGGTAAAGTCAAAATGCTTTTGGGAACAAAAAAAATATCCAATAGGGATTAAGCTAATTTCTGATTCACTGGTATGCTTCATTTCTGACAAATAGGGTCCACATGGTTTAAGTTAACAAAACTCTTTCATCTGCTGTCACAACTAATGCTGGGGGCCAGCAAGGATGTGTGTCTGGCTGCTTGCTTCTTGCTTTACACCAACGATAGCTTCATAAATATACCAAATCAATACATATCAAAGCACTATGATATGGTTTTACTCAGTTTGCTTAATACCTCACACAACTATGGCGTGTTAATGAAGTTGCTCAATGAACTGATGAAAATGTTTTTAAAATAAATACAACAAAAGCAAAAGTAAAAAGACTTTTGAATTCCTACCTGATTGTCACAGAGTTTCCATTACCATCCATAATGAAGAAATCAATTAGGCACTGTCCTATTAGTGCTTTGGTATCACATTTGACCAGCTGTTGTCTTGGAAAAACCACATTGAACTGGTCTGATTTGATTTCAGTTTATCATGCACATCAGACATTCATGTTTCCACACCTCTTTCTCATAACCACACAGCTTTTGTGTTGACACTATGTTTATGTTCGCACACTTTGCCCGTGAGAAGCTTTTGGTTTTCCGTTTCTCTGGCTGCGAGTGGAAAAAGTGAGAAAAAACTGCTTCTTCCGCCTCCTTGAACATCATCTTGTCGTGTCTTTCTAGCAAACGCTCCCCCGTTTCCCACGGCATCGAGCAGGGTGAGGAGCCTGTGAGTGCTGCTGCCTTCCCTCAGTTAGTGGAACATAAATATTTCATGTTTGGTTCTGGAGAGAGTGTTGCAGTTGAGTTTCTAGATGACTTGTTCTTTCAGAATCATTTCCACATGATTGCTGACTTAGAGGCTTGATACCAACTGAATGATGTCATGATACTGCAGCTTTGTCCACTCGTGGTAAACCTGGTCAGAAAAGAAATGCACTGATTTATACACTCACTCGCCTACCTGAGTATTGTTGCTGAACATGTCCATCCCTTTATGACCACAGTGTACCCATCTTCTGATGGTTGCTTCCAGCAGGATAACGCGCCATGTCATAAAGCATGAATCATCTCAGACTGCTTTCTTGAACATGACAATGAGTTCACTGTACTCAAATGGCCTCCACAGTCACCAGATCTCAATCCAATAGAGCACCTTTGGGATGTGGTGGAACGGAAGATTTGCATCATGGATGTGCAGCCGACAAATCTGCAGCATCTGTGTGATGCTATTATGTCAATATGGACCAAACTCTTTGAGGAATGTTTCCAGTACCTTGTTGAATCTATGCCACGAAGGATTAAGGCAGTTCTGAAAGCAAAAGGGGGTCCAACTCGGTACTAGCAAGGTGTACCTAATAAAGTGGCTGGGAGTGTAGGATGAACTTTGTTCGAGTGTATCTTTGCCTGGGGTGCAGGTCATTTCACAACTGCCATGTTGCACATTTGCAGATTTGGTTGTTTTGTACCCAACATTTTCTGGAGCTGTTTTCCATGAGATGTTTAATACCAACCAAGCATCAACTCATACCTGCCAGGGTGGCAGTTTTTACTTGCTCAGACAACTGATCATTTTAATTTTCTATCATCTGCTTCTAATAAAAAACCTGCTATTATATACATTATTATACAGTCAGTCAGTCACTTTCTACCGCTTATTCCATAGTGGGTCGCGGGGGAGCTGGTGCCGATCTCCAGCAGTCTATGGGCGAGAGGCGGGGTACACCCTGGACAGGTCGCCAGTCCATCACAGGGCAACACACAAACAGCCATGCACACACTCATTCATATACCTAAGGGCAATTTAGAGTGACCAATTAACCTAACAGGCATGTCTTTGGACTGTGGGAGGAAGCCGGAGTACCTGGTGAGAACCCACGCATGCACGGCGAGAACATGCAAACTCCATGCAGAAAGACCCCCGGCCAGGAATCGAACCAAGGACCTTCTTGCTGCAAGGCAACAGTGCTACCAACTGCGCCACCGTGCAGCCCTAATTATTATTATTATACATTTTTCTGAAAATAGTGTAAAAGTTAGATTTGAAGATTTTGTCTGCATTTTTTTATCCATAATTTCTTGAAATTACAAAGTACAACTACAATGAGAAATAAACTGTTTTGAAATGGTTAACTACATGGTACTTTACCAGTACAAAATGGCAATGCGTGGGTACGAAATGGAGATAAAAATTTGTGAAGGACACTGTCAGTTTTTATTTTGCCCTTTTATATAAATGAAGGTTGGTGCAGAGACATAAAAGTGCTGGGGAAAACATGCGGTCCTGATCTGGAGTCATTTCCATAAACTGTAAACCATTTTATTCACCGAGAGAGTTTTCCTCGTTTATAATAATTGGCTCATATTTTCCACCGCATGGCTGCACTTCTGCCACTGAAAAACATCTCGCTGAGCTGATTACAAATGTGGAGAAAAAATACACAGACTCTTTCATCATAATACTGGGAGATTTTAACAGTGCAAACCTTTCCAAAGAACGCCCCAAATACAGACAGCATATTAAGTGTCCCACCAGAGACAAAAACACACTGGACCATTGTTACACAACTATAAAGGACTCATATCATGCTGTTACCAGGGCTGCTCTGGGATTTTCGGATCATTCTCTTATCCACCTCATCCCAACCTACAGGCAGAAATTAAGAGCTTCCAAACCCGCGGTTCACACTGTTAAGAAGTGGACTGAGGAATCAAAGCAGATGCTACAGGCCTGCTTTGAATGCACAGACTGGACTGTTTTTGAAACTTCAGCCACTGACTTAACCCAACAAACTGATGTGGTGACATCATACATCAGTTTCTGTGAGGACATGTGTGTGCAGACCTAAGACATTCTGCACCTTTGGGAATAACAAGCCATGGTTTACTCCACATCTCAGGAACCTGTGCAGGGATAAGGAAGTAGCTCACAGCAGTGGAGATTGGGCGCGGTACAGGCAGGCCAGGAACAAACTAACAAAGGAGATCAAAGCAGCCAAGAGAAGCTATAGTGAGAAGCTAAAGAACAGCCTTTCTACTGGTGATGCTTCGGCTGTATGGACCGGTCTGAGAAACCTGACTGCCTATAGGAACCCCCCCCCCCCATCCTATACAGAATCCTCGCCTGGCTAACCATCTGAATCGCTTTTACTGCAGACATGACAGGAAGCCATTCACACCTCAAACCAACTCCTCCACATCCCATTCAGGACAAATTCTTCCCATAAAGCAACCAACCCCCTACCTTCAGATCCTCTGCCTGCACTGAAGATCTCTGAGGAAGATGTAAATAGGCTCTTTCAGCGCATGAAAACAAAGAAAGCTGGAGGACCTGATAACATCTCCCCATCATGCCTGAAAGCCTGTGCAAATCAACTCGCCCCAATCTTCACCCGGATCTTCAACAAGTCACTGGAGACGTGTGAGGTCCCTTCCTGCTTCAAACGATCCACCATCATCCCAGTGCCCAAGAAACCCACCATCCTAGGATTACAGATATAACAATGTTGTCTGACATTATTATTGTTGTAACATAGCTGAGAATGTTGACCATAGCCCTTTCATATAATAATGACGATGAATTAAAAGTAATTTTCTTCCCAACTAAACATACAGTATTTAGAACAACTGGGAATTAAATTCTTCTTCAATCACAAGTAGTCAGTTTCAGCTAAAACCAGTTGTTAATTTTAAAAGATTCATTTCATGTAGATAGGGTTGGAAGACTAAAGCAAAATATGGAATAAACACCTGCAGAATTGATCAGTAGTGTTTATAAGCTTGTTATGCAGAATATTTTCAGTTTTTACCATTCTACTCATTGAGTGTCTACTGAAAGCTAATATTAGCTAGCTAAATAATATAGCTTAATTAGCCAACATGTGCTCTGCTTCTAGACTTTAAGCATATCAACTTTACTTTCTAGAAGAGAGTTACCTACATAACATTAATGAGCGACATTTTCACCCCATAACGTCCCAAAGACTTGTGCTTTAGTTCAGCAAAACAGAGAAGGGAGAGGTGACTCCGCTCCAAACTCCAGAACTTTCTCTGGCATGTTCTTAAAGGGACTTTACCTCGTAGGAGCAGTATCATAGAAAATGTTATTGGTTTTGAAACCAAATCTTTTTAAGAGTGTGGTATGCCTTGAGATCGATAACTGGGCCATCCCTGGTCATTCCAGTTTATGCTTTCATTGACATTCTTGTGTGGAAAATAGCTGTAAAAAGATGTTTTAGTATTGATGTTTGACAACACACTGAACACAGCCGTATATACCTTTACATACATGTATGTCGCAAGCCATGTGATTGATCACTTTTGGGGACATATCATTTTCTTCCCTTTTTGTTCTGTTCTTTTTCTCAACTTTCATTCTCATTGTTTAGAGTAACATCTCTGGAGGTGTGTCAAAACCGCTCTAGCTTAGTGAATAAACAGGAGTGACTCTGCAGTTGCGTGCATACTGATGCTAATCCATCTGTGGCTAAACAGCAGTGTCATCATGCACTGCTGTCCTGTAATCTTTCTGTTGTGGTTCAGTCCTTGTGTGGGCTAGAACAATATGTGTTTTTATTAGCCTTCTATAAAAAAATGCATTTATACTTTTTGACACTTTCAAATTTTTAAATCCAACCCAGGACACCTTGTTGGAGAAGGCAAACATTTTAAAGGGGGCATTTCAGGTAAAATAATTTTAGTTGTGAGCTTTGTTTTTGAGAAAGGGGTTAACCTTTAATGAAGTAGTTTCCAATTTACTGTCTTTGATCTGTGAAAAGTGTAGTGCTGTTGTTACTGCACTTCACAGTAGCTGCAAATCGGTGTCCTTAAGTCTCTTGTATTATGGTAAAACCTGTTGCGGTTATCTCTTTGGTTGTCTAACAATCCCATGTAAAATGTTTTAGAGGCCCCTACTTCCTTTATGTTGTCCATTTTGGTACACACGTTTTGGTACACAAATTTAAATTTTTTTTGGCACTATCATGAAAGTCAAGAGAAGCCATTTGATTATTTTTCCCACCCTCACTCCAAGGATTTGGATTTATTTTTCAGCATGATTCATTGTCATATTAGTGAGTTTAAATGGGTTTATACATAACATAATGTAGGTAAACATAATGTCAGTTTATGTGATTTGAGTAAGCTATATTGCACTACAGCAGAGACATTTATTTTGTAGATATTTAGTTGATGACATTTGCAGATGTCATTCAAAGTGTGCTTAATTTAAGTCCGTCTTGGTGGTTTGCCTTAATTCGCTGGTGGCGGCCTGCTGGAATGGTATCAAATTCCCAGCCTGGATTATTGTCCCAGTCCGCTCCTGACCACCACCATGTTTAATAGTCTTCTTAGGTTTAAAAGCCTCAGTTTTATTTAGCTAAACATTATTTTTCTCACATGGCCAGATTGGTCAATTTTTGTCTCATCGAGTATTTAAAATTATGCTTAGTCAACATATTAGACCAGCAACAGCAGGATCATTACTACATATACTCTTTCCTTGTGAGTTCTTAACAAGCTCCCAACATTAATCAGCTGTTCATCCATTCTTTGAATACCAACCATGAGCTTGACTTCACTTGAAGGAGGAGGGCCGAGGAAAAAGGGGAAAGTGAAGAATGCTTCCGTCTGCTGTGGTTCATACTCAATGAAGGCTGCAGTTAAATCAGGCAAAGCTTTGATATTGATCCCAGAGTTCGTCATCACTGTGTTCTGAGAGATAGAGAGAAGTGAGGAAGAGCGAGAAAGAGAGGGGACATTGGTGGAAAATGAAAATGGGGGAAAAAAACTGATCCTGCTGGAGAGATGTCTCCTCAGGTGGTGAGAATAAAAGGATAGCACATAAAAAAGTTAGACAGACATAAAAACAAATTGAGATCTGCATATTGTGCATGATAGCAGGATTAGATTCTCCATTTCCATAATTACTTATTTTTTCATTCCTAAAAATAGACCTGGGAACAGCTTAGAAGCTACACTACTTCATAGGGAAAGAAGAAAGGAAAATGCTCTGGAGTAATACCTTCTCTTCGGAGACAGGATGGGACATCTTCAGAGGGGCCAAACAATATGTAGCATTAGCAGGGGAGTGTGGCAGACCTTTTAAAAACACCACTTTATGTTGTTAACCTACTGTAAGTCTTGTATAGACCGGAGACGATGTTAGCCACTGTAGCATCTACAAATGATCAAAAATTATCAAGTAGCTCACATCCTCTTAATTAATCTTCTTGTATAACTGTTTTTATATAGGATATGTTCTATCTATTTAATGTTCTATTTATTTATTATTAACAGATAACAACGCTCCCTGTCCATAACCTTTTTGTTGTCTACATATAAATGAGATCTTTTACAGCTCCTCCTGATTGGTAGTTTAAGGTTAGTAGGTGGAGCCTAGTTTCGTTAACCAGCCACTGAATAGACTCTGATCGGCTGATATGATTCAGTCAAGTTACAAAGGGAGTAGAAAAAAATAGACGGTGTGTGTTTGTGCTGAGCGATGCTCTTACATTGCCGGATAAAACAGAGCAGCAGGTGGTGCATTGCACACATGATTCTGCTTTCACACACACACACACACACACACACACACACACCCACACAAGCACACGTTTGATCCAGATAACACACACTGTAAACAAACAGAATTCAATTATAAATTATATACAAGACATCTACTAATGCAAATACGTCAATACTCTGTAAGATACTCATGATCAGCATGTATCTAAATTTTGTATAGTAAAAAAATAAAAAATATTCAAATCCAGAAATTACCTTACTTACAGAGTAGGATGTACTGTAAACTAGCTGAGAGAGGTTTAAAAGAGGTTTGGTGGGCTGCACTTAGTTGTCACACAACTTGGTAGTAATTTGGCTTGTAAATGTGCAATTAACTGTGCTGTGGGAGGACATTTTCCAAACAGCATAATGTATAACTCCCTTGACGCACGTTCAGACACAAGTGGTTTCCTCAGATTGATGAAACAATTAACTCTTAAGAAAAATGAAATAATAATAATTGCTTGTGCTCAAATTAAAAAAGAAAATATAGATATAAAACATAAACATACCTCATTAGCTGTGTGGTACTAAAAGAATTAGGCTTTTTTCTTCCTTTCAGCTTTTTTAAATTCCTTTCTTTAACTATTGCCTGTTCGTACTTGACGCTAATCTCTCATCATGGCATCTGTCTGACCTCTGATTTCTTTTCACACACTCGAAATACAATGCCATCTGAAGGTGAAGTGTAAAATTACACATAATAAAACAAAGTACAAGCATGAAGCATAAAATAGAAAGTGGCAGTTATCTATGATTAGGCTTTTTAAAGTGGGACTTGAGCACTGTTGTTTCTGTACATATCTTTAATTTAAGATAGACTTGCCTGTAAAACAACTTAAGGGAATGCTGAATATCTTTGTCCAGGTCTATAAGCATACCTTGCTCTTCTCTGCACGTACCTTCTACATAATGTTGGAATCTGGATGAGTACAACTCCTTACTTTGTAAAAACACGTGTTTATAGAGTGAGCCCGACCATCATCTATGGGTCTACCGCCTTGTTGTTGGGGCTTTAGGGCAAATAATGCATCGTCCTTAAACTGGGCAATGAACATGAAGTACATATAATTGTGCAAAACTGAAACGAGTTTGGGGGATTAGATCTGATAAGTCAAAGGTACTAAATAAGTGCCTGATATAAAGCCTTGTGTAGTGCTGTGAAAAAGTATTTTCCCCCTTAAAGTTTTTTTGTTACACGTTTCGTGTTGTCAAAACAAATATTTATTAAACAAAGACAACTGGAGTAAATGCAAAAAGCACTTTTCAACAGATTCATTTACTAACAGGGAACAATCCTATCCAGACCCTCAGCCCATGTGAAAAAGTAATTGACCATTCGCTAAGCCCTGCCCCCCATAATTACTGTTGCTATGATTGGCAAGTATTGCTAGCTGCCCACATATTGTGATGTATTTCACAGTGATTTCGGTGATATTCCCGAAGGAAATTGTTTCAAATTTCTGGAGTAATGTCTCTAGAACTAGACAGAAAGGACTGCAATATGCATATGAAAAATATATTCACAACATAATTTGTGAGCGGAGTATGGTTGATGAAGAGGACATAAAAATTGAAGCGAGGGCTCACCATTCTTATTACAAGACTCAACCACCCCACCGCTTGATAATTCACATACAGAACAAACATATAAAGGAAGAACAGTGTTCTTGCATCACAGGGTAGGTGAATATATTACTTTATTATAAGCCAACTTTCTGGTTTCAGCCAGAAAGCTAACTATTATAAGCTGCTATTAGCCGGTTGCTTAATGCTTTTTGTTTGTTTAAAGTGCATCAGGATATTGTTCTCACATAGTGGGTTTGTTCAATACATTGGATCTGATCAGAGCAAAAGAGGAAAGCCCAGTGAAAGCTCACACTAGATTGCCACAATAGTGGCACAAACCAAGAGGAGTCTAATTAAGGCTGTGCCAATATCAACGGTGTTTATCGCAAAGCCAAAACGAGCTGCAAACGGAGACCTCTTGACTGCCGCTACACAGGGAGCAGTTAAATTACAGACACAGGAGGCAGGGGGAGTTAATGGTCAATTTATTACTAACCAGTTTAAGTTTGTTTCAGTAAGTGGTAACAGGGTTCTCGCCAGCGCACAATTTTCAGCGTAGCAGGCCGCTACACTGAAAATTGTCGCCGCTACACTCATAAAAAACGGTAAAGCTTTCTAAAATCATGTCAGCTTCGAAGGGTGGGTATAAACAGCGTCATATCATGATGGGCCAACAGAAGAAAATCTCCGCCCCCAGCCCCACCCTACGCTTATAAACATTCCTGGTGAGAACCCTGGGTAATATCTAATAAGATTACGTATTTCAACGTTTCAACCAACGTTACTTTCTCCGGTTTATCTGGTATATCTATTAGCCTTAAGCAGTGCACACCTACCTTACTCGATGTAAAAAAAATAAACAATTTTTAATTAATATTCTACTGCTGTCTTGTAGCCAACAACTGTGTGCTAGTTGGTGTTAGCATCTTACCTTGGAACAAACATGGTAGTTTTTCCTGATCTTTGATGGATTCAGCTGCTCGTGGGGTCTTCCACACTACTTAATCCATATTCGACATCTCTCCAGTGGATTTTTCGGTTTTGGGAAGGCGAAAAACTCAACATTACCTGTACGTTCCAGATATCTCTCATCAGACTTGATGAGATATCAGTGTACAGAACACCGCCTCGGCGTTGTGCGAAGGAGGTGAGAATGAAAGCTTGCCAGGCCTTCCCTCTTAGTTGCTAACCTATGATTTGTCAGTGGCGTGACTCAGAGAAGGGTCAATTATCCCCTTAACCTAAGAAAGGGCAGGACAGAGTCGGGCGAATTTGACTCCGTGGACTCAAAGCGGATGACATTTCCTCGCAAAGCTCAAATTCTACGACCGCATACGTGATGTCACGCAATAAACTGGTCACCGGAAAAAAGGTCTCCGCATCGAACTGTTTTATATGTGACACGCTGCTCTGAGACTAGTCGTGAGTAGGCGCAGTGCCACTGTGGCTCTCTGCGCCTCACTGGTAGGTGTTTTCCCCGTCTTCATCCCTAGTCTGGTTTAATGGCCTTATGTACCACCTTCCTTTTTTTGTTTGTTTTTCCAAAGCTACATGGCAAATTAGCTCTGCCTCCCTGTCCAATGACAAGATGGCAGAAAGTTTTGGAAATGTAGGAATTTGTCACCAGAAATATAGGAAATTGGTAAGCTTCACTAAGAAACCTCAAACGTCTGCGGACAGTTCACCCAGTATGTTCTGCCCTTAACTGGCTGTGCCACCCTTAGCGGCAGCAGCTGACATCAAACTGTGTTTGTGGTAACTGGCAATGAGTCTTTTACATCATTGTGGAGAAATTTTGGCCCACCCTACTTTGCTGAATTTTTGTTTTGATTCTGTCACAGTGGATTGCATGGACGGTCTGTTCAAGTTTAAGCCACAGGATATTCATTTTATTTAAGTTTAGACTTTGGCTAGGCCACTCCAAAACCTTTCTTTTATTTGTTTTATTTAACTTGAGTAATTCAGAGATGGACTTGCCGATGTAGTTAGGATCATAGTACATACCCCAAGTGCACCTATGCTGAAGGTCACAAACTAATGGTCGTGCAGTTCATGGTTCCACCAAATATAACAAGTTGTTCAGGTCCTGAAGAAGCAAAGCAGCCCCAAACAATCACACTACCCCCACAATGTTTGACTGTTAATATAATGTGTTTCTGAAGTGCACTGTTAGCTTTACACCTAATTGTAATTGGACACACACCTTCCAAAAAGTTCCACTTTTGTCTCACAGAGTAAATTCCAAAAGTATTGGGAATCATCAAGATGTTTTTGGGAAAACTGGAACTCTCCCATCGATGTCAATTTTGCCCAGTCTATTTCACATTGTGGAATTATGAACACAGACCATAATTGAGTCAAGTGAAGCCTGCAGTGTTTTAAATGTTGTTCTGCAAACCTCTATATGACTTGTTGATGCACTCCTGGAGTACTTTTGGTAGGCAGGCCACTCTTTGCACAGTGAGTCTTACTGTGGTTCACTGGAAACCATATAAATGGCTTTGTAACCCCTTACAGACAGACATGACAGATGCCAGTGACTTTACTTCATGTCATCAGACAGGTTTTATTTAAAAGATCTCTTTATTCCAAAGAACACGCAGTAATCAGATCTGGGTGTGGCTTTTGAAACGGATTAAAAAAATTATAGTTAAATCATGATTTAACTAGGAGACATTTACTTTATCACACAGAGGTCAGGTTAATTTGTTTGAAGAATTTGTTTGAAGAATTTGTACCCATGAGCTGCCTCAGGAGTCCTACAAGCCAGCCACTGCAGACCTTACAGACATAACTATGGGCGGCCTCATTGACAACAGAGGAACAGAATATTGTCCACTTGGACTTCAGCCACCCCTGGAGTCTGGGAAAAAGCTTTGCTGGAGGTTGGAGTTGAATACATCCCTGATCGAATGCCTCACCAGATGTTCCCAGCAGACCCTCACTACATGCCTGCTGATACTTAATTGGGCCTGCTGAGTCTGTCCAGGTTTCTTCTCTGCCAGCGGATCCAACTCACTACCAGGTAGTAATCTGTTGACAGGTTAGCCCCTCTCTTCACTACAGAGTAGAAGAGAGTCCAGCCTATCTCAAGGAACTGGGTTCCAGAGCCCAGGCTGTGTTTGGAGGTGAGCCTGACTATTTCTAGCTGGTATCTCTCAACCTCCCCCACAAGCTAAGGCTCCTTCCCCTCCAGAGGGGTGACATTCCACATCCCTAGATCCAGTTTGAGCATCCAAGGATCGGGTCGCTGAGGTCTCTGACTTCAACCACTGCCCGATCTTCTTTGCACCGGTCCCTCATGGTTCCCACTGCAGGTGGTGGTCTCCCTGGGAGATGATCTCGCGCCTCTCTTTTGGGCTTGGCCCGGCCTGGTCCTGCGAGGAGTAATCCGGCCACCAGGCGCTCATCAACAAGCCCCAACCCCAGGCCTGGCTCCAGGGCGGGACCGCGGGTGACAATTCGTGTCTCGTTTTTGGAATCGTCATGAAGGGTTCATGAAGGTGCCATGGGAGAGCCTACCAGGGGCATTCAGCCCTTGACAACCCAGACCCAGACAACATAGCCTCTGGGGTCATCCGAGCACTCAAACCCCATCCACCACTTTAAAGTGGCGATTCAAGGAGGGGTATATGGTAACTGTTTGAACACATATAGGCTTGGTAAACCTTTGCTATTTACAAGATGTCACAGATGTCCTTATCAGAACTTTGAATCCCTGGAACTGTTCCAAGCCATTTTAAAATAGGCTTTTGCCAATACTATACCTCAATCTGATACTTTATTATAATCAATGCCATGTGTATGCAATACATTTCATCAGTATTACATGGTCTTCTTAAAGTGTGATTGTGTCCCAACCAGTGATGTTTCAAGTTTTCCTGTTATACATGTACAGCAGTTAAATTATTTATCTTCGCTAAATGCTAGAATAATGAAGAAGCTATTTACTTACTTTTTGTGTGCTTCCTTCAAATTCTGAAGTTTACATACATCTCCTTAGTATTTTGTAAAATTTCCTTTTGAACTCTATGTTTAAAGTCAGCATTAAAAAGATGAATCACCTTTTTCTGATATTATGATCTGTAGAACCGCTCATAAGAATTTGCTTTTAATAGCAAAACAAAGAGCTTTAGCAATAGCGCTCTACCATCAAATAATGAAAACTAAATGTAGAATGAAGTAGAAAACAGTTGTAGAAAAACGTGTAGATGTTTACTAATTAGTTGAATATTAACTCTAGCCATCACCTGTAGATCGTATGGGCTTACAGATTGATTCAGGTGACCACATAAGTGTTTTTATTGTGAGGGAAGCATATGCGTCCTGTGACACTGTCTATATAGTCTATATTTCATTGATGCTCTTAGCTGTAAGAGCATCAATCAAAATAAGCTGAGAATTTGGTGCTGGAGTCTCATCTTTTCTATATACTTGCATTTCTGTATACTAGCATTACATGCCTCAGGTTGTGTTGAACTGTGGAGCTGATAGAGCAGCTTATACACCTATCTCCATAAATTAGAGTATCATTGAACAATCAATATTGAGTGCATATACTATACAGTACCTGGACATGGAGATACTTTTTATTTTGGTATTAAAAATCCAGTGAAAGGTTTAAATATACTCATCTTGCGTATGAATTTATTTTGGGCTTTTAAGGACACATTTAAACTGTTCTCTTTTTCAAGGTGAAAGTATTATACAACAAACAGCAAGATTTCTTGTAGGCTTTTTGGTTAAATGGCAGAATAATAAGGGAAAAGAAATAGATTTTCAAAAATGCTCTTCAAATTCATAGTTTACATACAGGGGTTGGACAATGAAACTGACACACCTGGTTTTAGACCATAATAATTTATTAATATGGTGTAGGGCCTCCTTTTGCGGCCAATAAAGCGTCAATTCGTCTTGGGAATGACATATACAAGTCCTGCACAGTGTTCAGAGGGATTTTAAGCCATTCTTCTTGCAGGATAGTGGCCAGGTCACTATGTAATGTGTATTGGTGCATTGTCATCATGATACCTTCAGGATACAATGTTTGAACCATTGGATGCACATGGTCCTCAAGAATGGTTCTGTAGTCCTTGGCAGTGACGCGCCCATCTAGCACAAGTATTGGGCCAAGGGAATGCCATGAAATGGCAGCCCAAACCATCACTGATCCACCCCCATGCTTCACTCTGGGCATGCAGCAGTCTGGGTGGTACGCTTCTTTGGGGCTTCTCCACACCGTAACCCTCCTGGATGTGGGGAAAACAGTAAAGGTGGACTCATTAGAGAACAATACTTTTTTCACATTGTCCAGAGCCCAAGATTTGCGCTCCTTGCACCATTGAAAACGACGTTTGGCATTGGCATGAGTGACCAAAGGTTTGGCTACAGCAGCCCGGCCGTGTATATTGACTCTGTGGAGCTCCCGACGGACAGTTCTGGTGGAAACAGGAGAGTTGAGGTGCACATTTAATTCTGCCGTGATTTGGGCAGCCGTGGTTTTATGTTTTTTGGATACAATCCGGGTTAGCACCCGAACATCCCTTTCAGACAGTTTCCTCTTGCGACCACAGTTAATTCTGTTGGATGTGGTTTGTCCTTCTTGGTGGTATGCTGACATTACCCTGGATACCGTGGCTCTTGATACATCACAAAGACTTGCTGTCTTGGTCACAGATGCGCCAGCAAGACGTGCACCAACAATTTGTCCTCTTTTGAACTCTGGTATGTCACCCATATTGTTGTGTGCATTTCAATATTTTGAGCAAAACTGTGCTCTTACCCTGCTAATTGAACCTTCACACTCTGCTCTTACTGGTGCAATGTGCAATCAATGAAGACTGGCTACTAGGCTGGTCCAATTTAGCCATGAAACCTCCCACATTAAAAAATGACAGGTGTTTCAGTTTCATTGTCCGACCCCTGTATATTTCAATAGTATTTGATAGATTTGCCTTTTAAGCTGTATGACTTCAGTACAATGTTTAGGGTAACCTTCCACAGGTTTCCCACAATAGTTTGCTGGAATTTTGGCCCATTCATCCTCACAGAACTGGTGTAAGTGAGTCAGGGTTGTAGGTCACCTTACTCACAAACACCTTTTTAGCTCTGCCCACAAGTTTATATTGGACTGAGAGCCGGGCTTTGTGATGGGCACTCCAAAACATTGAAGATCGCATAGTGTTCTCAGCTCCGCCACTGTTTAATTTTGTTTTTACTCACTGCTTTACTTTTATTTTTCTCAGCATCAAACACATTGTTGGTGTGGTTAGTGGTTTTCCGTATCACACCTTACAATGTTTATATGTACTGCACAAATATTAACAATATACAATAATAATATAAATATAATTTTGCTTGGAGCAAAATGCTGTTTTATGTCAGTCATTTTCTATACCGCTTCTTCAGTAGTGGGTCGCGGGGGAGCTGGTGCCTATCTCCAGCAGTCTATGGGCAGGAGGCAGGGTACACCCTGGACAGGTCGCCAGTCCATCGCAGGGCAACACACAAACAACCATACACTCATTCACAATTTAGAGAGACCAATTAACCTAACAGTCTTTGGACTGTGGGAGGAAGCCGGAGTACCCGGTGAGAACCCATGCATGCACACTCCATGCAGAAAGACAACAGTGCTACAAACTGCGCAGCCCCTGGTTTATGTTGTTTGAATATAAATATATTTTGTTTTGAGTTACCTGAGGTTACTCAAAGGAAAGGAAACATTGTTTTGAGGTTTCCTTAGTTGTGATTTTGAGTCCTGTTAAGTTTACCTCTTTTATCGGCGTGCCTGGTTAAACTTTGCGAATTTGTTAAACTTCTTCATATTTTAGGGTAAATATAAATTCAACTTTTTCAATTAACCACCTGTGTCCTCTATGCCTTACTTCCTTACAGACAGCCACCATCTTTAAAAAGTTTGTTTTTGTCCTGAGGTTAATTTACACATTTTGTACCATTCCACGTTCTCTGGGAGGAAGAACCCATCTCCTTGCTTAGCTTTTTTATTGCTGGACATTCCCATGCTGTTTATACTTGAATGTTATTACTTGAACAGATAAATGTGGCACTTTAAGCCTCTGTAAATTGTACCCAAGGATGAACCAAACTTGTGGAGGCCCACAATTCTCCTCCTGACATCTTGGCTGATTACTTTTGTTTTTTCCAGGCTGTCACACAAGACCGCATTGTGTTTGAGGTTCAAAATATATCCACAAATGTGCTTCCATCTAACTCAAATGTTGTGAATTAACCTATGAGAAGCTTAGCAAACCATGACACCATCATCTGTGCTTTACTAATGTGTTCAATGCTTTATTAATGTTGGTGTTTGTACGCTTATGGATCTGAAGAAAGTAGTTCTCTAAAATAACTCTCCTTTATCTCTTATCAAGCAAGTAAGAATAATTTTGGCAATTCCAACTGACCTTAAACTGGAAAATTTTAGGTTGATTTCATGTCTGATAATGAGAAAAAAATGTTGTGTCTTAATTCAGAGTACGTAAATGTCTGCTTTCGACTGTATTTACATACACTCTAAGTAATATTTGGTTGCATAGGTACATGCAGCTAAACCAACCCTTAGCATGATGTCACCACCACCATGCTTAACAGTTGATTTAGTGACTGCTCCATAGCTTCTTGTCATTGTGGCCAAACATCTCAATTTGTTTTACTTTTGTTCTCACTGAAAGAAAACCTGAAAGAACAATGGTTCAAATGCATTCTTAAATGACTAAAATTAAGAGCACGTGGATGCCCTGGTGAGTGCATGTAAAAGAAATCCCCGACACTGGTGGCCCACGCAGGTGACAAGATTATCTTGTTTTGTTAATGTTTAAATTGAGGGAAGCATAATGCTCCCTGGGTCTTTCTATGGATAGTTTATTGATACTTTCTCCTTCGTTATGTCCTGTGGTTGCTCTTGTCATCATTGTCAGGGAATTCATTTAATGCATTAGCTATGCTGCTGAGTCATAGCAGTGTAAGTTGGACGTTTGCAGATTGTGTTGAACTGTGAAGCTGACACTACAGCTTACATCTGCCTTTGGTCCCATTTTTCTTTTATTTGCACTAAAAACATTCTTAGGTGTGTTTAGTGAATTTGGAGAAAATACCTTCCTGGAGTCTAGTTATTAGTTATTAATTAATACGAGTATTATTATTCATGTGACACCACACAGTCATTTCATTGCAGATGCAAGTTTACATACTCACCATGCAATTTGCAGAACTGATGCTTTTATTAGGTTGGATGTCTCACATAAACAACGCACACTGTCTCTCTCTGCGTACAGCAGTGGTGCAGCCAGCCTCACCGCCCGGCAGTGAATGAGTTACTGCTGGTGCAGTGTGTGTGAGTGTGCTTGGTGCGCCCCTCCCTGGTTGCTCCGCACGCCGCTACCCGGCTGCCTGCAGACGGATGTTGCCGCATCCCAGCGCGCTGCGCTGCGCTCCGCCACCACCTTCTCTAAATGTGCCAAATCTCCTCCTCGGTCCTCCTGCCTCTAGCCTGACGTACACACTCTCTCACACACACACTGACCGACAATCACACGTATCGGCGACATTTCTCTCCGGTTTCTACACACACAACTCTCCGCTGAAAGTGGTTCATCATCCGTAACGGTACGTAAACTGTTCCGCCTTTATTGTGATACTTTCTTATGCGGGATGATGCAGAGTGACTGCCGCACTTTTTCCCTGGTATTTTCTTTCTTTTTGCATATTTTTGCTCAGATTTGTCTCCCTTTTTTGCACACAGACATGACGTCTGTCCTCAAGGCACTGCGTCTCAGTCGGGTTCTTTTTGCTTGTTTGTGTTGCGCAACATTGTCCAGCATCCAGGAGGCAGATTTTTTACTTTTATGCGCAGTGTTGTTTTCTCTTCCTCTCGCAGCGTAGAGGAAATTGGGACACGAGACAGCACAAAGTCGTTTAGCAATCAGAGCTCTTAAATCTATCCTGACATAAGGACGGGCATGTCAGGTTCAGCCAAGGGATTTAGGCAGGTCGCGTCTTCATCCACTTAATGGAGGTGGTAGAGAAGCAGAGCGTTATTAACCCATTTATCCTCTGTAAAAATACTGGAGACACCGGGCCTCTAAGGGAGCAGATCCATAACAAATGATCAAAGCTTTTACACGAGCATAACTGCTTTTTAGAAATATTCATTTAAAAATCAAATAGTTTAAGGGCTGATGTTAGTGCTTTTGACTGTTTCGTTTGATTCCATGAAAAAAAGTAAATCCTGCTCAATCACTGTGAGCTAAACTGAACAAATCTGAGTGATAACCAGAGCCAGTCCAAGGCACAAGCAAACCAAGCCAGTTCTTTGTTTCACCAAGCCAGCAGCAGGAGACGTCTCAAACAGATGTTAGAACCTCAAATCTGGAGTTAAGTCTCAGAAGAATGAGTTCACTTTAAGGTTAGGGTTTTAAAAACCTATTTAAAAAAACAATTAGCAAATTTTTAAAATGTTAAAAAACTATGTAGGATTTAGAAATATATATGTATATATATATATATATATATATATATATATAAACTATTCATAGTTTGATTGTATGTAGGATTTAGAAATATATATATATATATATGTATATATATATATATATATATATATATAAACTATTCATAGTTTGATTGTTAGTAAGAGTACGTTAGTATGATAGTCAGTCTATCTGCTCAGGTAGAGCCTACAGTCAGCTGCTTAACAGATATGCTGCACTTAGTTTAGAACAGTGTTACCTTAAGAAGAGTAATGGGCTGGGCTCTTTTAGTTTCCAAGTCGTTTTTCATCATCCAAAATATTTCCAAACAGTCAAACTAGTCTTTCGTATAAGCCACTTTCTCTGGCTTCTTGTTAAAAGACTATTAAACCGTAGGAATAATGTGAACAATTTGGATCCATAACTTTTCAAATCCTTAATATACCTTAGTACCACTAACTGGCTCATGCTTGGGGTTGGGCATCATTTTAATTTGCTAGGCTGAGTGTCGGAGCCGAAGGAAGAGGTAGTGGAAGAAGGGCGTTGCAGCTTGTCAAAAGCAGGGGACTCTGTTACTTCTACACCATGAATCATGTTGGTCGTGCACCTTCCTTTGCATGATAAAGTCTTATCTCAAGTGTTGCACAGAGCCGAGTGGTCATTTCTTTTAATAAAAGTCAAACCACACTTTTGATCTTCGCCGCACATTGTTCATGGTTGTGCGCACACTTCTTGTGGATTCTTGTTCGTTGGCGTTCAGCGGCTTCTTCTTCCAGTCCGCAGACTGGGTGTCAAAACTATGAATTGAAATTAAAACATCTGAACGATTCAGGGAGAATCGGAACGTTAGTTCCATTTCCAATCTTGAGACTTGATGCCGAACCCTACTCATGCCTACCTTATTCTAATGTTGATAGTCATCATTTGTTAAACACATACTGTGATTAAGTCAGTTTAATTGTCGAACTTGAAAAACATGACATGACTTTGGGATGTTTAATGAACAACAAGCAAACAATCAAACTTGGACAACTTAGAACTGAGATTATTGGGTGGCTGTTGTTTGATGAAGTTAACTGGAAATTGGGTCCCATATTAAATAATGCCTAGTGCCCCCTACAATCTTGGAGCGGCTGTGGAAATACCTCACACGCAGGTGATGCAGATGAACTCATTGACTCCCCCCTCCACAGCCGCTGTATTTTTTTCTACCATTGCCATGGTTTCCATTCGGCATGCTGGCAACATAATGACAAAGTCTGTCGCCCTGTGGTTGTTTTTATCCAAGGCAGGACAAATGACTGTGCAAATCCGGACCTGAGTACAGTGAGAGAAGACGAAGACAGTGTGTATGGGAGTGTGAGGGTGGGAAGTATGTAATTTGGTTAAAACAAGCAAGCAGCCATCGTATGCACTCTAAAACAGATCACTGTTTTTCTGATGATTCATTCATGCTGAGGAGGATGCTGCTGCTGTTGCACCATCCTCATCTCTCTTTGTATGTGTGTGTGTGTGTGTGTGTGTGTGTGTGTGTTTAGGATGTCTGCAAGGGGATGACTGATGCCAAGCAAAGCTGCTATTTTTCCATATTAGTCAGTGTTCCTCCTCCTGTGCGATTGAGCTATCGTCATGTAATAACGCTGCTCCACACACACAACTCTCTTCTGTGTCTGTGTCTGTGTGTTTGTTAGGGATCTAAATAAGCGTCTGTTTGTGTGCAGGATTATTTTTAATCCCTGATGTAAACTGTGAATGAATGAGTGCTGTTTGTGGTATTTTCCTTGGAGAAAATTAGTGTTTGTTTTACATTTTGGATAAAAATAGGCTTTAAGCTAAGTTTTATGATGATGTCTTCCAATATGAAGGTCCAATTTTATTTAGTCAAGAATTAGGGGCTTGGGTTTGAATTATAAACACTGTGATATTTCTCATCTAAATGACGGATTGTCTGCCACAGACAATGGTGTTAACACAAAGATTTGAACCAAAATGTACAACCTGAAATTATTATTTTTAAAGCAGCAACAATTACTGCATTGCTGCTGCTGCTAAAGTAGTATGTTGATTATTGCAGATATAATATGGCCTATGACATTTATTCATTGCTTTTATTGAGGCATTGGCAGCTAGCTGTTTCATATACTCATGACAATGCAGTCCAAATTAGTTTTTTAGCTAAATAGATTTAGAAAAATCTATAATTAAATACTAGTTTTGTTACAAGTAGTGAGATAAAATTGAAAGTCTTTTTCAGCTAAAACAGTTGGTGATTTTAAAATATCATTTTGGCAGATGTACACAGTGCTGAAAGATGAAAAGCAGAATATTGAGTAAATACCAGCAGTATTTAGTAGAAGCATGTTTAAATAAACCTGTTTGCTGAGCGGGATATTATCACATGTTGTAGTTCTGCTCTATATAGAATAATACTGAAAGCTAATGTTAGCTGGCTAATAAGACGGGCATTAAGCTGGGTTAGCTAGCTCTGCTTAGCGGACACACTGCTCTATACTTTTAACATGCTAACTTTACCTTCAAGTAAGTATTACCTTAATAACAGTAAGGGACAGCAGCCCTTTAGTTTCCACAGCATGGCTTTCCAAAGACCCAGGATTACCGTCTGTCTTTTTCGTGAACAGAAATGAGAGTGTTCGTATATATCAAAACAGGTAAGGTAGAGGTGGGCTAAATTCCACTGCACCATCCAGAACTTTCTCTGTCATTTTATTAAACGGGCTTTGAACCTCCAGAGCTGTTCTTGTAGCCTTGGTGTGAGAGTTCTTGTAACTTGTTCTTGACACATCATCTGGGCAAAACGTTTTTCTTGCATTTCAATGAGTCTGAACTGCATTTGATTATCTTTTGGTCAAAATCTAAACTAGTTAGACCTACTGGATAATTCCACACTTGACATAGATTACTTCAAACACAGTTTGAGATTAATCAAGCCTCTTATTTTTTACTCCTAATAACCTTAGAATTATTCGAGCATTAAAACCTCAAAATGTGGACTCTCTCAACTCTAGACTTCAATAATCGACACCGATTACAATCTTCTACTGGTATGGCTGCTGATGAATCACCTGTTATCAGCTCAGGAGATGTTGCAGAGTCACTTTTGTTATCTGTTGCTGCGGCCTGTTCTCACATTGCCGTACCAAACCTCAGTCCCTTTTGAAATGACTAATAGAACATTTAGTTTTCTGGAAAAAACATCTATAGGTGAGTTCTCAAATAATATAAATGTCAGTTGTACAGCTGCAGACAAATGTATTGGCTCCCCTGGCAAAGCTGTGAAAAAGCAGATTCTAAAAATGTTTGTGATTAAATCCTACAATAGAAAATATATAATACCTCTTTTGCAAATACATCAGATTTTGGAACCCCTAACCAACACTAAATGTAACTAAAGCATTTGTGACCTTATACTTTATTTTTTTTAAGTTCAGAAGGGTTTCTAGGAACCTTTAATTAGTAATCTGTGACTTTCAGTTTCCTGGAGCATAAATATAATGTGCCACACAGGCCTATTTCTGTTAGCCTCTGGCCACTAGGCTTTACGAGGACCCATAATTATCTTGCACTATGCACCATGAGGAGGATTGAAGGGGATGAATAAACACCTCCAGCTGAATAATGATCCAATTAACCAATCAACACAGAAATTGTTCTCTGGACACAAAATCAACGTTCTTCCATGGCCATCTCAGCCCCTAGACCTAAATTCTGCGGAAAACAACAGAGGTCAATCTTTTAATAAAAGCTGAAATTATTTAGAAGGCTTTCACACAACTTAACCAAGAGTGTCATTAAATGCAGCGACTGCTGTAGGTGATGGCCTTTTAGAGAGATGCTCCTTGGTGTCAGATGCAGTGTAAAGGATCCACAGATATGAGTCTTTTGTAAAAGACAAGGTTTGTATTAACTGGGGGCCCTTTCAACTGTGCTGCAGATGCTGGAACAGTTTGCTTTCTTCTGTATTCTAGTTTAACGTAGTCAAACAGGATTGATTACAGTAACAGGGAAATCTTGTACAAACATGGATTCAGCTCATTGACCATCTAGGACTGCAACCTGCTCTTTGTTTTCCAGATTAACTGACTTGATTTCTGAAATGCCAAAATAAGATAAACGTTCTTCCCTGGCCATGATTAAGCAGAGCCAGTGTTGATAAATATAGTACCTTCTTATTTCATGCTAAGCCTTATGTGTTATTTTAGCTTTTCATAATCACACCAGTCCAACATACACAAATCAGGCATTACCTTATGACCACTGGCAAATAAAGCGAAAACCCTGATTGTCTCTTCATCATGGCACCTGTTAATAGGTGGGATATTTCATGCCTTTAGTTGCCTAAAGGTTGATGTGTTAGTTGCTGGAAAAAAGGGGTACGCATATGGATATGAGTGAGTTTGAGAGCCATATTATGATAGCTAGACAACTGTTTCAGGACATCTACAGCTGTTAGGGTTGTTCCTGATCTGCATGGGTCAGTATTGATAAAAAGTGGTCTAAGGAAGGAACAGTGATGAACTAGTGACAGAGTCACTGCTCCACTTTGGCAGAGAGGGCTGGCCTCTGTGGTCCAAACTAACAGCAAGCCTCTGTATAAAACAATGTTGAAGGCAACGTTGGTTCTGATAAAAAGGTGTCAAACTTCATAGTGGATCAGAGTTTATTGAGTATGGGGCAGCATAGCTGTAGCCCATTCAGTGTGGTTAGGTTTTCCTTGATGACTTACGTCTCTTTCAGCAGGAGAGTGCATAAAAAAAAAAAAATATCTACAGAGACCCTACGTCACAACTTAGGGCATCTAAAGAGCTGCTGCTAACATCTTGGTGACAGATACCACAGCAGACCTTCCAGAGGAGTCCATGCCATAATGGGTCAATGCTGTTTTAGCAGCTAATGGGGAACCAACACTCTATTAGGCAGGTGGTTATTCCTTATCAAGGTGTATTAGGACTTCTTATCTTAATATATGAACAAATTAAAGTGAATGTGAGTTTCAGGGATAGAACTACCAATCTAACAGATGGAGGAGGGCCACTCGACTGGCTGAGCATCTGTTTGTTTTGGTTAAACCACACTTCAAAGCAGCATATATTCTCCATTTACAAAGAAAAACATTAGAGGGAAAAGTTTACAGATGATTGCCTGATTTATTGTCTAGACCAACACCAGGTCACACTTGGAAACCAGGTGACCTGACCTGAGCTTTTCCCTTTTCAGTTAATAATTTAAGCAGACTCATGCTCTGCTCAATAATACATTTACTATTTGCAATAGCAAACTTAACTGCGTGTTATTCTATCTCTTACTCTGAACTGTTACTGAAGCATGTTTTTGAAACTGGGACTGTAAAAGAGACAATGATTTCCGACAGGTTAGCTGCCATCCAGCTTTAAATGTGTCTGAGGCTGTGATTTAGAGAAAATTAGGTGCTAAGGACAAATCCAGTGTTCTGACAGCTCGCACACTCTTTTACTATGTGACTGGTGACGCTGCTGACCATTATAAAGACATTGCCACCCTCATGACTCTCCTTGGACCACTTGGCATAGCCTGAGATTGCAGACCTCTGTGACTGTTCTCATTCTTCATTAGGCCGTCTTATTAAAGTATTAGCCAACTTGTGTCATGGGGTAAACACTTGATTGGGCCCATTAGATGGCTTGCCAAACAGTAACCAGCTAGATTATTTAAATGGAGCACTTGAAATCTGCTGAAAGCAGCTTCTTTAACATTCCAGATTCTGTTAGAACAGTTTAGTGTAGAAACAAATCCATTTTATTATATAACAAAGTTCTCTAATCAGCTTGTATACTGCTAAGATACTACTACTCCTGCTCACTGCACAAATATACTTACTTCACCACTCCTCACATACAGACGTAATCACTCCTCCCTTAAACCTGTCTCTTAAACTGAAGCATCTGGAGGCCATTATCTGCACTCCACACACCCAGCAGCATGGCAGACTTGTTAAAGGCAGACATCTAGCAGGACATTTGCGACTTTGATGGCAGCTTCTATGTTGCTACCGGACGCTTAGTTCCCTACCTGCTCAGTTTAGATAAGAGAATCACCTTAGCCAAACTGTGTTCAGAAACACTGTGAACAGGTTGCATTGTAAGATGGACCAGGAGAACAAAAAACAATTTAAGAAACAGAGCTCAATGAACCGTCTGCACCATGCTTCTACAATTACCATTCTGCAAGACGCTAGAGTTTTTGTTTAATAATACGTTTTCACAGCCTCACCCAACACATATTACATTAAACAACAATTGCATATACATTATCTACTACAAAACACATTATTTTTACCATCTGAGGTTAAGTGTAGGGCTTTGTGAGGTCCTGTTAAAGGGTTTTGCGGTTAACATCTTACCTGCAACAGAAAACCCTCTTGGTGTCTTCCCAAAGGCTGCAGGTAACAGCTAAACTTCTAAAGTCTCTGCAAACTCCAATCTCAAAAGTGTCATAGCAGTAGGAATGGACAATTTTGTGATATTTTTTCCCATGATGATAAAAGTGAAGAATTTTATTTTTAAATTCATCGCAGACTTTCTGGTTACAAACAATACCTGCCTACACCCAGAGCCTCACAAAAACAACTGCAACAACAGTTACATTATAGTGCCACTGGACTGCTATATATTGCACAATAACTGAATTCAGTGGTATTTTGACATTATTATTATTCATTAATGTACTAATGGAAACAACAGCATACAAAAGTAAAAATCGCCATCCTACTTTCAGTTTGGGTTTTGGAAACATCATAAATCAAAGTTTGTCATAATTATCATTGGATATTTACTATGTACACTAGGTTGCAGGTTAGCTAGTCTTTGTATGTATTAAGCCCAAGAAAGAATGAAAGAAATTATTTTTAGCTGAAACTACAAATTTAACCTAAACAAAGATACAATAAAATCAGGGTTGGTTAGCCCATCTAAGCAATGCTGACATCTTTTAACAATATTTTGATATAAATAGTTGTCTTTATGTTTTTACATGTTTAGACATTTTCACGTTGGTTAGGCAATTATATCTTTTTTAAATAAATTTGCTCATAGAGAGAGTGCACTCTGATCAGTGTGGAGAAAACGGTTTGCAATGGAACAAAACGATATAAAGTTACCTTAACATTTATGATAAACATAATAGGCAAAAAGTATTAGTAGCAATAACCCTGTTTAGTTGATGATCTATTATGTACAGTACAGTATCTACAAATCACTAATATATTTTCACTATGTAGTGAAGCCAGACTGTTTCTGATACTCTGCAGCCTTGGGATAAAGACTAATCTCACCCATTCCACCTTTATTTGTACTGTGGGCTCCAGTGGAGTCTTTTTGTGTTCTGAGCTGCTGATGTGGCTGCTGCATTTCCCTGGCGCTTCAGCCTAAAGTATATTAGCAGACATGACAAGGATTACAGTCAGTACTGCCCCCAAACGTCTTGTCATATACAGTTCCTTTCCAAAACTAATCATACCCACTAAACTTTTTCACATTTTGTAGGGATTTTATGTGACACAAACTGGTACATAATGTGAAGTAAATTTAAAATAATACATGGTTATCAACATATTTTACAAATAAAATCAACAAAGCATAGGGTGCATTTGTATTGAGCCCATTACCATTTAGCCTACATATAAAACAACAGTCCCTACTCAACGCGGTTCGGTACGGCTCTAGTCGCTTTTTAAATTTTTTTATTAGTATTAGTTATGTGGAACCTTTACTATTTTTAGGGGGCAGCATTACTAGTCACAGCATATTTTAATAACTAATATCTTCAAGCGTCAAATCATTGTACGCTGGTCTTATATATCTTGTATATGACTTCTATAACAAGCTAGCATTGTATAATGTTAGCCTACCCTCACACATCTTCTAGCTCGTACACTTCAGTTTGGTGGCTCCATGGCTTCCCTCTCTCTCCTGTACTTATCCAGTGCTTTGTCTGCCTGCAGTCTTCTCTGGCCCTTCTTCCCACATTCAAATGGTACTCGATTGTAATGGAAAATGAATCAAACAGTGTAGAGCCAACCCGATCCGAGTTGAGTAGAGTAGGTACTAAAGGAAGAGGAGCATATGTGTGGTGCAAATTTACATTGCACATCACCCTGAATCTGAACCATGAAACTGGATGGAGGTGGTATCATGCTGTTGGACATGATTTTTTCAGCATGGAAAGGGAATCTAGTCAAAGTTTATGGAGGAATGAGTGCAGATAAACACAGAGCAATGTAAAGAGTAATTTTAAACATAATTGATCCCTGTTATTAACTAAATAAAGCTATCAAACATCTTGAAGAAGTGGGAGACTCAGTCATAAATGCTGTAGGGTTATCAATTAGATGTATGTGTTAAGTCAGATAGGGAAAATGAACAATAACATACAAAAAGTTACCATAAACATTCCCTTGTTATTCAAACATACTGTATTAAAACCCTTCATAGTTAAATCAGAGTGAGCAGCAAATCTATGCTGTCAAAGCTACGTCATCATCTACAGCATTGTAGTTGCATATTTTCTCATAATATAAAAATACGTCTCCTAATATTTAAGTTTAGTTAATCTAAAAAACCAGGGTAGAGCCAGTCGTATGCAGAAAGGGCACAGAGAACGCGGCTGCTGAGCCGAGAGTCCGGGGATTGGTCGACAACAATGGAGAGAGGAGAGGGGAGGTACAGGCTCGGAAAATGCAGCAGTGAGCTGTCTTTGCGGTGTTTTGCACCTCCTTGTTTGTCACAATATCCAGCAGTATAATACGCCAGGAAAGGCAACAGAACAGAGTGAGAGAAAATACACATATATGCAGAAAAATCCATGCGGTGTTCAAAATAATTTTATGCAGAACAAGGGTGTTTCGCCATTAGAGCTCCTCCTCTTCTCAGCCGTGTACCCGACAAACCCTGAGATCACAGTGTGTTTTTCAGAGGAAAATCTAGTCATGAGTTGGCGAAGGAGCTCTGCCAGTCTGTGCCTCTGTGCACTTTTTATCTCTGCTTTGTTCTGCATGACAAGCTCTCTGTCTCCTTCTTCGCAGATGTTACCTCTCTGTCTTCCTGACAATGGAAACATTTTCATTTTTGTGAAGGCCCAGGTGTGCACTTTGCCTCCTATAATTTGATATTCAGAGATAGTTGGAAAACTGTTTCTTCTCCTTCTGCAAAATGTAAGGTATACAGCTGGCATGGAGAGAGACAAGGACACTGAAACATTTCTATGTTGTTCCAAAGATGTATAGAAACAGCTGAGATATAAATTATATAAACTAATATTACTGAATGAAAGAGAGCATGAGAAAGTAAAGAACTGTAAATCTGATTTAGAGTGAAACATGCACTAAGGCTGTCTGACAAGCATATTGAATGGGCAGACACCAATTGATAAAAACATTGAGCCTACAGAGAGAGCAGTCACACAGCAGACAGGCAGTTTGTGCTGAGTGCAGCCATATTAAAACAATGCGAGGGGATGCTGCCTCTATGTCTAGCATTAATCCCTTCTGATGATGCAGAGCAGTAGGAAATATTGATCTCTTCATCAGGAGTTATTCCCAGAGCCCCCATCCTCCATCTCTCTATCCACCATCATCTGCTTACAGGGATGTCGGTGTGTATCCAGTGTCCCTGACACACCCAATCCTCAAAGGGATCAGTTTCAAAAAGGCAACATAAGCAAAGCTGATAAGAATGGATTTATTTTATTTTTAACTTCACAATTACCTTTGACATTCCAGCGTGCAACTTTAAGAAAATCTATTAGGCAATAGGCATTGTGACATTTATGATCAGTAAATGACTATTATATGGCCTGCACTGCTTTTTTGTGCAGTGTAAGCAGCTCAGCTGGTTTGTAATGCTGGAAGCGATTTATAACTTGATCAGCACAGAGTCCAGGTAAAAACTGGATGAATTCATTTGCAATGAATCTCTTTAAGATTGTTCTCTCTCCTGTACTTATACAGAATGCTTTGCAGAGTGCTCTGCAGCCTTCTCTGGTTCTCATTTCAATCTTAGCGTGACTACAGCCATAGTCTGAGCAGCAGGTCCTCCATTGTTGTTTTGATTGTGTCACTACAAATCACATCACGCACTTTTTTGGACTGTGGTGCCGTCAAGTTTTTGACGATACTTATTTACCTAATTGTAATGGGTAATGAACCAAACCGTGTAGAGTAGAGCTGGCCCAAGACAAACCGCGCTGAGTAGGTACCAATAGAAAAGGGGCATAAGAGAGCATTGCTCCAAAGGGTCTTCTGAGTCAGAAAAGTGCATTTTATAATTACCGCATTGAAAAACAAAGAAAAGGCTGATTTTAACTTTTTTATGGTTTATACTTTTAATTGTCTTAGGTTGTCTGGCTCATAAAATATGTGGACTTTAGCTCCAACATGGGCAGCTGCTTCATTATAGCATGTTCAGTTCAGCCCCTCTGCCTGCTTTTTGATCAAATATTACCAAGCAAACCAGCCAGTAACATAAAGTCACACCCTGAAAGTTACCTTAAGCTGTAAATAAATCACTGAAGGCCAATACGTCTCTGCAGCCCACAGAACCGAAGGAGAAAAAAAACATCCTGCCAATTTATAAGCCTATGAGTTTTAAAGGGCATTTTCTCAGCATTTCCCCTCTTTGTTCTCTCTTAAGCTTAAGATGGCCTTTAAAGGCTCTAAAATATTTGAAAATGAAATCTTCTAGATTCATCTGTTCACCGTTTTATGTCTCCTAACACTGAAGTAATATGCTGTCCTTGTGTGTGGGTGTGTATGTGTGTGTTGGGGGGCAGACAGGTATTATTCAGACCTGTCCTGTCCTTCGCCTGGATGTAGTCGACCCAGAGACCCTGTCTTGTGTCTGTCGCTATGATGAATGAGGTCCTCCTGTTTGTCGACTTTTTTTTTGACAGCCAGTTTATAACCATTCTGCCTCATGAAAATGAGAACTGTCCCTTTTTACCAATGTGTCTGCATGTGTATTGCATCATGGTTAAAACATTTTTTACAGCAGACTGTCCATATAAGGAAAAATTGCTTTTTGGAATTTACTCCCCTGAAAAGAATGTTTAGGGAAATGCAGAAAATGTAAGAAATATGACATCAGAAACTTAATATGATCTGTTTTCAAAGAAAATGTGTATGTTGGTGAAGGCCTTTAAAATATGAAGGAGCTGTTTTTGTGGGTTTAAAAAAGAGATCTGATGCATTTCGGTGTTTGGCAGCAGATGTTGAGTGTATCATTTGAACCTCCTTTGTCCTTCTTTGGGCCTTTAGATTGGGTTAGGACAGAGAACGTGGGGTACTGGTGATGTCATACTTGGCATGCCGTGGACCAGACTCTAAGAGACCATGATGCTTTGCCAATATTCTCATGCTGCCCCCTTTTTTTTACCAGCAGCCCTTCCTGCATTTTTATGCTTCTCTTTACTTTCAGGGTGGTCAGTCAAGCCTGACAGTCTGTGCGCTTCTGTCACTGAGGCTCAGATTATTTACTACTCCTTTACAGCTTAAAATAAAACCAGAGGAATTCATGAAGACATGGTTTCTTCCACTTGGTGCATGTAATATTATTAGTTGTCATGGTTAGGCCTGATATACATTAGTTTAGGTGTTTAAAGCCCATTAGGAGTTTGGACTCTACCTTTGTAATAACCGAACCATAAAAAACCAAAACCTTTATGTTGAAAAGTATTTATCAGTGTTAGGGCTGCTGAATACTTTTCAAAATAATGAATAGGCCACTATAAAACCTATAAAACCAACGTCTAGTTGAGATCCATAAGTAATGTGGAACCTAAATGCTTAGTAATGTCTTCAATGAAACAATTAGGCTTTTAATTTGAAGAGTATCTTTAAGCTTTAATTTGAAAGGCTAACAAGCATCTTTCATAGCTTCTGTAGTTTTTAAAAAATGTAAAACCTTCACTTACAAACTATGACATATTAACAGATTTACTATAAAAAGTATATTTTTCTTTACTGGTTTAGTTCAGTTATTAATGAGGAACCTAGACTGGGAACAATAGAAACTGTCAAATATTAAGGCTGATTTTAAATAGTATTTGTAAGCTTTATTTGAATAGGCCAACATAATCATTTTTCTGTCACTGGTTTTAGTTTCATTAATAGTGTGGTACCATTGCAATAATCTGCTGTATGACATATTGTGGCTTTTATTTTGAAGACTAAAGTTAAGCTCTCTTTAGAAAGGCATACAAACAATTTTTCCTTCAAATTTGTATAAAAACAATCTAAACTATGACATATTTTGGCTTTTATTTGTAAAAGATTTATTTTGGAAGGCCAACATAATCTTTAAATTCCTTTAGTTCGAATAAGTTTTTAATAAATATGAAACATTACTGCAAAACAGTAAAATCCTCCTGGTGTAATAATATTTCAGCCTGTGCAGCAGGAAGGATTTTTCTGAGATTTGGAGAGTGGTTGAGCTCTGGTACAGGAAAAATATGAACGTGTGAGCATGAAGTTACCCTTGTGATTGTGTGTGAATTTCGTAGTCAACAGCAACAAACACTGAGGGACAAACAAGCCCTTAAAGGATAAAGGGACCCAGACTTAGAGAAGGGTGAGGATTTTCAGTAATTTTAAAACTGAAAAACTTTGAGTTTTTGCCATCTTTGTATAAAGCTGGACTTTCTGAAATACCAAAGTGATACGACCCATTCCATGGCAGTTCTTGCTGTCCTATTCTTTCCTCATCCCTCTCATTCCTTTGGTTCTCTAAATGTGTCAAAACTGAAGATAATGAGTCTTTTGTTAAACCAGGTGGAAATTTCTTCACTAATGGCTGAAAGTTTGTAAGCGCTTGACAGTCTTTAGGCTTACTCTCTACTGTCCTGATTTATGAGGCTGTGGCTTATATAGAGATAACCATGTGGGGCTTTGGCAGAGCCCAGTCATAGGAATTAATGTAAAATAACGTTTATTTAAATCTGTGCCCTGTGGTATAATTTTAGTCTTTGCAAGATTTTAATCGGAGGTTGAATATATTTCAGGTGAATGAGTCTCTGTCAACAACAGGCCAGATACACAAAGTTATCCTGATGGTGGCCAAGTACATCATTACAGAACAGTTTCTTTACAACAATATGCATTCATATGTATTTTAAGTAGTGTGTTTTATTTTGAAAAAACACTGGAGCTCATGAATGTGTGCCGCTAGGGCCCTTCAGTGATTTCTACATGCACTCACTAAGCAAACTGTAAAGGATGTAATAATACATGTAATAATGTTGACAGTGACTTGACTTTAAATATGTATTGTTAGTGTACTACATGCCACTATAGCAACCAAAAGCAAACTAAAAAAAAAACACCTTAGTGTTTTAACCTGCCTTAGCACAAAGTCTACATGGAAACAGGCAAAACACAGAAACTAGGACTAAAAAAGGCTGCAGCTGCAGAGAAACTATCTGCAGAGAATAATACATTTAAAAAAACGTAATAAAACCTGGTCATGGATCGAGTTCAGACCCTGTCTTGTTTGAAAGCTTTCTCCAGCAACCCTAAACTTTTTTCAGAAAAGAAAAACAAACTAGTTATTTTACAGTTTTAAAAATGTATTCTGAAGTCATATGGTCAATATGGAACCAATATAAATAGTCATAAATACATTTAAAAGAAAAGGATACCTGCATCAAACACCAAATATTGTAGCTTTGGGGTCACAAGTTAGGTAGACAGACTGAACTGTAGAAATGGTAAATTGGCTCAATTTATGTAGCAATTGTCAAGTCATATTGACTATTATAAGCACTTTCCAGCAGGGCCACATTCACCCAGTCACACTACACTGGTATATAACTTGGGGTTAAGAGGGAATATTATCACCACAGCTCAGTACTTTAATCACATGTTACATGTTTTTAACTATGAAACTTTAAAATGCTGTAGTTACAGAGCTAATCCTGTCTGACTTTGCACTGAGAGGCTGTTTAAGAGGTGTTTAAGTTGGCTCCCTCCCTCAATCATTTCTCATCATCTCTATGGATGAGCCATCATGTTGGACACGATGCTACTAGCATGACTGATAGATGCTGCTTCCACACAGTCACAGTTTAATCCAGTGTAAATGCTTGCTGGATGGCCAGATGAAATAACCAGCAGACATGCAGCAGAGAGGAGAGTACAATACCATACTTGGTATATGTCAGGTTGCCATGACCGCCACTATTGTAGCTTAACGGGAGCAACAGATATATTATTTGCTTGTGTATTAAGCATCCTTTAGTTTCTTACTGCCATTTAACAAGGCAGCTCAAAGTGTGAAATGATCACACACACCAAACTAAAAACAATGCTGTTGATGATGTACCTCCACCTGGGCCTATAACTCGGCCTCCTGTGTTTTTACCTGCTTGCCATGCCCAACTCACTTTAAGTGGAATCAGAATCAGCAGATCAAAGGTTTACATGTAAGCCGGAGTAGAAAAGTGAGATTGTTGCACATTTTTCTTTTTTGTTTGAGTTTAGTTTAATCCTATTATTATTTTTATGTAATTCTAAGGAAATGAATATATCCTAATCACGACAATTCTTGTTGTTTTTTTTGTTGTGGACAGGCAATGATCTCCAGGAAGATTGCTTTGCCACAACCAACAGACACCTGATACATTATTCAAAAGAACTAACAACTTGTTGAAACTACCAACAGGCACATTGACCACTTTGAACACAGCAGGGTTTCCATACATTATTATGTTTTATTTTCCTAGAGAGACTGACAGCTAGCTGCTACTGACCTAACAGAGCTTTAGCTGGTTTAGCAGCTTAGTGTTTTAAATCACAGGACCAGGATTAGCGTCAGGAACTAAGCGTTGGCTTCCTGCTGCTGTTGTGAATCAGCTGCAGCCAAAGAATCTGTTTAGTTTATTATTTGCGTTTGAGATAAATAGATAATAATCAAACAAGAGTCAATCACAGCGGATGTTGTGTTTATGGTTTAAATTGAACAGCCGCTGCAAACAGCAGACTGGAGATGTGAAATTTTATTACAGTGATATATCTATATGAGAAACACCGAAATATATTTATGTAACACTAATGACTTTGCTGTAAGAGCTCTTCCTGCTTGTCTGGAGCAGTGACTCCGCAGTAACTCAACACTTCTAAAAACAACCAACTGGACCCTTAGATCTGATTCGCTGTCTTTTGCCACAGAGGGCTTAAATGAGGATGGAGACAGTCATGTCTGTATTAGCTTGTTTAATTTTCCGAGTCACTTCACCCTGTTTTATCTCTAAGCACACACAATATTGCCCATCCTAGGAGAGGAATTAGCTCACATTAGTCAAATGAGTTTGGGAACAGGATAAGAACTTTTTCATGTCAGCCCCAGTCAACCTCTATTGATCTGATGGGGAGTAAAAAGGCATCAGTTCACCCTCATTGACTCACAGATTGGTTAACTTAACTTCACTTTATATGATTTAAGTTTAAGGAATGTAAACTGCTAAAACAAGAGGATATCCTGTTGCAGTATTTTATTTTGTTCAAGATGGAGATCTCTGTTTTTACTTCTCTGTCCATGATTAACAATGTGATTGTTGATTGGATAAAATAGCAACCATTGTCATTTCTTTCTGGTCTTTCGTTTTATGCTTGAACAAATAAGCGGTTAGCGGTCGGTCATAGGGTGAAAGCAAGCGGGAGCAGACTCAGCGCATGCGCTATAGCCGACATAAAAACTACATGGAGGGAGCCTAGATGTCAGTCAAAGGGCCGGTACGCTCATAAAAACTGAGCGTATCGACCTAATTTCAGCGTAGCGGGCTGCTACAATGAAAGTTGGGCTACGCTATGAGCTGGCAAAAACCCTGATGGTTATATTTCTTCTGTTCTAAATGATTAAGTGACTGCCTGTTGATTTGGCCATTTCTCCCTGTTCTCAAACCACCTCTGTCAAATAAGTGATGTAGAGATTAATATACACCTACAAGCTTCTTTACCAGGTAGACCATACCATTACCTGGTTGGACCCCCTTTTGTCTTTAGAAATGCTTTGTCTCCATGGCATAGATGAGATAAAGTATAAACATTTCTCAGAGATTTTGGCCCACATTGACATGAAAGCATGACACAATTGCTGCAGCTTCGTTAGATGCAAATCCATGAAGCAAATCATACATTTCACCACATCTCAAAGGTTTTCTATTGGATTGAGATCTGGTAACTATGAAGGCCAGGGAGCTCGTCATGTTCAGGAGACCAGCTTGAGATGATTTGAGCTAATGTGACACGGTGCATCAACCTGGTGGAAGTCGCCACCAGAAGAAGGTCATATAGGGACTGACATGGTTGACAAAAAGGTAAAAGATGCTTAATTGGTAACAAAGGGGTCTAAAGTCTGCCAAAATAAATTCCCCACATCATTACACCACCACCTCCAGCCTGAACCATTGGTGCAAGGCAGCAGGATAGATCCATACTTTCATGTTTTTTATGCAAAATTCACAGAGCTGAAATCTAGGCTGATTGAACTTATCTGTCATTTTACAAATTTGGTGACATTGTACAAACTGTAGCTTCAGTCTCCTGTTTCTAGCTGACAGGAGTAGCTGCCAATGCCATCTTCTGCTGCTCTGACCATCTGCTTAAATGTTTGATGTGTTGTGCATACATTGGTTTTAATGAGTGGTTATTTGAGGTACTGTTTCTGTTCTATCATTTTTAACGAATCTGCCGGTTCTCCTCTGACATCAACAAGGCCATTTCGTCATCACAAATGTGACTCACTGGATATTTTCTCCTTTTTGGACCATTTCCTGCAAAATTCTCCAGCTCATTCGAGGGAATCCCACGGCATTCCCAGGCCAGACGGGTTTTATAGTCCTTCAGTGAATTCTGGGTCTTCCCTGGGGTCTCCTCCTATTGGGATGGGCCCTGGAGGCATCCTAATCAGCTGTATGGGTCTGGTTAAATGTATCTTACATGCCATTCATTTTGGTGATGTATCTGACTGGGACGATTTCAGAAAATAAGTCATCTTAACTGACTCAGATCGGTTTCTGGGACAAAAAATCCAGAACAGAATCTTATCTGCTGCTTTTGTTTTTTTTCTGTGGTTTACCCAAAAAGCACTTTGTGTTAATATACTACATATGTAAATGTTTTTTATAAAGTTACCTAAATATTTCAAAGTTTTTTATATCATCATATTACATTATGGCATGCTCCATATGAGGCTTCCTGTTATAATCGCTTACACTTGAACTTGAATGTCATTGTATCATAGAAATGCATTTACTGCCGGCAGTTGACATCATTTTAATACATTTTTATGCCTGACCCTTGTGAAATACATTAATCAGCAAACTGAATGAGTCATTATTTCAGCTGTAGCATAGAACGTTCCAATACTCCAAATTTTGCAAGGCTAACACTAACATTACAGCACCCACACAGGCTTTGACCTTGTGTATGTGCTGACATCGATGTCACTTTAGCAAAATGAGATGCACTATTAAACTCCACTGTTCTACATTTAAAGCAGCTTGTCTGCCTGTCTGCCTCCCTGTTGTTAGATCATCCATTTTTCTTCATAGTCTAGCACCATCAGTCAAACATCAGTGGACAACATCTTATCTCTGCCCTAAATGGCAGTACTCAGGTGATCCTAGATTTAACTTCTGTATGAATTTCTCTTACCGGTGGTCTTCAAACTCCTTGAACCATCCACCCTGCTGCTCTCGTTTTGGAACATGTTATCTAGAGCAGCGCAGTGGCTGGGCCTCCTTCAGTCAGTGCTCCGTTTTAGCTTAGTTTTTAAATCGAGCGTTCTCGTTTTGGGAGTTCAGACGTGGATATTTATATCAAACAGGTCAGCTGAGGAAGAGCCAAAATGAGCACAAACACCGAGCTCCATCTGATAAATGACCTTCTTCCTCTGGGCCTCGCCGTTACGAACAGGGCTGAGCGGAAGACCAGAGAGAGAGCAATGAGTTCACTTCGCAAGATTTTCAAAACTGCTGACAGAAGAGGTGCAGATGACTTACAGAATCATCGATGCCACCAAGGTTATTATTATTAAAAAACATGGATCTTTGCAGAAGTGGGATCTTGTTTTATTGTTTGCATTTGTGATACAACTGTCACATTTTAAAACATAAAAAGATATCTTTAACATCTCAGCCACGTTGAACTTGATGGAGATAGAAATGTTGTTACGTACCCCAGAGAAACCATGTTGCTCCCCATATATATTCATCCATGCACCAGATACAGTGCATTTCAAAAGTATTCATACCCGTTTTACTTTTTTACTTTTTGTCATGGTGCAACTACAAACTTTAATGTATTTTGGGGGATTTTATGTGATAGACCAACAAAAAGTAGTGCAGAAATGTGAGGTGGACAAAGGAGTTTACTGAATATTTCACAAACTGAAATGTCGAAAGTGTGCCCAGAGCATTTATCAGAGAGGTAGCCAAAAGGTGCATGGTGACTCTGGAGGAGCTGCAGAGATCTGCAGCTCAGGAAAAAGAATCTATAAACAAGACAACTGTAAGTCTGGAAAATCTGGCTTTTATGGAACAATTGTTGAAAGAAAGCCATAAGAATGCCTGTTTGCAGTGTAAGAAGGTACTATGGCCTGGTAAGACCAAACATTTACTTTCTTGTTTACATCTAGAATGCTATGAATGGTGGAAAGCCAACACTTCACATCACACTAAACACACCATATTAATGGTAAAAAATATTGGTGGCAGCATCATGCTGTGGGACCTCAGCTGTGGGACAGAGAAGCTGGTCAGAATTGATGGGAAGATGGAGGGAGCCAAATACTGGGGCTGCAAAAGACTTGAGACTACGACTGAGGCTCAGCTTCCAGCAGGAAAATGTCCCAAAACAAACAGCCAGAGCTACAGTTTAGATCAATACATATTCATGTGTCATAATGGCTCAGTCAAAGTCAAGACCTAAATCGTAGTGCGTGTGTTGGGGTGATATGGGAAAAGTATCATATCACTATTTTTTTACAATAAAAAAATCATGATTTTATTAGTATTTCCCTACATGAAAGCTTGGCTTCAAAAAAACAAAACAAAAAACAAAACCACTTAGGCTAAAGACAATTTCTAAACGGTTTTTAAATAGTTTACACAATTTTGGCAATTGTGTCAAACACAACTGACACATGTACTAAAAATTGGTGCATTTTTAATACTTGAAGCACACTGTGACCTAAAGTAGCTTATCCAGCTCAAATGTATTTCATTTCTAAATTAAAGATGTACTGCATGCAGGTTTTTTGAAAGAACCATTTCAAAGACTCAAAAAGCAAGGTCAGTAAATATAGTTTTATTTGCCATTTCTTTTTCAAATAGTAACCCTATTAGTAACTATAAACTAATACAATGGTAATTATCACAACAAGCAGGCATTTTATCCCTGCAGCTGGAACTGCAGTAAAAGGAGGTTCTACAAAGTATGGATTTTCTTTCCATTTCAAAGTTATGCACTACTTTAATGGTCTATCACATAAAGTAATAAAAAATGCATTGAAGTTTGTAGATGTATTGTCATCTAACAAAAACAAAACCTGAATCAAGTTTGCCTCAGGATCTACACCCTTGTTTTAATGTGTTAAAACAATGTTTTTTTTGTATTCAGTCATCTGGGAAATATTCTGGTCAACAAAACCCAAACAATTCAAGTTTTGTTTAATGTTACGTTGAATTTTTATTAGCATCATAATAAAGTGTAAAATCGTAAAACAGAGATGCCAAGGATCTTTCCTTCTTAAATTAAATTTCATATACAGCTAATATATGATACAGACATAGCAGATATTAAACGTCCTTATGATGCAAGACATGAAGTTCCTGTCTGTGCATTTGACAGAACAAGATCTTCTGCTTGTAATTTGATAATGAGTCTTAGCTTTGTGTGATGCCAGCACTATTTGAAACAAACGTTTCAAACCAGGAGCCTCTCTGAAGAGATATTAGCTGAGTATAATCAATAAAAAATTTTCTCTTCAGACTCTAATGAAAAAAGTAGAAACTTCTGTTTTTCTGTTCATGTTTGATTACATGGATCCAGACATGAACAGATAACCTGCTGCTGCGAGGAGGTTTGTTTAGTTGCGCCAAGCCCAACACACAGCGGAGAGAAATCAGTTTCCACCTCCCTTCAGGTCAATGAGAAAAGCATCAGATTGTGGTGAGAACCTTGCCAAATCTTGTGGATGAATTTAGCATTAATTGGTCATCTGTACTGACAGAGATTATCATATAAATGATTGTTGCTGAAGCCTATATATTAAACTGGGAAGAAAGAGTCTGATCAGTTCTTAGTTATGGTCATTTCCACTGAAGTATCTCTAAAAGGTTTTATGGATGTCTTTAAAGTTGGTTGTAGTAAGCCTTTATGCCCAGAAGGTCCTACTGGATTTTCCAGTAGCAACACCATGAGTTTGAAATTTTGATTTTAAATTAAAGCATCTATAAGAAATTGGTTGATTGCTGCTCAGATAGATTGCCCCAACAGCATCATTGGTGCTCTAAAGTAACACCGTCTGAATATGCAGTCAACGATAAGGAAAGTTTATATGCTGTCTGTTCAGTCATGGAGAAATGAACTGCATAATTTAACAGCTTGTAGAATCATCTTTAGCAGCAATGTATCAGTGTCTCACATTGATGTGGATGGATTTGGTCCCACTATATTATTTCAGTTCAATGAGGTTTGGGGACATTTTTTTTTTTAATGCAGCTGTCTTACGATTCCAACCATTCTCCTGTTCAATGAAACCTCAGCTGTCTGAAGGATGACCTCACATTTGACTCTAGAAAACGTTCATATAAAATTGACTCAATGACTATAAGGTGCTCCAGTGATGTAGCTGTGAAACAAGCCCAAGTCATCACCCCATCGCTATCATGCCTCATCTTTCTAGGGGAGTTCCAGTATCCTTGTGGATACGCTAAATACAACTTTTCACATTTGAGTCATGCTATCAAAATAATTTTAGAGAGGTAATGCTTTCTTCTTGCATCCTTTCCAAAGAAGCTACACATGCTCAGTATTGTTTTAATTGCCATCTGTTTTACTATTTACCATGGTAACTGAGGTCTGTAGACTCTGATGTTGAGCTCTTGGGTTTTTTCCAATTTCTCTGAGCATTAGATGATGTGACCTTGGAAGGAACATGCTGGGATGTTCACTCTTGGAAAGATTGAAAACAGTTTTAAACATTTCCACCTATAAATATATTTTCTCACGGTCAATCATGGGACGTTAATTGCATTGCTGATGTCTTTCCATCCTGTCATTGTGTTAACACGTGTTTATGCTCCAGAACAGCAACGTGCTAAAAATCCTGCTTTTCTAGAAGTATCCACACAGGCTGATTGTCAGTTAATCAAATACATTTGATTAGCAGTCTCATTCTGCAATTTTATACCTTTAGAGGCAACAAGGATGCACTTAGTTTAGTTCAATGTAGACATATCACTTTGATTGATTCTTTTCACTAAATATATGTACATCCAGATAACAGATTTCCTTAATAAGAATGCAGGAATCATGTGTTTTTGTCTATAGAGAGTTGAACTGAAAACTTGTTCAGTTGTATATTTTTTTGTTTCAAAAACCTCATTTACAACCTCACAGAATTAAGGGTTAAAATATTATTTCCTTTTTAATAATAGAGCATTTAATTGTTAAAACATTTTGTTTTATAAACTCTGATTAAACATGATTGTCGGTCAAAAAAAGAAAAATTCTGGACCTTTTTAACATGCGCTGTGTCATGATTCAGCTGCACAGATAATTGCACATTATTTGTAACTGGAAGTGAATATGAATCTGATCTGACAGTAAGTCCTCTCCGATGGTCACATGGGTTGTGTTGTGTCACGCCCGGTGGAAACATCAGCGATTCAGAGAGGGCGTCTTTGTTGCTTTAGTATCTTCTTGTACCAGTCATTCATTGTCAGCAAGCAGCCACCCTGCAGGCAGCCATCAGCAGAAGCTAATGCAGTCTCTTCTCCTTCAGTTCACCTAAGAAAAGCACATCAAAGGGTCTGTCTCTATGGGAGACTTTCTTCTGGAAGCAAATTAATCAAAACCCTGCTTAGCTGGGTTTCGCTTGCGTGCATTGTCCTTAAAGTTCTTCATTGTTGTCAGTATTACGGTATCCTTATGTATCAACCCCTATACACACACACACACACAGACACACACGGCTTAGTCTTCATACTGTGAAACCGGGCATATCTATGGTCAGGATTCTCACCTGTTGCCTGGTGTTGCAGCTTTTTCTTTAAAACAGTGAGGGGCATTGCTCTTTGAACATGTTGCAGTCACCTCTTGATAATCTCAGTCTGTGCACAGGCCAGCTGATTAAAAAACCCTTTTCTGGCAGACATTAAGATAGCTTTAAGGTGCCCATCAGGGAGAAAACCCTGTGTTGCTATGGTGACATCAACAGAGGGAGCTACTTCCTCCAGTTTGACTCAGTTAGAGAGCATTGCAGAGGTTTTATCAGCCCTTGAACTTGTGTTCAGGTGTTTGTATGTTAAAACCACAAACTTTATTTTATTGGGGTTTTATGTGACAGACCAACACAAAGAAGTGTATTTATGTGATGTGTAATAGAAAGGATATACTTTTTTGAAACCTTTTTGCAAATAAAAATCTGAAAAACATGGCGTGTATTTGTCTTCATCCCCTCTCAATCAATTCTTTCTAGAAACACCTTTCACTGCCATTACAGCTGTAGGCCTTTTGGGGTATGTCGTTACGAAATTTGCACATCTAGAGACTGAAATGTTCTGCCCATTCTTCCTTGCAAAATAGCTTAAGCTTAGTCAGATTCGATAGTGAGCATCTGTGAACATCAATTTTATCAGCAAATTCTCAGTTGGATTTAAGGCTTGACTTTAGCTGGGTCAGTAGCTCTAGCTGTACATTAAGTCCTGTTGTCTAGCTGGAAGTCGAAGCTTCACCACACCTCAGTTCCTTTAAAGCCTCTAACTGGGTTCAGTATAACCCTGTATGTAGCTTAATACATCTATTCGTCAACTCCGACTAGCTTCCCTGTGCCTGTTAAAGAAAATTATCCCCACAGCATGATGCAGCCATCACCATGTTTCACAGTGGGTATGGTGTGTTCAGGGTGATAGATTTCCACCATACCATCCTCAAGTACTATTTTGTATGCCATTTGATTTTGTACCTTCTTCCACATGTTTGCTGTGTCCCCTACATGGCTTGTGGCAAACTGCAAATATAATTTCTTATGGCTTTCTTTCACAATAGCTATTTTCTTGTCACTCTTCCATAAAGGCCTGATTTGTGAAGTGCACAGCCAATAGCTGCCCTGTAAACAGAATCTCCCAGCTGAGCTGTGGATCTCTGCAGCTCCTCCAGAGTTACCATAAACCTCTTGGCTGCATGTAATGTTCTCCCTGGTCTTCATGATTCTTTTTGTTCTCTAATGTTCTCTAACAAACCCATGAGAATATCACATAACATCTGCATTTATACTGAGGTTAAATCACACATTTGTGTACTTCGCTAACTAACGAGGTGGCTTCTAAACGTGACTGGTTGGATTGGATTTTATTCAGTGGTATCAAAGAAAAGGGGGCTGAGTAATATGCATGCCAAACTTCTGGGTATTTTATCCTCGTATAATTTTCCTTCCACTTTACAATTACTGTATCTGCTACTTTGTGTTGGTCAATCACTAAAAATCCCAACAGAATAGAATATGTGAAAAAAAAGGAGAAAAGGTTTTAGAAGTATGAATACTTTAGCAATCTACTGTACGTTTTTCCACACGACATCCCTGATAGAAAAGATGAAAATGTGGCTACTTTAAAAATAATGGCATTCAGCTTGTTTTGGTTTAAACTGTGTAATCTGAAGAGAGACTAAGAGCACAAAAGTAGATGTGCTGAAAGCTGATAATATGGTGCTGGTCATCACCTGTGAATCAATGACTTATTGAGATATTTATTACTCACAGATTGTACCTGATTGAAAGTGAAATCATTTCTTTCATGTATTAATTAGTTCTTACTTAAATCAGCTCAGTGAACCCTGAACTGCTGATAGTCCTCGTTTTTCCGAGAGACACAGACTCTTTGTGTTCTCAGGCAGTCATGATTAGCTTCTGTTCTTTGGAAATGCCTGATCGTATCAAATAATGTGTTGTTGAATACCACGTGCTGTCTTTGTCGATGCTGAGAACTAACATTCCTCTAAAAACAAGATCTAGAGCTGCAAACTCAGGCAATGTTCTGAATGGAGTCACTGATCTCTTATTATTATTAGTACTCCTTAATATCTAATTTGTGGTGAAGCATTGGGGAATTAAAAGGTTACTTCACCCTAGGTCTTTTACCTGTAAAAGAAGTTGTCTTTCTGGTTTTGGGTAACTAGTGACCTCTTTCCTGCTCCAGCTTCTTTTCTAGCACTAAGGCACAAGTGGGTTGATTGTCTCTTTATAGGGATTGCCCCACATAAGGTGGAGATGACAGCAAAGTAAATCTTCCTCACACCCAGCCTCACACTCTTCTCTAACTCATGTCTGGATTTGCTCCAGCAGGATGTCAACACACCACAGGCTAAGGTCTGGCAACATGCCGTCAGATTGTTTGCCATCAGGCCGGACCTGCCTTGACTCTATTACCCTAAAAAAATAACAGCATGATTTGTTTCTTATCTTACAGGAGAAAGGACTCTGCATCATAAAAGTGATGTCCTAGAGACTGTGGTGCTTGTGAACCCGTCAGAACATACTATCATATCAGAGGTAAGGTGGATGCTTTCTGACAACAAACCTGTTTTGCAGAAAAGCAGAAAAAGAGTTTAATATAAAAAAAAAACCGACTGATTGCTAAACCATCAGCAGAAGCACCTCCGTCCCTCTGAATGGGAGGATGAACCTAAAAGAGCACTCATAATTTTCTTGACGCTTTTGTTAAATCTTGTTAATCTTGACAGTTATTGTGTCTCTTTGCCTATCAGTGATGCAGCCACTTTTTGCTCTGTCTTGAGAGTGCCGCTTCTCCTTTAACTGTCCTCTTCGTCACTTTCTGTTTCTTTCTCTTTGCCCCAGATCCAGTCTCTCGTGACAGATTCCGCAGGACACAAGCTTTTGGTGTTGAGCGGCCAGAGCTCGGATCACAGTGGCCTTTTTCTTCAGACTGGAGTTTTCACCTATCAGACCTTTTTGCAGATCTTTGCTGATCCTGCAGTGAGTTTCTGTCATTGCATTTTTACATTTATTGCTTCCCTCAACCACAAACATCAGTGTGTTTTTTTGGAGAGTTTTACTGATAAGCTAACTCAAAGTAGTACAAAACTAAGAAGGGGAAGTACAGGGGTTGGACAATGAAACTGAAACACCTGGTTTTAGACCACAATAATTTATTAGTATGGTGTAGGGCCTCCTTTTGCGGCCAATACAGCGTCAATTCGTCTTGGGAATGACATATACAAGTCCTGCACAGTGGTCAGAGGGATTTTAAGCCATTCTTCTTGCAGGATAGTGGCCAGGTCACTACGTGATACCGGTGGAGGAAAACGTTTCCTGACTCGCTCCTCCAAAACACCCCAAATTGGTTCAATAATATTTAGATCTGGTGACTGTGCCGGCCATGGGAAATGTTCAACTTCACTTTCATGTTCATCAAACCAATCTTTCACCAGTCTTGCTGTGTTAATTGGTGCATTGTCATCCTGATACACGGCACCGCCTTCAGGATACAATGTTTGAACCATTGGATGCACATGGTCCTCAAGAATGGTTCGGTAGTTCTTGGCAGTGACGCGCCCATCTAGCACAAGTATTGGGCCAAGGGAATGCCATGATATGGCAGCCCAAACCATCACTGATCCACCCCCATCCTTCACTCTGGGCATGCAACAGTCTGGGTGGTACGCTTCTTTGGGGCTTCTCCACACCGTAACTCTCCTGGATGTGGAGAAAACAGTAAAGGTGGACTCATCAGAGAACAATACATGTTTCACATTGTCCACAGCCCAAGATTTGCGCTCCTTGCACCATTGAAACCGACGTTTGGCATTGGCATGAGTGACCAAAAAGGGTTTTGGCTATAGCAGCCCGGCCGTGTATATTGACCCTGTGGAGCTCCCGACGGACAGTTCTGGTGGAAACAGGAGAGTTGAGGTGCACATTTAATTCTGCCGTGATTTGGGCAGCCGTGGTTTTATGTTTTTTGGATACAATCCGGGTTAGCACCAGAACATCCCTTTCAGACAGCTTCCTCTTGCGTCCACAGTTAATCCTGTTGGATGTGGTTCGTCCTTCTTGGTGGTATGCTGACATTACCCTGGATACCGTGGCTCTTGATACATCACAAAGACTTGCTGTCTTGGTCACAGATGCATCAGCAAGACGTGCACCAACAATTTGTCCTCTTTTGAACTCTGGTATGTCACCCATAATTTTGTGTGCATTTCAATATTTTGAGCAAAACTGTGCTCTTACCCTGCTAATTGAACCTTCACACTCTGCTCTTACTGGTGCAATGTGCAATCAATGAAGACTGGCTACCAGGCTGGTCCAATTTAGCCATGAAACCTCCCACACTACAATGACAGGTGTTTCAGTTTCATTGTCCAACCCCTGTATAAGCAAGTCCATGTTAACTCTAGAGGAGCTTCAATGATCCACACCTCAAGTGGGAGAATCTGTGAACAGAACTTTTTTGTTCATTTAAAAAAAATGTTTATTTTTAAATAAAATACAGTTGAACTGGACAAACTATCTTTAGATGCAGTGTACTTCAAGTCTTACAAATGCCACCATTTTTATTACATGTCAATTAGTCCTGGATTGTACAAACCTGGTTTGCGTGGCAAGAAGGAAACCATTGTTAAAAGAAACCCTTAAAATGTCCTAAATGCAGTTTACAACAAGCCATGTAGAAGACCAACCAGACATGTAGAAGATGGTGCTCTGATGAAATGAGACCAAGATTAAACTTTTTGGCCTACCTTGAAAACATTAGCTGTTTTCAGTTAAACACAACCCCTCGACAGTGAAACATAGTGGTGGCAGTGTCATGCTGTGGGGATACCTTTCTTTAGCAGGGGCAAAAAACCTGTAAAGAATGGATGGGAAGATGGATGGGGCTAAATACAGAGCAATCCTGACAGAAAATCATCCTCTGTTGCTCCTCTGTGTTGCCACGGGGACGCCACAACATTTAACCAGAAGCCAAATACCTGTCATAGGTGGAAATCCTGGGGGGGACGGAGGGAATGTGTCCCCCCCTTCCATAAAGATGTCCCCCCCAATAATCATTGTAAATACAAAAACACTTTTTAAATGATAATATAGTAATATTTAATAAAAGGACAGCTAAAGTGATCCATTTTAGATAGTACGTAAAAAAAGTTTCCTAATTATTAAGAAATCACGGCACCCCTATCCCACAAAGTGGTTTGGTCCACACACTGTTTCCAACGGGAGGGGCTATCGGCTGCTACCCTCGGCAGCTCCGTTTTCAGAGCGGGTCAGACACGCTTGATGAGGAAACTGCACCAATGTGTAAAAGCCAGTTAGTCATTTATACCATCACTTGTTCAAAGAGTGCAAGGTTATGACATAAAAAGTGATATTTATCCCACTTTGTCCAAAACCAGCCTTTCCTATCAGCTGCTAGCTAAGCTTATAGCCTAGCTTATGATGGTTAACAAGCTGAAACAGTATGTAAGTAGCAGCACTGACGGGACACGAGAAGAGAGCGAGGAGGGAAAAGAGATCACTTAGGACTGAGAGGGCAGATTTTTCAAAGACCTCTGTCAGGATGTTATTGTCAGATATAAACCTGATTCACATTTTTGATGGACTAAAGTGTAAATTAGAGCAGGATGCAAATAAATTCTTAGATGTAATCATAAAGATGGATCATTGCTACCTTTCACCTAATACCATTGTTGACATTGCTGGTTGAACATACAAAAACCTGTATAAGGGTAAAATATGGAGTAATAAAGAGCAATGCTATAACTACAAATATTACTTTCAATAGCATAATTTTAACATGCTGAAAAATTGCCAAGGAGCAGAAAAGAGAGAAGGAGGGAGCCTTTTTTTTCATTGTCAATTTAGCCTCTCTGAGTTCAGCACCAACTAAAAGCACCATAGCCTCTTTAATTCGTTCCCTTGACAAGGTGACCCCCATTTTCTAGTGTTTAGTCCTCAAAACCCATATCAAAGCGGTGATATACGAGCTGGAACTTTAATAATAAGGAACTGATTTTCAGAGGCTTATCTAAAGCAGATTCAATTTATGAAATATTACCAGACCAGGAGTCTCAGGGTAAAAAAAAACATCTGAGCCTGAAGCTATAGCAGACATACACTCACCGGCCACTTTATTAGGTACACCTGTCCAACTGCTTGTTAACGCAAATTTCTAATCAGCCAATCACATGGCAGCAATTCAATGCATTTAGGCATATAGACATGGTCAAGACGATCTGCTGCAGTTCAAACCGAGCATCAGAATGGGGAAGAAAGGTGATTTAAGTGACTTTGAACGTGGCATGGTTGTTGGTGCCAGACGGGCTGGTCTGAGTATTTCAGAAACTGCTGATCTACTGGGATTTTCATGCACTACCATCTCTAGGATTTACAGAGAATGGTCCGAAAAAGAGAAAATATCCAGTGAGCGGCAGTTCTGTGGGCGCAAATGCCTTGTTGATATCAGAGGTCAGAGGAGAATGGCCAGACTGGTTTGAGCTGATAGAAAGGCACCAGTAACTCAAATAACCACTCGTTACAACCAAGGCATGCAGAAGAGCATCTCTGAATGCACAACACGTTGAACCTTGAGGCGGATGGGCTACAGTGCCAGAAGACCACACCGGTTGCCACTCCTGTCAGCTAAGAACATGAAACTGAGGCTACAATTCGCACAGGCTCACCAAAATTTGACAATAGAAGATTGGAAAAACGTTGCCTGGTCAGATGACTCGCAATTTCTGCTGCAGCATTCGGATGGTAGGGTCAGAATTTGGCGTCAACAACATGAAAGCATGGGTCCATCCTGCCTTGTATCAACAGTTCAGGCTGGTAGTGGTGGCCGACAAATCTGCAGCATCTGTGTGATGCTATCATGTCAATATGGACCAAACTCTCTGAGGAATGTTTCCAGTACCTTGTTGAATCTATGCCACGAAGGATTAAGGCAGTTCTGAAGGCAAAAGGGGGTCCAACCCAGTACTAGCAAGGTGTACCTAATAAAGTGGCTGGTGAGTGTATGTATACAATCATATACAAAAGTATTCACCCCTCTTGAACCTTTTCACATTTTGTCATATTATAAGCAGACAAAATGGGACTGCACATCATCCTGAACACATCATCCTCACACTGCAACAAACATGGAGTCAAGGCCGGTTCTTCCAAGACTGAGGCCGCGCCCTCCGAGGCCAAGTCCAACGCCAAGGCAGAATCTTTAGAAGTAGACTAATATTTTGGGACATTGTTTTGTTTTCTAAAGATCACAAAATGCAGGAATTAATGAAAAATGGTAAATTACTCAACCAAAACAACTTCCTGGTATTAAAGTAATATGTAAGTTATTAATTGCAGTCGCACATCAATACACAGTCTCTGAGCTGAACTCATCGGCTTACGTTGCACAGTATCCGTATGTCACATTTAAAAACTTAGGAGCATAATAAAAATTTGTCATAAGTAAAAAATAATAAAAACTTTGTTCGTTTCCAAAGGTTTTTGTTAAAAATTTACTTTTACAAAATAAGGTCTGTCATTTTATACATTATGACAACTTAATAGAACTACTGGACACAAATTTTAACGGTAAGTGCTTTTATGTAAAAGTAAGACAAATTGGCTTCATTTAGAGTAATTGTGATGAGAGTGAGGTTGCTAGGATGAACATGCAAAAGGCAGGAGAGTTCAAGCCAGCTGTTCAAGTGGTATCTTGTTTAATCCCCACAGACCCAATATTCTTTCTACTGTGCAAAATAAATAGATTTTTACTACTCTTCACAATACAAATAAAGGGGCAAACAAGAGACTTTTGCCAACTAATGCATTTATTGGTGTTTTTTACATGTTACATTACAATGGACACAAGACCTAAACAAGCATAAATGTCATTAAGCACAACCTAAAAGAAAGAGCATGTTTTTAACAATGTGCTCATATAACAACTAATCTAGTATAGCAAAAACATCTAGAACTTGACACACACACGTATGTTGTAGGGTTATAAACCATGCTACCAAACAGCACATTTGAAGGTTAAATAAGAGAAAAACAATAATGTATATGAATTCATTAAATGAACAGTAGTTAAAAGAAAAGTTTTTGAACACTAGTTGATGTTTATTAAATTAATTGCTACTTACTTTGCTTTGTGTACTCATTGTAAATGTCTAGTAAAACTAGACATCATCTCCTTCACCTCGTAAACTGTTGATGCTGAAGGCAGACATAACTTCCAACTTGTGCAGTGAGTTTTTTTCCCCCCCTTTTCTTCATATTCTTCATGTTCATGAAAAACAAATTTAATACCTTTGGAATCTGTGGGGATGTTTCTGCTGTCAGATTACAGGTATTTGCTCCACGGAAGCTAGACTGCAAGTGGACTAACAAAAGTGCTCTTTTAACTGTGACGACCAAATGCTGTAAAAATTCCAGTGCAACAAGGATTCGCTGTCATAAGCAAAAATAATATTGTTTTTTTCTGAGATGGCAGCATGCACAGATGCTCTCCATCCAGTCTGATCATCAGATATTTTGCAAAGCAGAATGGACAAAGCAGGTAGGGACATACCCCAACAGACTTGCAAGCTGTTATTGCAGAACAAAAGTAATTTCGACACTTTAGATTTTTATTTGTAAAACGTCTTAAACGCCATATATTATTTTACTTTCATGTCACAATAAAGCACTACTTTGTGTTGCTCTGTCACATGAGATCCCAATAAAAGACATTGAAAGTTGTGGTTGTAATGTGGAAAAACTGGTTTAAATGGTATAAATACTTTATCCAGGCAATGTAAGTATTTGAGCCTTTGTTAGAACCACCATCCCTAAATTTATATTTCACAATATTTTCCCTAATTTTCCATGTAATTGAATGCCAACACTGAAAATATACTTTGGTGTCTCTTTCTTGCAGGTCAGTGAATTGCTGGGAACAGCAGCCCCCAAGCAGCAGGCAACACTCACTGTGTCCTGCCGCGGGGAGGTGGGCTGGAGCTCCGTGGGACAGCAGCAGACCCTGCGGGAGTTCCTGGAATACAAACTTAACCCAGAGCCCATTCTCCCCAAGATGGAGGGTGTCACGGAGTTCACAGAGTACGTCTCTGAAACCGTAGATGTTCCCTCGCCTTTTGACCTCCTGGAGCCCCCCACCTCCGGAGGCTTTCTGAAGCTTTCAAAACCATGTTGCTACATCTTTCCTGGAGGACGGGGAGACTCTGCACTCTTTGCTGTGAACGGCTTCAACATCTTAGTGGACGGAGGCTCTGAGAGAAAATCTTGCTTCTGGAAACTAGTCCGTCACCTGGACCGCATTGATTCAATTCTGCTCACTCACATTGGAGCCGACAACCTCCCAGGTATCAATGGGCTCCTTCAGAGGAAGATCGCAGAACAGGAGGAGGAGCAGTCACAAGGCTCCACCAACTACAACGACTGGATGAAGAACCTGATTTCTCCCGAGCTTGGTGTCGTCTTCTTTAATGTGCCAGAGAAGCTCCGTTTGCCAGAATCTAATCTCAAAGTGAAACGCAGCATTGAAGAGGCCTCGCTTACTCTGCAGTACCTTAGTAAACTAGGAATCAAGTCGGAACCACTGTATCGAGTGGTCAGCAACACCATTGAGCCCATTACACTTTTTCATAAGATGGGAGTTGGAAGGTTAGATATGTATATTCTCAACCCAGTCAAAGATAGCAAAGAGATGCAGTTTTTAATGCAGAAGTGGGCTGGCAATAGCAAAGCTAAAACTGGCATTGTGCTGCCCAACGGAAAGGAAGGAGAAATATCTGTGCCCTACCTGACATCAGTTACAGCCTTAGTTGTGTGGCTACCTGCTAATCCTGCAGAAAAGATCATCAGGGTGCTGTTCCCTGGTAATGCCCCGCAAAACAAGATCTTAGAGGGGCTGGAAAAACTAAAGCACCTTGACTACTTAAGGTATCCTGTAGCCACACATAAGGACATTACTTCAGGAGCTCCTCCATCTGTTATTAAGCAAACCAGGTTAAAACAAAGAACAGATAGCAAAGAAAGTCTCAAATCCTCCCCGAAGACCACTGCAAAGACCTCGAAGAAAGAAACTGATGGACAGGATGATGTGTCAAACGCCACAGAGGCAAAGAGTGACTCTGTGAAAGAAAATATTGTAGAGAAGAAAGAGGAAAAGAAGCCAGCCAAAACGCTAAAATCTAAAACTGAAGTGCCAGAAAAGAAAAAACTGAAAGAGAAAACTGTGAAAAAGCATTCCAAGGAAAGGCCGTCAAAAATGGATGAGAAGAAAGACAAGGAGAAGAAAGAGATAAAAAAAGTGAAGAAAGATGATTCTACCAAAAAAGATGAAAAGAAGGAGGCCAAGTCCAAAGAGGACAAGAAAAAGGATACTTCCAAACCTGAGCTGAGAAGAATCACCAAACCTGACCTGAAACCACTCACACCTGAAGTCAGGAAGACCTTGCATAAAGCGAAAGCGTCAAGTAAAACAAAAACTTTAAAAAGCAAAGTCGCAAAGACTGAACCTGCTGAGGCCAAAGCAGACGAAGCAAAGCCGGAAGTTATGAAACCTGAGCCCATCGAGGGGGTACTGCCTGGGGGTACAACAGCTGTCTCCACACCTGAAGACCTCTCCAAGGATTTTGAAGAACTGAAAAAAGATGAAGGTAAAGCAGGATCAGCAGAGCAACCTGCGTTGGATAAGGTTTCCCCTGAGCCGGTAGTAGAAAGCCCAATCCAAGAGAAGGCTGGAGCACCAGATGTAGTTTCAGAAATCCCACAGAAACCAAATTCAGTTGAAATGGAGGCATCAGCCCCAGATGCAGAGTCAAAAACTGAAGTGAGAGACGAACAGTCAACTCAAGAGAAAGAATTGGAAGAAACTCAGCCGTTTGAGGATGAGGGAGCTGCATCTCAGGATGAGGAAGAGGTGGAGGAAGAGCCCCCCGCTGAGGAAAGTAGAGCACTAGAGAAAGAGGAAGATGAAGAGGAGGAGGACATGGGAATAGGTGTGGATGAAGATGAATCAAAATGGACGGAGGCAAAGGATGATGGACTTGACAGAAAACACGAGACTGAAGAAATGGAGAAATCCGAATATCTGTCAACTAAAGCTTTGACAACACTGGAGTTCCAAACGGCTCTGTCCAAAGAGGTGAAAGAAAAAGAAGCTGAGGAGGAGGAGGGTCTGGAGAAACCTGAACTGGAAGAGGTAGAGGACTTAGATGTGATAGCAGATGAAGAGATCAAAGTCAAGCCTGAAGATATTGCTAAAACCCAAACAAGTGAAATGCTGACTGCAGCAGCCACAGAAGGAGCTGCTGCTGCTGAACATGTTTTCTGCATCCAGGACGAGATGATTCCTGGCTACTCTGAGACAGAGCAGACCATCTCTGATGAGGAGATTCACGAGGAGGCTGAAGAGAGAATCCCTCATCTCCAGTATGATGTTGGTATCTATGACATCTCTGTTCCAGATCAGACGGGTTCCTTTGTGGACATTCATGGCATGAGAGAGATGCAGGCAGCTGCCATGGCTGAGAAAGCTTTCATTCCAGGCGTCCAGGAACAAGTATCTGTTTTTACCAACATCATCACTGCTCCTCTGGCAGAAGAAGAGCATGTATCCTCTGCAACGTCCATCACAGAGTACGACAAAATGTCTTCCTTCCCTACGTCTATTGCGGATGATCAATCGGTGGCATCTGTTGCCGCACCCCCTGCTGAGGAACCACTTAAAACTGCAGCTTCTTCAGCTGTAGCGAGCGCTGGCCAAAGCAAAGAGCAGCTACGCTCAGCAGGAAGTCTATCACCACCTTCCTTAGAAGAGGACAAACTATCCAAGTCTCCGTCTAATGATTTACAGCTCCCTGTTGCAGAGGAGAAGATGGTAGCTGAAGTTCCTGACAGGACAGAAGGGGAAGAAGAAGAAGAAGAGGAAGAAGACCAAACCCCCAATGTTGACATTTCTCTTGAAAAACTTCAAGAGGGTTATACTGCATCCCAAATGTTGAAGAGCAAAGAGGCAGACATTGAAGAGCTTTCTGGCTGTAGATGTCCTGAAAAGACTCACCATGACATCAAACCAGTCCATCTACCGGTGGAAGAGGAAAACATAGATGCAGTAGCTCCTAAAGACATTTCATCTGTCGTGCCTACGAGACCCTTCGGATCTGATTCTGTAACTTCAGAGAGCGAGGAGCGTTGCTACAGTCCAGATGACATCACTGTGAAAATGGCTTCTCCGCCACAGTCCGGACCCTCGAGTGCAGCTCATTCTCCAATACATCAGTCTCCAGTGGAAACCAAGACAAAGATTTTCATGGACTCTGAGTTGCTAAAGGAGGGACTACTTCCTGATGAAGTCGCCACAAAGGACACCCAAACCAAAATGAAGGATGACCAGGAAAGTGAGAAACAGAAGGAAGCTGACAGACAGAAAGTAGACCAGTTTGAGGAGGTGTCTGGAAGATCTAAGGACGAATCATTTGAAAGGGACATTAAAGAGGTTCTGGTGATGAAAGAGAAAGAAAAAGATATCGTATCAGAGCCAAAAGATGAAGAAAAACAGGCAGAAATAATGCCTGCTGTTGCATCATCTTTAACAGAAACTAAACCACCTGTTGGGGCCGGAGAGGATTCCCTCCCATCATCCGATAAAAAAGATTCTCACAGTGGTATCAGAGAGAAGGAACCTAAAGAGCCTGGATCGAGTCAATTCCCAGAGAAGAGCAGTTTCTTGGGTCACGATAAAAAAGATGACGATGACGATAATGATGACAAATCTTCTATTAAAGCAACCATTGTAGAGTACGAAAAAGATAAAAACGAGGTCTTAGTTCTCAAAGAAGTCAAGGAGGAAGAAAAACAGAAATCTGTGATTCAGGAAGCAGTTTCAGACGTGCCATTCGTCGTCGATGAGAAGGCAGAGAAAATGCCCATAAAAGAGGATATTTGTGATACTATACCTAGTAAAGAAGAAGGAACAAAGGACACTGTAGCTGTTGATGAAGATATTAAAGATGAGCAAAAAGAGACAGAAAAAGATGATAAGACCAAAACCAATCAACAAGTACAGAAAGAAATGGTGCTTTCTGAGGTCAAACAAGTCAAAGATGAACAGACAGAGAAAGAGGGATTACAAGAGCATACATTTGACCTCAAAACTGGTGGTGACTCAATGGAAGAAGAGGTGGAAAAAGATGATATTTCTGTTATGAAAATTTTAAAAGATAATGACAAGAAAGAGATGGAAAAGCCAGATACTTTTGATATTAAGACCCATGAAAAAGATGTTGAAAACATCCAAACATCAGATATCAGGGATGTTAAAGAAGATGGACAAAGTGAGGAAAAGACAGATGGAATGCCCATTTCCCAGTCTTCCAAAGATGAGAAGAAAAAGGAGGAAGAGTCGTCGGATATCAAACTGCAAGAAGAGCGGAAAGAGGAGAAAAAAGTGGAAAAAAGAGATGTGTCGGCCCCTAAGCCCTTTATAGATCATGGAGAGGAAGAGATAAAAAAAGAAATGAGTGATACACTCAAACCTCCTTTTACCAAGAAAGAAGATGATGAGCAAGAAATTAGTATAGATGCAATCTGGACACTCAGCCACACCAAATTAGAGAGGAAGGATGTAACAGTGAGCAAAGAGGAGATCACTGCAGACATGACAGTAACTGAACAGGAAGAGAGAGTCGCAAAGATAAAAGAAATTCCATATCAGGAAGAAAAAGAAGACATAACAACAAGCAAAGATGATGCATCCCTATTTAAACCTGATGTGGAATACGGCAATAAGCAGGATATGCAAAAAGAAGATGCTGCGGCTATTCAGTTTGGTATATCTGAGGAAAAGGAAAAGCTGCTAAGTAAGGAGGAAACTACTGGTGGTGAACCAACAACTGAAGAAAAAAGAGAACACGAAGAAAGTAAAGACACTAAAGGTGCAGTTAAAGTTACCAACATAGACGAAGAGGCTGAAATCATAGGTAAAGATACTGAACTCTCCACTACAACTAGCAAAGAGGCAGAAGAAACACTTCAAACTGAAAAATCAAGTGCAGGAGGAAAAGAGGAGCAGCAGACAGCAAAGGAAGATGTTACATCTGCTGTCAAATCAGCTCCAGTAGTGGAAGGAGATGCAATAATATGTGAGCATGTACCGGCTGTCAAAACAATCAAAGATGAAGCAACACCGAAGGATGTCATTAATGAGCCTACTCCCACAATACGAGCTGAACAAGACACAGAAATCAGTAAAGATCTCCATACTGTTGAAACCTCAGCAGATGGAGCAAAAGAAAAAACACCAGAGAAGGAGGAAACAATAACTTTCAAACTGTCCGAGGAAGAACAAGCAACAGCTCAGGAACACAGTGTAGATGTTCCACACTTCAAGGAAGAGAAAAATAAGGACACAATTTCTGACATAAAACCCCACAAAGAGCAGGAAACAAAAGAAACAACTGGTGTTTATTCTCTTACAGAGGAGCAGAAGAAAGTTCAAACCAAGGATGATACATCAGATTTAAACCTTGACAAAGAGGAGACGAAGAGGACAGTGAAAGGAGAAACTGATCTCAAGAAAGAAGATGAAAAGATTGATGTTACTGAATGTGTATCTGTTAAAGCAGAGAAGGAAGTGGACACTGATACTTCTGCTAAAACCTCTAAGGATGGAACGGTGCAGGAAAAAAGAGACATTTCCATGAAACAACCCCAGGAAGACAGCCTTATTGACCAAAAACCCATGAGAGAGCAAATGAAGAACATTGACTGGACTGATACAACAGAAAACAAAGAAGGAGATACCACTGAACCATCCTCTGGCACAAAAGACAAGGAGTCATCTAAGGTTGAAACACTTAAAGAGGAAAAAGCTGGAGAAAAGCAGGACAGTCAGGTTGTAAAAGAGACACACATTCCAACAACCAGCACCGCAGTGGAGAAAGCTGGTAAAGATAATTATCCTATAGAGTCTGAATCTAAAATAGACAATAAAAAAGAAACAACTGTTAGTGATAAAGGTACACATAAGGAAGGTTCTGATAAACTGCCTGAAGTCCAACCAGGGAAGGACATTTTCTCAGAAGGAATACACCAGGGATTTGTGGTGAAAGATGACATTGGAATGTCTTTCCAAGACATCCGTGGGGAGCCACAAGAAGATAAAGAATCTAAAGTTATTAGTCAGGAAGAGAAGATAGAGAGAGAAAAGGACGATGCACATGTTGCTGAACTGAGCAAAGAACAGAAAATGGAGAAAGAACAGGAAAAGGACTACACCTATGAGACTGAGGACAAAGAGGAAAAGACAAAACCAGCTCAGGATGTAAAGATTATTTCAGAAAAGGATGCTGCAGGCAAAAAAGTTGATGATTACACAGAGAAAGCAAAGACTGACAGCACTGAAGCAGATCAAACTAAAGAGGAAAAATGGGAGAAAGAGGAATTACAGGAGAAAGACCTGGAAAAAGGCATCAAACAACCTACACAGGAAATAACAAGAGAAGCAATATTAGCCCCCAAGACAGATTACAAACCTGCATTTGTGGTCCAGTCATCAGATGAAGACAGAGAAGATGAAGAAGAGGAGGACATCTGTATGGGAGGAGCAGGTTCCCGGCCTTTGTCGGTGGAGTCAAGAAAATCTGACCATAATATTTCCTCTGTGTGCGTCACTTTAACTCAGAGTCCTCAGAAAAGTGACCAAACTAAACCCTCTATATCTCAACTTCCCATGGTGATCATACCCACACTGACAATGCAGGAACCATCCCTGGATGAGGAAATTAAGGACTCTGGAAAAGAAGAAACCAGACTTTCACCTGAGCCTGACAAAGATGCTTTTAAACCAGAAACCACAGCTGCACCACTTTCCAAGCCAGAGTCGACTTTTGATAGTATGACATCAAAGGAGGAGGAAACACATTACAGTACTGCAGCTGCCAAAGAAGAACCGGTGTCAGAAACAGCTGAACCAAGGCCCATGTTGTCTGCAATATCTAGCATTGACTGCCAACCAAGGTGGGGCACACTTTCGAGCACAGAGAGCCAATCCAGTGTAGAGGAAACACTTCAACAAGAGAAACATGTACTGTCTGAGGTCAGCTCAGGTGGAGGTGGTACAGAAAAGAGAAAGCCAGATAAAAAACAAGCAAAAGAAGCAGAAAGGGAAATGGAAGGAGAAAGGGAGGTGGCATCTCCAGGACTATCACAACCTTGTTCATATTTTATGATTGATAAAGAATCTGAAGATGCTAGAGACACCACTGGCACTGGAAAAACAGATTCATGTGAAAACATTAGCTTAAAGACAGAGGTCATAAGCGGAAGTCTCAAAGATGAGATAGAAACCTTTGGTGCATCTAAGTATGATCCAGATGAAAAGCCCATCCCGAAGGGCCAAGATCTTGAGAGAAGAGAAGATACTGAGATTTCTCTAGGCTTCAATACTGCTTCCGATATTTGCATTGATGATAACCGAAGAGCAAGCCAGACAGAGGCTGGAGGAGCCATGTTCCTCTTAGATGATCAACTCAAAGATGAACCTCTGTCCTTCAGCAGGGTCGACTATAGCCCAGTGTCTCTCACAGAGAGTGAAAAGAGCAGCCATCACAGCCAAAGTGCCTCCCCTAAAGAGGAAGACAGAGAGAAAGGCCAAGAGGAGGAGAGTCAGAGAGAAGAAAGAGCAGATTCACCATCTTTTGACAAGAACTATTTCTCTACAAACATGCAAGACAACAAAACATCCCAAGCTGCTGAGTCATATTCACTTAGTCCCAAAGAGGACAAACCTGAAAAATCTGAGAAAGAGAAAGAAGAAAAGAAGGAAGGAGATGCTTCAACTTCTCAAACACAACAAACACAAGAGGGTGAGAGCATTTCATCAAGTGCTGTCATTCAGCCTGCAGCCACCTCATTAGGACAAGAAACAGTTTTTGCATCAAGGGGTCACTCAGACCTAGGGGTAACTAGTGGAACTTTTGAAGAAGTCACAGACAGAGAGAAGACCGAAGAACAGAATGAAAAGTCTGCTGAGTCATTCAAGAACAAAGAGGAAAGTTCTGATCATCCAAAGGAAAAGGACGGTTCTCCATCTGGTCGGCATTCACCCGCAGAAAAAGATATCTTACCTCAACGTCCATCATCTTCAGTGTACCAAGATACACCTACGGACTCAAGCAGTGGTGCCACAGCCACGTGTGTAGGACATGATATAGATGATAATGTTCTAGCATCTGATTACAGCAAAATTAGCAGCTTTGTTCCTTGTAAATCCTTAAATTTTCCAGAGGGAAAAGAGATCCTAATGGACAAAAGGCTGCTGGTAGAGGGAGAAGATTTTAGTGTTGACGATGATGACGAGGAAGATGAAGAGGAAGTGTCGAGTGATGTAGATATTGAAAAGGGAGCGAGGGAGCAGTCTGAAAAAGAGATGTGCCGACGTAGTTCTGATGACAGCACCAAGTTGGAGGAGACAGAGGACTCGAATAAAATATCTCAGTTGTCTGAATCAAGTTTGCTCAAAGAGCAGTCAGCCTGTAAAACAACTCCTGATGATGACTCAGCTTTACAAGTTGAAGATACAGGTAAAACAGATGGCGGTAGCAAAGTGGCTTCTAAACCTCCTGAGACAAAGAGTGAAGATGCAATCAGAGCAAGTAAAATGGGTGAAAGTGGTTCTACAGCACTAGATACTCCAAAACATTCTGTTGCAACAAAAGAAGAACACAAAGACAAAGCTGATTATTTACCTGAACCTACAACAATAACAACAAGGTCGCCACCAATAGATCACTTTTCTTCATCTGCAGTACTGAAGGAAGATGACGCCGACATTTTACATTCACCAGTATCTCAGTTTGCGACAAAGGAAGCAACATCTGATCATTCTGAGGTAATGTCCAAGCCAGCATCTAGTCCTCTGTTTTCTGAGAGAGGGGATGATATTGGGCTGAGCAGATCTGGAGGTTTTTCTGAGCATTTTCATGGTGAGGACAGTCAGGTTAGGTTAAATGTGGAAAAGCAAGAACCCTCTGGACTCTCAGATGCCTCCAGGCAGTCCGAGCCAAGTGACATTAAATATTTTAGCCAAGGTCTAAATGTTGGCCAGACCACAGACATCATGGCAGAACCTATAACTACCTCATTGGGTTGTTCCTACACCACCCTAACATACTCTTCTTCAGGGTACTCCTCTACATCGTACAGTGGTTCATCTTCTGCCTCAACGTCTGCTCTTTTAAGCCGGGACTTGGGAGAGAAAGTTGCAGCTTTCACAGCACCAACTTCTGAGGTACCTTTGGCCAAAGAGGAACTTCCATTCAAAGCAACATCTACAAGTTCATGTTTTGGAGGTTTTCAGAGAGACGAGTATCTGGAGGTGATGACACAGCCTGCAGGAGAAGTGTCAAAACCATCATCTCTAAGCTCATCCACAACTCCTAAGCAGTCTGAGGCGCAAGAACAAAGGCTGAGCACTGAGATACCAACCTCCATCCCTGCAAGTTCTCTACAAAGTGTAAAACCAGTGGATGTGCCAGACAGTCCTTCTACATCAGAAACTCAGTTTGATGTCTCTCCTCTCCAAAGGGCTGCCTCCTCTGACCAGGGGTCTAAGGACCAGGAGCCTGAAACACTTGAACTGGAGGACAGCACCCTGCCATGTCACATTGAATGTCAAAAAATCCAAGAGTCTGACCCAAAAGAGGCTTTCTCCACAGTTACTGAATCGTATTCAGCAGAGAGTACAGTTCAGTTCACAGAGAAAAAGACAGTCACCATCACCTCTACCAGTACTGAGTCTAAACCCGGCATGACGACAGAAACAACTCAACATGGACCCCCAATAACTCCACCCAGTGACAGCGGAGCCACTCAAACCTCATGTGCCACAACAGACTTAAAGGATATGAAAACAAAGGAACCTATTGCACTTATGAAGGAAGATGTTCATGTGGAGGAAAAAGAAAAAAGTGGAAAAGATGAGAAGACAGAGACATTTAGAGACATGGGTACCAAACAAAAGATACAAGAGAAGAAACTGGATGAAAAGTCTTGTGAAGACAAAAGTACAGAAGATAAAAAAGAAACAGCTGACCCCAATGTGAGAGAAAATGTAGAGACTGGGAAACAAGAGGGGGCAGAAAGAGTGGAGGACAAAAGTTTATTGGAAAAGCCATCAGAGAGGTTAGAGTTGAGGAGAAAGAGCAGTTTATCTGACTGGGAGCTTCTGCAGAGGCCTGAGGACTATCCGGGTACCCCTCCACCACACTGTGATGATGAAGAGGAGGAAGAAGATGAGGAAACTAGGGAATGGAGGGCCACTTCTCACGTTATGTCCATGTCCACCTCAGCAGACCCTTACCACACAGAAGCACCTAGCAAAGGAGACATAAAGACTGCTCGTCCCTCTGACCTGAACACTGGAGCAACTTCTTCTGCCTGCTCTGAAGCCTACTCATCCTGTGAATATAAACACCGCAAGGGCGAACTTTCTCCATCCTTCATCAACCCCAGTCCTCACCAACTCTCTAGTGATGAGGGTGAAGAGGATGGACACAGTGACCGTTCCCAGGAAGGAGAGGAGGATGATCATGAACAACACTCAGTGAAAAGGAGGTCACACAAGCACAAGCACCACCAGAGTCACCATGGTGAAGCTGGACAGGGGACTCACCAGCCGTCTGGGACAATGTCCTCTGGTTTGGCTGTCACATTAGCTGGGGAAGAAACACCTCCAACATCAGTCAGCGAGTCTTTACCTTCACAGTCAGACTCTGATGTCCCTCCAGAAACCGAGGAGTGTCCATCCATAACTGCAGAGGGAAACCTGGACTCTGACGAAGACGCTGAGCATCTGCCAGTAGACAGAGCAGCCTCTGGAGTTGGGAGCAGCCACCATGGATCTTCACCACGTTCTCAGAAACCACATGATCCCCTCCCAACCCCAATGAAGGACCCCCTGCCCCACCCTCCCCATCCAGATGTCTGCATGGTCGACCCAGACGCTCTTCTCAATGACCACAGCAGCACAGAGAAACTTCTAAAGAAAAAAGGCCTCAGAAAGGGCAAACCAAAGTCAGCCTCTCCTGCTCGTAAGGGTGATGCCAGGAAGAGGTCTTCTACCCCAGTGAAGTCCAAGGACTCCACCTCACCTCGATCCGCCTCGCTCAGGAGAAAGGACACAGACAAAAGCTCTAGACTGATAAAAATGTCTGAGACACAAAGCTCGAGGAGTGAGCTCCTCAACCCTGGGAAAGGGTTGGTCAACGGCATGAAGAGCAGTTCAGGTGTGTTATTGTCCTCATTTCTTTCAACACAACATCACCCTGAAAAGTATGTAGGTCCCAGTCTAATTGAAACTTAATTCACATTACGTTAGATATGTCAAACATGCAAAGAATGGGCGTGGTAGTGGTGCGAGGGTAAAGAGCATGAACCTCAAAGACTTAGAGCTTATCACCAAAGATAAATACCAGTGTAAAAAGAAGAAATGTAAAAAGCTGGTCAGCAATTATAAGAAAGCACTGTAATGCCGAAAAAGATTTTTCCTCTAAAGTTCCTCTAATGTGTATCTTTCCTCATTTCCAGGAAACAGCTCTCAAAAAACTAGTACAGCTGTTCCCCCAGGACCACCTATATATGTAGACCTGGCCTATGTGCCCAACCACTGCAGTGCCAAGAATGTGGACCAGGAGTTCTTCAAGAGAGTGCGGGCTGCATACTACGTGGTGAGCGGGAATGACCCGGGAAGCGGAGAGCCTAGCCGTGGAGTTCTGGATGCTCTGCTGGAGGGTAAAGCACAGTGGGGCTCCAATTTACAGGTACCTGCAAGTCATTTATGTAGGGAATGATAAAGATGGGGGACTGTTAAATTAAGACATTTCTAAGGCTACCTAATTATTTATGAAGCAAAGTTTATGAGTCTCATTAATAAAATGTATTTTCCTATCTCAAATCTATCAGTGATCTAGAAGATTCAGTTCTTTAGCTTGATCAGGGAGCCTTAACTGTTTAGTTTACAAAAAGAACGGAAAAATAATACATTATTAAATTTGATTTATTCTCAATTTAGCCATTTTATTTGAAAATAGAGTTATTATATTGGAACTAGTCTCCTAAGGAATCAACAAATAACCTATTAGTAATCATATTGTTAAATACTATATTTCCAAAAGTATTCACTTCTCTGCTTTCCCACTTCCCTCTCATTTTTAATTCATAAGCTTTGATATGATGTTGGCCCATCCTTTGCAGCTATTCAGCTTCAGTTCTTGTGTGAGGACTTTCCACTAGGTTCACTATCACGTCTTCACGGATCTTTATTGTGCACTAGTGCGCAGTCATCTTGGAACAGGAAGTGGCCCTTCCCAAACTGTCCTCACATAGTTGTGAGAATGAATTTGTGGTGGAATGCTGAAGCATCAAGAGTTCTTTTCTCCGGATTTAAGAGCTGAGCCTAACTCTGGAAAAACTGCTCCACTTCATAACCCCCTCTGTGCCAAACTTTACACTTGACACAATGCAAACAAGCAAGTGCCGTTCTACTGACAAGTCTGGAACCCTGACTCATCAATTAGATTGCCACACAGAGAACCGTGATCCGTTCTTAGTGCTCTAAATTCTAGTTTTACTGCAGTGCGTCCAATGCTTGGCGATGCACTTGGTGAGGTAAAGCTTGGATACACCTGTTCAGCCATGGAAACCCATTCCATGAAGCATTTACTGTCCTTGGGCTAACCATAAACCCACATGAAGTTTGGACATCTGTAGCTGCTGACTCTACAGAAAGTTGTTGACCTCTGTGCATCCACTGACCCCACTCCTGGATTTCATGTGGACTGCTCCTTTGTGCCTGAGTTGCTGTCATCCCCAGTCACTTCCCCTTTGTTATAATGCCACTATCAGCTGACTGTGGAATGTGTCATAGTGAGGAAATTTCACAACTGGACTTATTGCCCAGGTGGCATCATATCATGGTACTACCCTGGAATTCACTGAGCTACTGAGAGTGACCCATTCTTTCAGAAATGTTTGTAGAAGCTGTCTGTGCACCTAGGTGTTGGATTTTAAACTGGTTGAAACAATGATTTAAAGGGGTGAGCGAGTACTTTTGGCAAAATAGTTTATGATTAATTAAGTAAAGAAACAGAACAAAACATAAACAAACCTTAAATCTAATTACTTCAACAGAAAATCCTTGACTTTGAGTTTTCATGCATAATTTGGCACCTGACATAACTTTAAAGGGAAGGATTGGAAGAGAGGATAAAAAGGAAAATTCCAAAGAACTATGTCCTTTAAGGTCCTGCAGGTTCTGACACCAAAAATCAGTCTTAATTATAAAATAAAACAAGAGAGTACCTACTATTGGGTCAGATGGCTGTTTGCTTATTCAGACCCAACTAAGGTTTCTGCTTTAGCTTCAACTCACAGTCCTTCTCTGTCTGTTGGAGGGATTGTCTACCTTGACTTTCATAGTTTGGTTGGTCTTTCAGAATTCAGAAAACTAAAAAAAAAAAGCTATCTTGTTGGATAAGCTGGACTGTCTGTGTCGCAGGTGTGTGAAGGGATAACTAAAGAAAAGTTGCTGACACTTTAAAGAATTTTAACCAAGTGTATCTAAGGTGGATACATCCAATTGGGCCAAACCTCTCAGAGGTTTGTTAAAGAACATTAGTGAACAAGCAGCATCAGGAAGACCAAGAAACACAGCAGACAGGTAAGAGGGAGAAAGTTTTGGAAAATTTAAAGCAGGGCTGGGTTATAAAACAATATTCCAACCTTTTGATATCTAATTTAATCCCTAACCCAAAATGGAAACCGTGTGGCACACACCTACCATATATGTGGCCTAGTTGTGAAACTAGCCTGAAAGATTTGGTGGAAAACTACCATTGCAACTGGGAAACATGGTAGTGGTGGCAGCATAATGCGGTGGGGTTGCTGCTCTTTCACAGGGACAAGGAAGCGGACCAGAGTTGATAGGCAGATGGGTCAGGTTAAATAAAGGGCCACCTGAAATACATTCTGATCGAGTCTGTGAAAGACTTGAGACTGGAGCAGAGGTTCTCCTTCCAGATTGACCTTAAACATGCAGTCAGAAGCTACAATAGAATCGCTAAGATCAAAGCATATTCATACGTAAGAATGGCCTAGTCTAAGCCTAGACCTAAATCGAATTGAGAATCAGTGGCAAGACTTGAAAACTAATGCTCACAGACACTCTCCTTTGACTGAATTTGATCTAATGGGGCGACCATGGCAATGGTGGCAGGGGTTCGTCTTGTAACTGGTGGGTTGCCGGTTGGAGCCCCCGCAATGTCTGTCTCAGTTGTTGTGTCCTTGGACAAGACTCTTTACCCGCCTTGCCTGATGATGGTGGTCAGAGGGCTTGGTGGCGTCGATTGTATGGCAGCCTCACTTCTGTCAGTCTGCCCCAGGGCAGCTGTGGACACAATGTAGCTCACAACTGTCAGTGTGTGAATGTAGTGTGAAGCGCTTTGGGGTCTCTGGGGACTTGATAAAGCGCTATACAAGTACAGGCCTTTTACCATTTAAGAAGTTCAGTCTAGTGTAATTCTGATGCTGTATTTGCAATAAAAGGTTGTTGGACCGAAATGTATGCTAAACACTACACCAGATTTGATTTCTCCAAAAAAAATGTGTCGTTTTTTTATGTCACAATTGGACATCTTTGTGTTTGTCCTTCTTTGTGTTTGTCCTTCGCATAACAATAATAAAATTCCTTGAAATTGTTTGTCACACGATAAAATGTAGAAATGCTTTGCAAAGCCCTGTAGATTTCTTCCATTGCTTTGAATAAACAATTTAATTGTGATGTGACAGGTGACAGTGATACCGACTCATGACACAGAGGTGACCCGGGACTGGTACCAGCAGACCCACGAGAGACAGCAGGACTTGAACATCATGGTTCTGGCCTCCAGCAGTACAGTCGTCATGCAGGACGAGTCGTTCCCCGCCTGCAAGATCGAGTTCTGAGCTTCATGAGCGCTACTCCACCTTCTTCCCCTCGTCACCACTGCCCTTTCACCCTGCCTTCCCTGTCATCATCTGGAAATAGAGCGATTAGCGCTCGATGCTCCTTCAAAGCTTCTAACTGTAAAAAGCAGTCGCTGCAGCTGTTGATAGGTGAAAACTCTAGGCCTGTGATTTGTAATTGTGGGGTTAGCACGCAAATAAAGCTGTACTTATCAGTTTCTTATGGACCCAAACACAGATCTTAAGCTTGCTGTCCCAATCAAAAGGATTTAAAGACTCAAGCACTGACTAGCACTGATTGGAAACCCGCTCCCAATGAAAACACAATTCAAATGAAATCAGAATTTTCCAATATGACTTCCTTAAACAGTGATCCGCTATCAGATTGGACTGCACAGCCACTGTTTATATGAACACATTTCTTTATGAAAACCTCTCTTGTCCTGTACTACACAACAAAACTCATCCTTTTCCAATCCAGCTATCACCTCAGTAGCATTTGTATGATCTTAATGACGACAGAAATAGATGTTTTGTGACTTAAACTGCTGATACCCGTGCTTTGTGGTGAAGTTCTAGGAGGTGCCCCCTCTGTCGGTCCTTTTTTCTTGGCTTTTACAGCTTAGTCGCTGCACGATGCTTGGTTTCAGCGAACTGCGTAGAGTTCATTCTCTCTAGTCAGCCCTCGGCTGTGGAACGCAGTATAGTGTCGATAGATTACAGCAATCTTTGTCTATTTATTCTCAAGTGAAATCTGTATGCGCCGGTCCGAGGAACGCTTCGACATGATTCTTGTCCTTGCTCAGTTTGATGGCGCTTCTTTAAACCCTCATGGAGGTCTTTATTGCTGTATTTCACCAATATATGTTTAGAATTATTGTTTATCAGCACAGACAGTTTTTTGGATGATGGTAATGATGCAAATTGCAAACAAAGTGGGGTTTTTCATGCTTTGAGAAGAAGGTAAAATGTTATCGTCCTTATGTTTAGCCACATTAAGCCATCTCCGTCAATACATCAAAGAAGTAACTGAAAAAATTAGCAGTGACCTGTGACAAATGTAGCAAAGCTTTTCTGTATTCCCCACAGAGGCAACATTAATGCACTGGAAACTGCAATATTTGTATAATTGGGCTTATTTTGCAGGAAAACATTTTGTGAAGCGTGCTGCAGGAGGTTGCTCTTACTCTACGTGCCTTTAGGTGGTGATTTTGGAGAGCAGGGGATATTTTGGGGACTTGTCAGCCATTTTGAAGCATAACCACAGACAAGGGTGCGTCAAACAGACAACTATCAAATAAAGGACTAATCAAATCACATACAAGCCGCAGTTGGAAAATATCAGACGGAGTTGACATTGATTGCACAAACTTTTCCGAAACAGATCTGGATTCTCCAACTTAACATTCACTTTAAAAACCTGAAATACCAGGTTTAAATCAAGTCTTCGAGAGGAATGTCGCACCAAATATAAACGCACTTTTCTGGAGCGAGGAAGGAGAGTTTCCATGTTGAGTTTTGTTTGTCATTGAGGTACAGATCACCCATGTCGCAGGAGAGAATTCATTTGGAGAAGTAAAACATATGCAAGAACGAGACGTTCCCCCAACGGTAACAACACAAAATAAAATCTTGATATGAAGATTAATCCCAGGAACTTATGTAAAGCCAGTGCATGAATGCTTTTACTGTGGCTGTATTGGACAGTGTTAGGAGTAGGATTGAGTGCGTGAGCCTAGGATGGACATTATTTAATATGCTGAAGGGTTTTTCTTCTTTTTAGGTAATTGAATTTCTGTTAGAGCACTGCAGATTTCTCTGCTTTTTCAAAACCGCATATTTGTAATATCATTTTAACTGATATTTAAGTTTTTTGGGACTTAAGAGGCACTTAAATTTTTTGTTTGAAAAAGAATTACATTACATACAGCCAATATTTTGCTTTCCATTGTTGTCAAGTTATTTTTTAAAGATTGATTTAAAACTGAGCGCTGAACAGGATTGATCTGACGGGGCCTGTTTTTATCTCCAGGATGCAGTGGCTTTTTGTTGCATTAAAGCTATCCTGGGCAAGTGCCAACCCTTCTGGACCCTCCACGTAAACAATTTTGCAAAAAGTAGTACCTTTTCATTTCACAACCTGTCAGAAACATTAGGAAGTAAAAAAATGTCAAAGACAATCCTGATGCTGAAAAAGCATTGAAAGTACACTTTTCTTCACAAATAGAATGAAAGTTTAATGAATCTCAAATTGTTTTCTCAGAAAGCTTT